>OX439039.1:77940704-78405704 GCA_949317995.1 Acholoe squamosa
AGTAACCCGACCGTCCCTAGCAAAACAGGGACAAAAAAACCTTTTTTTTGTGATTTTGAAGAATTTTGTCTCATTTTTTCATATTAAAAAAAAAAATTTCATTACTTTTTGAGGATTTTTCCTGTATCCTTTTCGTGTTCACTTCTCACACAGTTGTCATTTTCCCATCATTATTTTACAAAGAAATCAAAGAATTTGATACATCCATTGATATGTACCCTAACATTTCCTATATAAATGTAAAAAAAAAAAAAAAAAAAAAAAAAAAAAAAAATCCGACCTTCTGACCCTAGCTCTTTGAGCTATTGTCAACGGACGGTTACATGTGGTGAAGTGAATGTACACGAAATCCAGGGAAGTTCAGTTGATCCTTTTATTGCATAGCTGACATGAGTGTTTCATAAAGGTGGTAACAATGATAACACTCGCCAAGATCTAAGCTCTGCCTCTGATCCTATAGCTCAACCTGTCGTAGGTTCTAGGTATAGGTGTAAGGTGTAAGTTGGGAGAGATGACTGGGAGCTGCTCAAGCTGCCTTTTATATGAAAGACTTGAGCAGCTCACAGTGTTGTAAAATATTCTATACACGTGGCTCAATGGAATAGGGACACGTGTCATAGGGAGAGATTGCCACCTGTGTGTTAGTCATGTTGATGAGGATTGAGAGGAGATTGTGAAATATTCTCTCATTCCAAATATGGCACCACAGGTGGATCGCACTTCCTCCAGTTACACTGTGTATGTGTAGATAAGGTTGGAATGTTATTACATCCTTGTACCTTATGTCACAGAGTGTCATCGAGGAAGTGTGTTTGTGATGAGTAATGGATCCTGGTTCCTATTGAGGAATACAGGAGATTATTGAGTGTGGATCATGGGCAGAGCTCAGGTTTTATATGGCGAAGAATTTAGTAAATATGAAAAGTAATTATAATACCCAGAATGGTCCATTGACACTATGTTACTGGAAACACACCTTTTATTTTTCTTGGCCTTATTTGAAATTTTGTGGATACATTTCCAAATGGTTTGTAAATATCCATGTCTTGTGCCATGCTTATATTATTCTTGTTCTAACGTGCCTCATAATACAGTGTCAAATCACAACATAATGTACAATTCACTGGACAGCCCTTCACATTCTTGCACAGCTCAGCACCACCTCTTGGCTGTAGTCTCACAGGCTTTGAGTAGTGTTTAGTACACTTTGTTTTTTTAATATAAGGACTGCATACTGGTCCCAGAGTTAAGTACTAGTGTCCTAGACTCTGGTCTTCTGCCCTATGTATGATGGGAAGGGAATGGAAAGTAGTCCCTGTTATGTATGGATGAAACACTAGAGGGAGCTGTGGTCTGACTGGTCAGCATGCATTGTGAATGGGTTTGGGGAATTTAACACCCTATATGTAACCTGTCCAGAATAGGGTAGTGGGTAGAACACTGGATTCATAATGCAGGGTAACTGAGTTCTAGCCTCGTCTGATGCTTTTGGTTTTATTGAATCAAAACATTTTATTTCTAGATTTTGATTGTGTTAATAAGTTGCAATCAATATCTATAAAATAAGTGTAGAAGATGACTGTTGATAGAAACAATGATTTTCAAAGCAGAGGTGATGTTTCTGTTTTCTTAAAAAATAGATAGTATTGACCTAGTGGACATATGGTGACTTGAACCCACTCTACTGCCTGAGCTAGTGGGCCTGTTGTTGATTTGTGGTAGACAAACACCTCATATTCCCACATAGGTCTTCAGCCCAAGTTATGTTGAGCTGAATGCATAGTCACAGGTGATTGTGTTTGAGATATGTTGTTGTTAGTTAAGTATACTAGATGAAACCTCTATACTCCTGGTACAATGCACACCTGTACCACTGCACCTTTATGCAGGTATGACACAATACATGTTTTGGGCTGTACTAAACATAGGGTGTACTTCTTGTGTTGCCCAATGATATATGCATCAAATGTACAGGTTATATCCCACAATGCAGGGCGCAGAAGATCAGGGGTTACTAGGAGTGAGTTAGTGACACCTGGTATCAGGTTGATAAGGACTGCATGGCCATACATCCAGAGCACACAGGCTCCCTCTATAGGAGATCAGACATAGCTATAGGATAGGAATAGATCATGATATATGGGGCATAGGGTTTCTTCACTTTGGAACAGAAATATTTCTGTTTGGCAAATGGTTTATGATATTGTCTACATTATGACTGCCCATGACTGATGAGAACCCCCAAATTAGACACTGTGATAATGGATATGGTCACTTTAGTCATTATGCAGAATTAAAGGTCAGCTGAAAGTCAGAAATTGTCCCATTTCATCAGCCTAATTAATAGTCCCTATAGATGTAGCAGTGCTGAGGGCTCAGGTTTCCTTAGGCAGTGTATCGAAAGTGCTTACTTACCTGTATTTTGCCGGTGTACATAGACTCTATGAGGGCCTCAGCTGTGGATGCACTGATACCATCAAGACACACCTGCCACACAGGATATACATCATTGTTAGTTATTTAAAGGCTACATAATGTATTAACCCTTTAAGGGTCGCTAATGTGTTATGCTCAATTGGTCGTATCAATGGACATGGTGTTAACACTTTGTAGACTGCATAATATATTAAAGCAGTGTTGCCACAACTTTTTCTTAACACTGGCCAAAGTGGCCTGCATCTTGGCATCTCAGACAGGCCATTCCCCTCTAACATAGGCAATATAAAGATATTGATATTTGAAGGTACCTGTATAAACCTTATCATGAGCATTAGAAAGCTGATATACCAGATGATCACAGTAAGAGTATTGAAGTCTCCAAAGTGTCTATGTGATAATGAGTTCCTAGAAAAATGCTGTTACCACCTCACTTCAGGATATGATAGGACAGAGTCTGAAGACCCCCTGCCTAATTAAAGGGAGTGGTCAGTATTTTTCAACAGGGGGGTGTGGGGTGGTGGCGCAAAAATTCTCCACACCTCCCATGCAGGAGGGGCGCAAAAGTATTTTGACTGCCGTCAAGGGGGGGGGCATAAAAAATGTTTGCGCGTACCGCAAGAAAATCCACCACCCCCCTTGATAAATAATGACCACACCCTAAAGTAGAGTGTGGGCTTTTTCTTTAAAAAGGGGTCACACTATTTTTGCCCTCCCCCTAGCTAGTCCCTCCCCGAGAGGGGTCCCTAAACCACCGCCCCTCCCCTCTATTGTTAAAAAAAGGACAACTCCCTTTAAATTGAACCTGTATAACATTGGGGAAAAAGACACAGGCCACATTCCTCTGTTTGGTAGCTCTGGCAGCTTACAGCTGCTGCCCCCTAGTGTGTTTTGGACGTACCTCTGAGCCGGCCACCTTCTGGTCGTCAGCGGCGTTAGCGAACAGGTTTCTGAAGTAGTCTGCGCATGTCGCTAAAAGAGCCTTGTGAACCCGCATACGATGGTTACCGACAATAATGGTGACATCACAGAGGACCTTCTGGTGCCACATGACCTGCAGCAAAGGGAGAAAAGAGGGCAGTAGTATATGTAAATGGGGGCAGTACGGTAGTACAGGGATTTGAAGGCAGCGCGTGGATATTGGGGCAACATAGATTTATGCCATGGGGCCGTGTTGATAAGCTGGGGGGTCTAGATGGGGGGTCCCCATGTCCCTTGTCGATTTTAAGAAAAGTCCATGTCCCCTGTCACTTTCTTTTTTGTCCCATATGTCCTTGTCCCTAGAAGCTCCATGTCCTTAGGCTTTGTCGATTTTAAGAAAAGGCTATGTCACACTGTCGATTTTAGGGGTCTAGACCCATAAGCTGAGAATAATCCCTGGGAATAATCCAGTGAAAAAAAAGACGAGAACTGTGTCCGTCAATGGGGCAGTATAGGGATGTGAGGGGACAACCCCGGGGGGACAACAGAGATATGGATGCAGTATAGAGGATATGGGGCAGTAGGCCTATAGGCATATGGGGGCAGTAAAGGGATATGAGGTTAGCATAGGGATATATGAGGGCAGTATAGGAATATGCGGACAGTATAGGGGCATCAAGGTAGTATAGGGATATGAATGGGTGTGGACCACTAAAATTGACATGGTGACATGGACTAATTTTAAGCTTATAGTGACATGGGACATGAACAATTTCTTAAAATTGACATGGTGACATCAACAATTTTTTTAAATCGACATGGTGACATGGCCATTGGCATTTCTTAAAGTTGACATGGTGACATGACCATTTTTTTAAATCGACATGTGACATGGGGGACCCCCCATCCACACCCCTTATGAGGGCAGTATAGGGATGTGAGGACAATACCTTAATTTCATAAATGTACATGAGGAGGGACCCAGGCGGGTAAAATCGACAAGGGGACAAGTCAACTTCTTAAAATCGACAAGGGACATTGGGTTGGCTGACAAGAGACAAGGCCCATTTCTTAATATCGACAATGGACATGCCCCCCCCCCCCGTCTAGGGCCCTCGTAGCATAAGGATATGAGGACAGAACAAGGATCAGCCTATATATAAATGATATCCCAGCACGCGTTGCGGCCTAGCCCTAGGCTATGCCATGGACCCCTATTAAAACTAGTTCCCTAATTCTTACCTCAAAGCCTTCTAATACTTTCTCTGCATGTCGGTTGATGGGCTTCACTTCATGGTTATCTAGCGACAAATTTGTAACATGTGGCACTTCTCGACATGGCCCAGGGAGAGGCGTTCTGTGACTGTTGTGTGAAGTCGTCGTCGTGCCGGGGCGGCCAAGTAGTCGTCGGTCTCCAACTTTTTCCTCTAAATTTGCAGTCTTATTGTGTATCGGTGTATTTGCCTTGCTTATTCTACTCATAGTTTTGCGCGGCAGTTTCTGTCCAACCCCTGGGGCCGTCCTTGAAGGAGGACCCATGTTGTCCTCCTTCTAACCGCCTTGTCCCTCTCTCGTTTCTATTTCCATTGTGTCCGTTGTTATGACTACCGCGTCTCTTAGCCAAAGCTGCTTAGCAACTGCGTATCCATGACACGTGACCCGTTGCCAAGGAACTCCATTGTCACGTTGCTAAGTGACGACATTGTCTCACTTCCGGGCACAGTTGCTAGGAGTCTTCTGGAAGACGAGAAGTGAGACGACCTGCTCCTTTTGTCCGATTTTGAAGCTGTTACATCACCCAGTAAGGTAGGCTTCCACCAGATTCCGTAATGCGTGTTTAATCTTAAGAACGATAATAGAAGACAGTCACATCTTGCTATACGCCTCAAAATTGTACAGAATTTGACAGACTCCCCCAAAGGCAAAGCCAAAGCATCCTTGGCAGCTGAGTGAACATCGCTACCCTCAGTATATCAAAAGTGAATGATGAGTTGGATAGTTCAACAAAGTTTGCTTCGTTTGTGCGGTGGATCTTGGCTACAGTTGTAGATCTTGCCCTGGAGATCATATACAGCATGTACCTATGATTATCTTTCATTTAATACGACTCGAGAAACATGATGAGGAAAAACAAATGCAGGAATAAATTGATGACACTGGGCCTAACCCTGTCAATATCAAACACAAACACAGCAGTTAAAAAAAAGTCTACAAAATCAAGGAAGAGGTACATTCTTATACCTTGGTACCGGTACCATAATTTCTTACTTTGGGGGGGGGGTAGTACGGAGGAACAGGCAGCAAAAGATCAAAGTAAATTAAGTTAATCAATTAAGCTTCAAATTTGGTAAGATAAGTATATGGTGATGGCCATGGTTACCATTAGCATACTATTTTTAAACAGACTATTTTGCCGAGGTCTGACTATTGTTCATATTTACTGGATGTTACCTCTTATGAAACACGGAGACAGATCCAATGTACCAGGTATTTAAAACAGGTTGTTCAGGGGTGTGGGAAGCATGCATTTCAGAGTGGGTGGGACCAGAGGTAGGTATGTCACTAAAACTTGAAAAGCTGTCTGATCGCTTAGCTTTTAGCACAGCCTTTAGAGGCACATGTTAGTAATAATATGCTTTTGGAATTTTTCATTTAAAGTGAAAATTGATGAAGTTATGGTGGTTTTCATGATCGAAAGTGGGCATGATTTTAGTCTGATTTTCAAACTTGCTGTATCATGGAAAAGCTTACATCCCCTGAAAGCCTGGAACTTTGCCATCACAATGCAGTTCATCCCAGGTCATTCTGACCAAAAGAAGTGGAAATATCAATTTTTAAAGATAAAAAGTTAGTAAAATCCCTTAATTTGGGCAGAAATTATTAATTACAAATTTCTGCTGATCCTAGAAAACTATGTGCTCAACGATAGATTTTCTTCATATTTGGCACAGATGATGCTAAGACCATATACTACCTCTTCTATATGTTTTTGAATGACCTCCTATATTCCTTCATGTATTTGATCAGGGGGTATTGATTACATTGACCTAATTAAGGTGACAATTAATTAACTAATTAGAGTTGTGAAATAAATCAAACACTAAATTGAAGGGAAATTTGTGTACTTGGGGTACAAATTCTCAGGCAGTTAAACCCTCCAATATTTCCCATGGTTATAAGCTGATCACTGAGACCTGTCCCTGCACAAACCTTCCAAGCCTGGCACAGTTTTCCACGGCGCAGTCCAGGCTCATATCAGCCCCAATGCTGACATACCTACCAGGGGGCTTTTCTGCAATTTTTGACCTCCCTTTGCTTGACCTTTTAGTTTTGACCTTTTGAGGAGTTGGCCAAAAGTGGGGGGGGGGGACATTAGCCACTCTCGTAGCCCTACTATGCCTCCCGTTCCTCTCCCGTCAGTAGGTTTCTTGGAATTAGAAGGAAGAGGGTGAAGAGGAAATATGCTAAGGAGATAAATTGCTTTTATCATGTTTTTCCCTTTTGGGAAGGTTAGAGAGGTAAGAGGAGTAGCTCCTCAGGTCTATCTATTTACTACTTAAACTCCTGCATATAAGTTGATATACTTGGTGTGTGTATCTGAGATGCATGTTGCGCTATAATTCTTGGAGTTTCATAGTATATTATGCATATATATACAGTGTGTTGATCATCCCTAGAAGATCAACTTGCCGGTTATATGATCTAATGAACCACATACTGCTAATGTACTTTAGACTATTATTTTTGTACCCAACTCGCCCTTCATTTGTATATATTCATCTTTTGTATATATGTGTCTCCTCTCACCCCCCCCCCCTCATCCCCACCTGCTTATTGAATAGTATTGTAGTATGATGTATGATGATGTAGAATGGTCAATTTGTGGTGCGGACACATGGGTGACACCTAGTGGTCTGTGAGAGAAATAGGAGATTTCAGTTTGCAATTCCTTCTGTAGATGGCACCATTGAGTCCATTTTGGAGAACCAGCTACCAAAATGTACTGGAACAGCGTGGAATATCAGGAAAGACTGAGGTGACAAACATCCCAGCAAACAAGAAACATTTTAAAAGGTTATTAGATCTACTCCAACATTTTTAGAAAAACTTATTTATAACCTTAAAAAAAAAGTTTTTCTGCAAACCTTTCTGATCAAAATGGTTTAGATATGGTATTCAAAAGATTGAAGAGAAAATGTTTTCCTCTTAACCTTTTCTACACCTTTTCTGAATGTTTTGAAATTGTTTTTTTTTTTTTAGGTTCAGATGAAAACATCTTCATCTCAACTTTTCCTGAACCTTTTCTGCCCCTTTTGTGAAGGTTCAGGAAAGGTTCAGATTAGGTATAGAAATCTTTTTTTTTTTTCCACTTTTTTTTTTGGTTTTTATAAGGTTCAGATGAAAAAGTTTTTTTCCCAACCTTTCTTGAACTTTTTTCTGAATGTTCAGAAAAGGTTAATATTAGGTTTAAAGAAAAACTTTTTCCCTTTAACCTTTTTTTTAACCTTTGGATCCAAACGTTTCAGAAAGTGAACATATGTCCTGACATGCTAACTTTTATAGACCTCAATATCTCAGTTAGCATACAAGGCTCGGTGGCCTAATGGATAGAGCTTGGGACACCCCTGTCTAGGGTCCTACACATTATGGAGGACACTAGATAGCAGTGTCTTATGTCCATTGTCGATTCTAACATGGCGTATACTACTATGATATACCATTTTATTATTCCATAAATTCTAACATATTTTGTATTAATCAAAGAATATCTATGAAATTAATACATAGGTTGGTTCTAAGAGCTATAAGAGCGCTCAAACTTTGTATAAGAGCATTCATGCCCCACTGCACACCAAACCAAGTCAGTTAGACAGAGTTTATGACATCAAAGGGTCCGACCTAATGGTTCACTGCACAATATAATAAAAATGAGGGTCTCAGTGTGCGACCTCATGGTTCAGTGCACAAACTAATAAGTTGTAAGTGAATGCAACCGGCCGTCACGGGTGCCTGAGCACCGCTGACGCCGTCATGAGTGTCTGAGCACTCTAATAACTGAACAATGGGTTACATAAGCACGACGCCATAACCGTCCGGTCGCTCTAGCGTCGCTCCTGAGCAAGCTAGGTCAAATATCAAAGCATCTATGGAAAGCCCATAATTAGACGGTCAAAATGAGCCCAAGATCAAGGCGGAACTGCCATTATTAAGGAAGTTACGCTATGGAGACTGAATGGAGCTCCGAGTGCACTACAGAAAAACCGGCGCGAGTTACGCGCCTATCCAGCGGGCATTATAAACTTGGCATATTCAACTCCGCGCATGCGCAAAATGGCGGTTATAGCGGCGTAAACGACCGAGATATGAGGGTCTGAAGTCACAGAACCGACCAAGACAAAGGGGGACACAGCGGCGCCCATGGGGGTCCTTTGTGGACCCAGTGACACATGAAAGCCTCCCCTCAAACAATTGCAGAGTTAGGCAGATGCTACTGGCCCCAGTCAGTCTGGAGGTGCTTTTCCAAGATTTGCTACAAATAGCCTGTCTGCACCTCCAAGAGGACAGAACACCAAGAACCGCTCTAGAGGTAACATCTCCAGTCATCTCCTGCTACCTGCTATACCACTGCACTATGGTGAAACTATGCTAGACAGGCATTGGTTTCCATCATTAGTGGCCAGAGGGTATCTTCCTCAAGACTTCCACCAGAGGGTAAAGTTATTCATTATTACATTATTCCTCTAAGCAGCAGGTCAGGAGCTAGGTGTGGGAACCCACCTAGAACTATGCTGGACATTGTATTATTATTACCTCACAGGTGGAGTGGAACAGAACATTATACCTTATAACTTACTGTATATTTACTGTATGTACAAATTACCTACATACTAACTACTGTATGATTGATATTTCTTACATGTTGCCTAAAGCTGAATAAACCAGTGACAACTGGAAATAACACTATTTTATGAGAGCTTAACGTATTTACATTATATACCACTAGTCTTATGATATTTCTCATATGACAACTTGATCATGCACAACTACTAGTATGACAAAGTGGTGGAGAACATCCTACTAAGATCCCATTTCTCACAAGCTCATAAAAATTAAAGCTGGCAACATTACTAAAAACAATCATACACACAGTAAAACCCACTCCACCCACCCAGTGACCTTGACACCATGCCCACCAAGGTCACCAGTGAGAGCTCCCACGTAACAGTGAGATCTCCCACACATCAATGAGATCTCCCACACATCAATGAGATCTCCCACACATCAGTGAGATCTCCCACACATCAATGAGATCTCCCACACATCAGTGAGATCTCCCACACATCAATGAGATCTCCCACACATCAATGAGATCTCTCACACAACAGTAAGATCTCCCACACATCAGTGAGATCTCCCACACATCAATGAGATCTCCCACACGATCAGTGAGATCTCCCACATATCAGTGAGATCTCCCACACGACCAGTGAGGTCTCCCACACGTCAGTGAGGTCTCCCACACGTCAGTGAGGTCTCCCACACGTCAGTGAGGTCTCCCACACGTCAGTGAGGTCTCCCACACGTCAGAGAGGTCTCCCACACGTCAGTGAGGTCTCCCACACGTCAGTGAGGTCTCCCACACGTCAGTGAGGTCTCCCACACGTCAGAGAGGTCTCCCAAACGTCAGTGAGGTCTCCCACACGTCAGTGAGGTCTCCCACACGTCAGTGAGGTCTCCCACACGTCAGAGAGGTCTCCCACACGTCAGAGAGGTCTCCCACACGTCAGTGAGGTCTCCCACACGTCAGTGAGGTCTCCCACACGTCAGTGAGGTCTCCCACACGTCAGTGAGGTCTACCTCACACATCAAGGTCTTATCAGTCAAGCTGGCAGATCAACACACAAAGACCTTACGTAGTCAGGGGCCTGTTGAAGAGGTCTCCCTCCCACCTAGATCTAGGAGACCCACAGGAGGCAAATCAGCCTCCAGTACAACAGACCCACACTCAGTAGACCCCACACCTCCCACCCTGTCTACTCAGGGAACAACCAGTTCTCAGGGATCCAACATCTCCCAGGGATCTCTACAGGACGCTCAACTCACGCTATCTACCTCAGGGGGAGAAGGATCTACCTCAGAGGATGGATCCACACCCTCATCTAGATCCTCCACCCCAGCTCCGGCCTTTGACAGCCACTCCTCCAGAGACACTTCCCCCACACCCTCCATCATGGACACCGATGAAGGCCCCCAACCTAATCAGACAGCTGAGAAGATAAGGGCCTATGAGAAGGCCATCCAAGATGCAGTTACTGCCCTAGAGACCAACAAGTCCCAGCAGGAGGAAAGGGAGAGGATCCTCAACCAACAACTGGCAGAGAGGAATGCAGCAATAGATGCCCAACAGAAGGCCATGGAAGATCAACGGAAGTCCCTAGAGAGACAACAACAGCAGATAGCAGATCTCATGAAGATGGTATCATCCCAGACCCCACAACCTCCCACACCAGCCATCACACCTGTTGTCACACCATCTGCCTCTGGATCCAAGGATGACATCATAATCTCCATGGTGTCCAACATGACCAAACTCATAGACAGAAAACAACAGGACGACAGAAAGATCAGGCTACATGAGGTAACAAAACCCAAAACCTTTTCACACCCATCACCACTCATGTCAACAGCATTATTTATTGATCACAAATTCCCAGAATATCTGAAGGATAAGTACAAAGTAACAGACAGTGACACCATGGTAACATATTTACCCAAGTACCTTGAAGGACAAGCACTAGCTTGGTTTGAATCCTTCAGGGAATGTGCCACACCTGATATGTTGACATGGACCAATGTAGTGAATAAATTAAAAGAGTATTTTGCTACTCGAGACAATATCATCTCAAGGACAGCACTCCGTGCACAAAAGGTAGATGAACCTGTCCTAGACTATGCATGCCATCTCAGGAAAGTGTGTAATGCCCAACGCCAAAGCGATGAAATCCTAAGCAAGGCATTTACCCAAGGCATGAGGCCCTGGATCTCTGTAGCTCTTGAAAACAAGAAAATAGACTCTTTTGACAAAGCCCTAGACCTAGCCTTAGAGGTTGAGACCCAAGAAAGATCTAGGAAAATAAGGGAGGCAGAGTCTAACCCACAGCCTACTAAGAAAAAGGTCCAGGAAATCAGCACTAGTGCAGATGAAGATGTTAACCTAATGTCTAGTGCCCATGTAAGGCAACAGGAGGCTAAGGTTACATCAAAAGACCCTACCGGTAGATATAGAGGAAATAACTATGACCCCAACTACCAATCCAATAGAGGTAGAGGTAGGGGGGGGGGGCAACAACAACAACCGGGGGGGTCACAACAGTAGGAAAGACAACAGCTCTTCCAACTCCAACAATGGTAACTCTTCATACAGTGATAGGAGAGACAGAACCCCAAGTAATGGCAGATCCTATAATAATCAAGGATCCAACAGTAGGAGCCATAGTCCACATAGGAACTACAACTCTGGATCCTACAACAACTCTGGATCCTACAACAACAGCCAGGGTTCAAACAACTCTGGATCCTATAATCAAGGATCCAACAGTAGAAGCCATAGTCCACATAGGAACTACAACAGTGGATCCTACAACAATGGTGCCTACAACAACCAGAGATCCAACAACTCTGGTCAATACAGCAACTCTGGTCAATATAACCAGGGTTCCAACTCACATCAGGAGGATTACAAGCCTGACACAAGAGGTTACCAGGGGAACCAACACAGTAACCCCCAAATACCACCTCATGTGATGGATCAAATCTCCAAGCTCCTGGTGGCAACCATCTCAACCACCCCACAGAACCAGGAAAACTAGGATGTCACAGTGCCGATGGGCCAGTGCGCTGTGACACCCCAAAAACAAACAATCAATCAGGATCAACAAGGATCCAACCAGAGACAATTGCTAGTGCCAATCTACCATCTAACAGACGTCCATCAGTGATACACATCACCCCACCAGATTCATCATCAAAAAATACAGGTGAGAGTACCAAGCTTTCTATTGTACTTCTTCAAAATGGCTGTATCAATGCAAATCTATATGATGTTTCAGATGTGCAATGTTTAGTTGATACAGGTGCTACTATCACCTGTGTCAGACAATCATTCCTCATGGATCTCCAAAAGAGATTCCATATCCAACTGAGGAAATCTAAAATCAACATCCACTTGGCAGATGGATCGGTGTGTCATGTTAGACATTCAGCTATGCTGAACTTTAGAATCCAAGGTGTCAGATTCCAATACCAATTTGCTGTAATACCCAACCTCACACAGCCCGTGGTACTCGGCACAGATTTCTTAAGCACTACAAAATCTCAAATTGAATTTAATGTTGATCCTGAACAAATTCTTAAACCCATTAGGGCAGTGAGGGATTTTACCATCCCTCCATTCTCTGAACTTGCAGTATTGGGTAAGGTCACATCTACTCAATCACTGCAAGGCAAAACTGGAGTAGTAGATAACCTCCAAAGAAATAACAATGCCCCATATCTAGTTCAAAGGGCAGCAGTAACCCCCAGGGAAAATAACAAACATCCCCTAGTGTTACTCAACACCAGCAGGCGCCCACATAAAATCAAAAAGGGTGCCATCATAGCTCTATTTCAGGAAGTCAAGGAATCTGATTTAGAAAAACCTCAACAGGTGTCAGACACTACCACACACACTGATCAATCCATCTCAGCCATACGGCCTGAGGATGTAACTCATTTTCAGTGACACAGACTCAGACTGTGAGTCCACATATGCTGACCCTGAACCCAACTCAATCAGACTCTCTGAAATAGCTGCTATACATAGTGAGGCACATGACCTCGAGCCAGAATTGGAAGAGAATGTTTCACCAAAATCTGTGCTCACATCCAAAGATCAGCATGATAGATTAGAATCACTGCTGACCAAGTATGATGATATATTTGTAGGAAAAGATGGAGACATTGGTGCCACACACCTGTATACACACTCAATACATGTAAAACCTGAGGCAGTACCATGTCATTTCCTACCATATAGACAAACACCAGAAAAACAGGCCGCAATAGGGGAAGAGTGTGAAAGGCTAGTACAACAGGGCGTTCTGAGAGAATGTACTGAGGGCCCCTGGGCTTCTAGATCCTTTTTAGTACAAAAATCATCGGGAGGCCATAGGCTCGTCACAGATTTTCGTTATCTGAACCAGAACACGATAAATCAAGCCTTATCTACACCCCGAGCCGATGACACTCTAGACATGATAGGGTCACTCAGACCAAGAGTATTCAGTAAGCTAGATGCCAAACAGGGATTTTTTCAAATTCCTATAAGACAGGAAGACCAGCATAAAACCGCATTCATAGCAAATGACAAAAAATATGTCTACGAAAGGATGCCGATGGGTTTAGCGACCGCACCTGCGGGATTCTGCCATCTAGTCACATTAATTCTGAACAAACTCAAATACAAATGTGCCCTACCATACCTAGATGACATATTGGTATTATCACCATCAATCGAACAACACTTCCATGACCTGGAAGATGTGTTCAACAGCCTAAGAGTTGGCAAACTCAAACTGAAGAAATCAAAATGTGAATACTTCATAGACAGAATAGACTTCTTGGGAATGAGAGTCAGACCCATGGGACTGCAACCATCTCCCACAAAGGTGGAATCAATCAAAACCTTCCCAACACCAAAATCAGTCAAAAATGTCAGATCCTTCACAGGCCTATGCCAATACTTCAAAAAGTTTATCAAAGGTTATGCCCAAATTGCTAGACCATTATATGATCTACAGACACATCTCAAAGCATTTGTCTGGACAGAAGAGGCAGATAATGCTTTCAAAACATTAAAGCATGCCCTCTGTACCAATGCTCTTCTCAGATATCCAAACTATGAGAAAGAGTTCAGTTTGGCAACTGATGCTTCCAATGTGAGTTTAGGAGCTGTACTCTCACAGAGAGATAATGAAGGAGTGCTCAGACCAGTAGCCTTTGCAGGTAGAACCCTCTCCAAACATGAGAGAAATTACAATACCACAGAGAGAGAGCTACTGGGAGTAGTGTATGGAGTATTACACTTCAGACACTATCTAGAGACTAGACACTTCCAATTATACACAGACCATGCAGCCCTAATCCCACTATTAACCAATACAGGACTCACACATAGATGGGCCAGATGGGCTCTAGACATACAGCAATTTTCATTCACCATCCAACATGTGAAAGGTGATGATAACATACCTCCAGATGCTATGTCTAGAAGAGAATACCCAGACTCTGGACCCATGACTAACGCTCCACCCCCACCAAGGAGAGTTAGAGCAGCCAGTAGAACCAAGTTTGCAAAAGTAACAAAGAAAGTACCATTCAAAAAGGATGATCCACCCAACACCATTGAAAGGCCAGAGACACCCATTGGGGGTATCTTAAAGCAATCTACACATTATGTGTTTTGCCACTGTGAGAGAGAATACTCACAACTCTTTCCAGATAATGACTTCGAGCCTATTGAATTCTCATCACTCAATCAGATGCTGAAGGCAACTCCTAAGGAGCCACCCTTCACCCCACCTGACTCAGATGATGAAGATTCAGAAGACGCAATATATGCTATTACTCAAGCAACTTCTAAATCAGTCAGATTCTTTGAACCAATGCAGGGAGAGGAAACATCAAACCATTTGTGTCCTATGACCACACGCTCAAAGACTAGAGAAATGATTCAGGAGGGCACACCAAAACCCCCCACACAATCACAAACTATTCTAAATGAGAAAAAGGTCACAGGAAACAAACCTACCAAAACCCCACCTGCCAGGAAAAATGTCACAAAAGACACTGCATCTACTAAATCAAAGAACTCTGAGACAAAGAAGAATGACAAAAAGCAAATTGTGCCTTTAAAGAAAAAGGTTGCCACTCCCATCAAGGCGAGAATAGGCCCTCCAAAGGAGCCTACACACCAAAACAAGAGTGACACACCCCAACAAAAGGCACAAGATAGGCCAATAGTCGATGAAAGAGAAAAAGAAAGAGACAGAATAAAACAACATGTGCTAGATATAAATCAATTACTGGATCAGATCCCCGACACATCCATCTCAGGTTCAAACCTTGGCTTGGAACAAAGGAAGGACAAGGAACTATTGCCCCTCATACAATATCTTGAGGATGGGACCTTGCCTGCACCAAAAGCACAAGGAAATAGAATCATCAACCAAGGCCAGACATACACCTTGGTAAATGGTACATTAGTCCATATATGCCCCATAAATTGGAGAAAAACCAATACTGTACCACTTCAAATTGTTTTACCACAGCAATGGGTAACAAGTACACTACAGTATTTCCATGACTCACCTACCGGCGGCCATCTTGGTTCAAGTAGGATGCTGTCAGCACTCCGACCTAGGGTATATTGGAAGTCTATGCTAGCAGACACAACAAAATATGTTTCCACCTGCCACACATGCCTCACAGCAAAAAGGCAAGTACACTCACACAAAACACCAATGACAGTGAGAGAGTACATGGCTTCACCAATGAAGTTCCTAAACCTCGATGCGATGGGACCACTTCCCACAACTGCCAGGGGAAACAAACATATACAGGTCTGCATAGATTATGCTACCAGATATGCAACAGCTTGGGCTACTACTGACTTAAAAGCTGAAACAACAGCAGCAGAGTTCTACAAGAATATAATTTGTCATCATGGAACACCAGCCACTCTTCAAACAGACAATGGAACATGTTATACAGGTGCAAAGTTCACAAAGTTGACCAAACACCTCAAGATCAAACATAAATTCTCCTCACCATACAGGCCACAATCAAATGGGCTTGTAGAGAGATTCAATGCTAGCATCGGCACAGCGCTCAGAGCATTCTGCTCAAAGCACCAAAACAATTGGGATTCATTTATTGAACCCATAACCTTTGCATTAAACAACACTGAATCCCAAACCACAGGATTCACCCCTTTCTTCCTACTCCATGGAAGAAACCCAGCCACCCCAATGGACTTAGGGCTGGGAATACAGGAAGACATATCCACCGTAGCAGACCATGTAGCTAACATGATAACAAATCAAGATACCTCTAGGAGGAAAGCTATAGAAAGGGTCGCCAAGCTACAAAAGGAAAGAAAGGATAGATATGATAAGAAACTTACACCACAGGAAATCAAGGTCACCGACATGGTGTACCTAAACATACCAAGAATCCTGACCAACACAGAGTGTAAGAAACTCCAACCCCTTTTTATGGGACCATATGTTGTAGTAGATAGACCTAGTTTGACAAGTGCCAAACTCAAAAACTTGGACACCAATCTATTGGTGGCCAGACCAGTGCACATAGACAGGCTGAAAAAGGTTGTGGCTGTCAGAAACAATGAATTTGCACACAGGCTTATTCCACATGAGGCCAAATACTACAACAAAATTGTAAGGAACAAAAATGATATCACCCTTACAAGAGAAACCACAGGCATAGGCCCTATCAAGCCTAGGCCTGCACACCACATACTAAGAAAAACATCTAGGTGTGGTGCAGTTTCAAGAAATTAGAAACAGATTGAGATACCAAAAGAACATAAGATTTTCAAAATGTATTACAAATTCTCTTCATCCACACATAAGACATGTGTGACTGTTAACGAATTACTTATATGTATATAAAGCCAATCAAATTTGTAAATATATCAGTAGGTTATTGCCTCTGAATGGTCAAAGACTGGGACCCTCCAAGTAAAGCAGACATGAAGTCTAAGAAGAGTAAGGGTAACACAATGGAGTGTCCAAAGCCTAATCCCCACATGAAAGAGCACGCTATGCCAACACAGCAGTCTATAGAGATCAATTGGCCTTATAAGCTACCCTCAGACAACTGTCTAGACGGTCATGAATGGCTGTCCTGGATGACAGGAGGAGCTAATTACCAGTACACAGATTATACAATAGAGCCCCACAGTTGCAGACACTGGAGATTAGGTGCACTGACTCCAGAGAAACAATACCATGCCCACAATGGATGTGGGTAGGGTAGGCTACATAAGAAGCACTGTGGACCATAGCCCACCATCAGTCTTCATCCAGCTGCAGTCTGGAACTCAAGTCTACAGGACCCCACTTGGGAATTAGCCAGCCTACTTCCCCATTAGGAGAGACTGCACTAGGATAAAGAACACACCTACTTCACCTTTAACCTGACCTCACCATTTACTGGTCAATCTCTATAGACTCACCGGACATATTGCCAAGACAGCTCAATCTTGCAAAGGTACAGTTTGAACCACTTCATTTAAAGTGTTACACCATACACTTAGACTTTACCAGCACCAAATCACTACAAATTTGACAAGACTTTAGACAGCAAACTTGCTTTACACAAGCACCATGGGGAGACTTAAAGTTTCACCCATACTGCTAACTATGCTGTTACTATATACTATAGAACCACTTACTGCAGGTTATACACCTGTGGTGAGACAAAACATAGGAGTAGTATTCAAACCTAGCCCTCAACCATTGGTCAATGGACATACAACCACAACACTGTTGTTAGCTATCCCCTACAAGATACCTCGGGCACCCGTTACCCAAGGATCCATAAGGGATAGAATACTCCAGTTGACCACTCCTACTCTACAAGATCATACCTCTGGTCAAATTATCCAACAAGCCAAAGAGCTTGACACCTTGCTGGAAATTGCAGACAAGGAGATAAATGAAACATTAGCCTCCATCAAATTGTTCCTATCCATCCCCATAAACACATTGGACAAGGCCAAAAGCGAGGCCATACTGGGTTTTCTAGCACCCCTGTTTCGCGGTGTGCTAGGTCTAGCCACAGTAGAAGATGTAAACCAAGTAATGGGACAGCTCAAGAACATAGATGAAATACTAAGAAAATTTGCTAAACAAGATCAGGAAGCAGCTAGTCTCATTGAAAAGATCACAGACAGGCAAGATAAGTTTGTTAAAGCATACATCCAAGATAAGAAGGTACTGGACAGCACAATCAACACCATAGGTGACACCGTCAACCTTTGGGCCTCTAACATGTCCAGGTCACTTGACTCATATTCAAGGCACGAGAAAACTCAAAGGGAAAAAATGCAAGTATTAAATGATGCATTAATTATCATAGCAGCAAGAATGAATACAGTTCAATCACTGCAAAGGACAAATGCAGCCCTGAGGATGCTATCATCAGGAATCCTAACCCCTGATATAGTACCACCCTCAGACCTTGCTAGATACTTAATTGACATTAATAACAAACTTAGGATTACACACCCTGGAGCACAAGTCGCAATTAATGACTTAGATTTCTATTATTCACAGAAGCTGACCTCATACACTTACTCAGCTCACCATATATATATTCATCTGGACATTATAATTCAATCTACCACCTCTACCTTCAAACTGTACCAAATGATTACATCACCCATGCCTATAGACACACAGGAGACCCCCACCAGAGGAGTCACCAAATTACAAACCACAACTGAGTTTCTAGCAGTATCTTACAACGAATCATTATTCATCGAATTGGACTCAGCAGATATGCAGGCATGTGAAGGTACTACAGTAAAGGTATGCAGAGATGTAAATGGTAGAATTTATAAACACAGGCCTACATGCCCTGTAGCCATTTTTACTAACCAGGCTCAACAGATTAAGGAACATTGCAAGTTTACAGTTTCACCACTGCAAACACCTACCACCCATGCTATTTCCATTTCTGAAGATGAGTATCTGATCACTACTAATGAACCCCATTACTTTATCAACTGCCATGGTAAAACGTCTGAAACTCGAAAAGCCCAGTCCTACTCAATCATAGGGGTACCCTGTGGGTGCACAATCAGTGTAGGAGAATTTTCTCTTCCAAACACAAGGTTGCCCTGTAACTCAACCTTATCATTTCATTACATTCTCAAGACAATTAATTTACCATTCATGGCAGCACTTAACCAAATTTCTGAAACCAAACCAGATGAAAGAGAGAATCTTCCAAATTTCTCAGTAGTAAACCTTTCTAGAACCTTAGAAAAACTACAGGAAAATCCAATCATGGATGATATTACTCAACTAAATTTAGAGCCCTTTGCCAAAACATTATTAAAAGATGCCTCCAACCTTGATAAAGCAATGGAAACGCGCTACGTGGAATCATACCTACGTCGAGTTACAGAGCATCCAATCTTCCAAAGCTTAGGACTCATCCTAGGGATATCAGCTCACATTTTTATAGTATACATACTACTCAAATTATACAGACTAGGAGGGACTGTAGCCTACCTGCCTACAGCCAAAGCATTCAGACTAGTCACCGAGCTGCCCCTACACAAATTGCTCCCAGATAAGAATCCTACAAAATTAACCCCTACAGAGGAAACCCACACCCCTTTCCTCACAATTCAGGAAACTCACACCCTGATAATTGCTATATTATTCACCCTGACCATCTACTCAGCCTACAGAATAATGAAGTACCTTAAGAAATTTGCACAGACACACTGTGGCAAGAAAAATGTGGCCAAGCGCACAAATCCCACAATATATTTTAAAATATATTGTGGAGACTCAAACTTCGCGCTGCCCCTGAGGCCAATACCACATGAATTTGATGAGATTAAATCAGCAGCTGCCCCGACCCATAAGGATATAGTGGTTAAAACCTTCCCACTACCTAAGGCTATATTTACCTGGAATGGACCAGCAGTTATAACAACACAGAGAGGAGAATTTGCTTATCACCTCCCTCAGGTGATACACCTACCTTGGCGCACCAGGTTCAGTACCATACCAGCCCTTAAAAACAAAGGACTGTACTACTCCATGCTTCTCCAGAATGATTGTAGCACCAGCCCGGTGACCATGACAGCACTGGAAAATACAACAGATATAATTATTGACGAACAACAGGAGGAGACCGCAAGGTCAAACATGCAGACTATTGCTAATTTTCTAAACCACCAGCCCTCCCCGGTGACTGTGGAAACAGCCTAGACTGCCCACAGCCTAGACTGCCCCCAGTCCACCACCAGGAGACAACATATCAGAGACAGTATTCAGAACTTTTCGGACAATTTGCCGGCCCTGAAAAGGGCCTTTGGGATGGCGGGTTTTTACACCCTAGGTTTCAGTCAGTCGGGATCCTACCACAGATCCTCGGGTTCAACATCGATGGGAGAGTCCGAGTCCGAGTCCGATCCATACATATGGCCGTGGTCCTGTTCCCACTCAACGAGCCGGGCCTCCATCATTCCCAGTGCATACTCGGCGGCCATAGATGGGTCCCCGGATGCCGCGAGATCGATGAAGGACACTGCCAACAAATAATCCCACAGGACTCGCTCCCGCGGTCCGAAGTTCGAGTCCATGGGCCAGAACCCTAGATTACTCAAGGCCCGAGCCAAAAGGGCCACAGTGGCCCCCCGACGCAAGGCTGAGCCCAAGAAATATTGGCAGGAATACATGTCCACCAACACATCACCATGCTCACTAATCTCTCTAGAATTCCTCACTATGTAGCCATAGTGTATGGTCTGGTTGGCCTCCACCAGGGCCCTAGCCGGACTCCCCACCACCATCACCTGGGAGACAGGCAAAGCAAAGATAGCTTGAAGGTGGGCCATGGTGTTACAGCAGAGGTTTCCAGAGAGGAACTGATACTCCAATACCAGCCACCCACTCCTTAAATGGACACACACACCCACCCCCCCACCCTGAACTGCCCACTGACACCAAGCTAGGCACTGCCACAGACACATGCCAGAATCTGGCACCTAACACCTCAAGTGCCACCACTGCATGAGCACATCAGGGAGGAGACTCACATCTCACTCCTGACACACCTCCACTGTCAATGAAATTATCAAAGTATTAGAAAAATTTTAGAAAAAATACACAGCCACTTGTTGATGTACAATATGAAAATCTATGGTATTCTCACAAAATCGTTGATTAATGCGCGCATATACGCGCAAAATTGCGAAATTGCAATTTAAAAATTGTAAATTGTACAAATCCAACACAAAATATACATGAATGCAGGTAGATAACTAAGACAGTTTTTGTACCCACTAGCACTTGTATACTATACCAAGATTTACTTAAAGTAACACACCTTAGGTATCCAAGAAAATTGTTGGAAAAATGAATGGAAAAAAAAAAAAAAAAAAATGTTGAGGAAAATTGTTGACATGAAAAATGTTTACTTAAGATACTCACCAGATAATCTCTTTCAGGGACACATACTCAAGAAGGCTAGGGAAAAGTCAATTAAGCAGCGGCCCACTGCCGAAATTGCCAATTAATACACCCATATAGCAAAATCAAAGAGTAACTCAGAGACAAACAAGCCTATTGTACATGAAGTACTTTGTTTTTCCGGTCCTCGGAAAAATTTGTCTCAAATCCCAAAAATTGTATAGTGTAAACTAGATTGTACGCTTGTACCCAATTTGCACACTAAAATTGTATGTTTGCACACCAGATTGTACGCTTGTACCCAATTTGCACACTAAAATTGTATGTTTGCACACCAGATTGTACGCTTGTACCCAATTTGCACACTAAAATTGTATGTTTGCACACCAGATTGTACGCTTGTACCCAATTTGCACACTAAAATTGTATGTTTGCACACCAGATTGTACGCTTGTACCCAATTTGCACACAAAAATTGTATGTTTGCACACTAGATCGTAAGTTTGTACCCAAATTTGCACACTTGAATTGTATGTTGCACATTATACTGTATGTCTGTACCCAATTCATACACTAAAATCAGATATTTTTTTTTAAAAAATCAACATTTTTATGTGTATCCAAGCTGTACGCAAAAGTATATATGTACATACAGAAATTATCAAATATACGGGAAAATTATATATTTGCATACTAAAATTGCCAAATGTACGCGAAATTATATATTTGTATACTAAAATTGCCAAATATACGCGAAATTATATATTTGCATACTAAAATTGCCAAATGTACGTGAAATTATATATTTGCATACTGAAATTGCCAAATGTACGCGAAAATTATATATTTGCATACTAAAATTGCCAAATGTACACAAAAATTATATATTTGCATACTAAAATTGTCAATTGAACGCAATTGCACGCGAAATTGTAAATTTGCACACTAAATTGTCATTTATGTCCAATTTGCACGCTAAATTGAACGTTGAATGCCAAAATTGCACACTATTTGCCAAATTGTATGTTGTACATAAAAATGGAAAATTGTACCCAAAATTGATGTTACATAAGCAAATACGCTCAGGTATGGTAAGATATAGGAACTCGGAAATGTACTTATACCCAGGAGAAAATTGTTTATACTGACAAAGCTCTACCACAAAAATTGCATTTGAAGCACTCCCCATTACTTCAAATCCTCTTACAAACAGTATACAACTCCAAAATAAGGTAAAAATTGTATAAATTGTACATTCCCTCGGCGAAATGACGGAGTTTCGCATTCTCTCGGGGGAGAGGGAGTATTCTATGATATACCATTTTATTATTCCATAAATTCTAACATATTTTGTATTAATCAAAGAATATCTATGAAATTAATACATAGGTTGGTTCTAAGAGCTATAAGAGCGCTCAAACTTTGTATAAGAGCGTTCATGCCCCACTGCACACCAAACCAAGTCAGTTAGACAGAGTTTATGACATCAAAGGGTCCGACCTAATGGTTCACTGCACAATATAATAAAAATGAGGGTCTCAGTGTGCAACCTCATGGTTCAGTGCACAAACTAATAAGTTGTAAGTGAATGCAACCGGCCGTCACGGGTGCCTGAGCACCGCTGACGCCGTCATGAGTGTCTGAGCACTCTAATAACTGAACAATGGGTTACATAAGCACGACGCCATAACCGTCCGGTCGCTCTAGCGTCGCTCCTGAGCGAGCTAGGTCAAATATCAAAGCATCTATGGAAAGCCCATAATTAGACGGTCAAAATGAGCCCAAGATCAAGGCGGAACTGCCATTATTAAGGAAGTTACGCCATGGAGACTGAATGGAGCTCCGAGTGCACTACAGACAAACCGGCGCGAGTTACGCGCCTATCCAGCGGGCATTATAAACTTGGCATATTCAACTCCGCGCATGCGCAAAATGGCGGGTATAGCGGCGTAAACGACCGAGATATGAGGGTCTGAAGTCACAGAACCGACCAAGACAAAGGGGGACACAGCGGCGCCCATGGGGGTCCTTTGTGGACCCAGTGACACATGAAAGCCTCCCCTCAAACAATTGCAGAGTTAGGCAGATGCTACTGGCCCCAGTCAGTCTGGAGGTGCTTTTCCAAGATTTGCTACAAATAGCCTGTCTGCACCTCCAAGAGGACAGAACACCAAGAACCGCTCTAGAGGTAACATCTCCAGTCATCTCCTGCTACCTGCTATACCACTGCACTATGGTGAAACTATGCTAGACAGGCATTGGTTTCCATCATTAGTGGCCAGAGGGTATCTTCCTCAAGACTTCCACCAGAGGGTAAAGTTATTCATTATTACATTATTCCTCTAAGCAGCAGGTCAGGAGCTAGGTGTGGGAACCCACCTAGAACTATGCTGGACATTGTATTATTATTACCTCACAGGTGGAGTGGAACAGAACATTATACCTTATAACTTACTGTATATTTACTGTATGTACAAATTACCTACATACTAACTACTGTATGATTGATATTTCTTACATGTTGCCTAAAGCTGAATAAACCAGTGACAACTGGAAATAACACTATTTTATGAGAGCTTAACGTATTTACATTATATACCACTAGTCTTATGATATTTCTCATATGACAACTTGATCATGCACAACTACTAGTATGACACTACACATACATTTATTCTGATTCTAAGACTAAGAAATGGTTCTTGTACCTTGTCTCTCAAACCCATGTCCCTTGCCACTTGTCTTTTAAAGCCCAAGCCTGTTGTCGATTTTAAGAAATGGCCTTGTCCCCTTGTAGATTTTACCTGTTTGGGGCCCTATGTGATATGTGATACCTATATGATATCAGGGAGGATACCTGTCAGCTGGTGATATAGAGGGGATATCACGTTAAACTTAAAGACATTTTTCAAACGTCACTCTGAATTCAGTATCAAAAGATGCATGTTGACATATTGTATTAAGCCCAATTTGAGCAGAGCCATTAGTCGATGCACATATAACCCCCCCCCCCCCAAAAAAAAAAAAAAAAAAAAAAAAAAGATGACTGACAAAGTGTCCCAGGATAAAATAAAAAGTTGAATTGAAAAAAAAGGAGAAAAAAAAGCTGCCCAACGCAGGCAAGGGGCGGGAGTAAACGTAACATGGGACGCTACCTTTGTGCAATCACCTAGCACATACTCACTCCATCTCATAACCCACACACAACTACCAAGCATGTGCTGGAGAGCATTGTTATGATGTTGGGTGGTTTGGGACGCTCATGGCGGCGTCCGGTGAGTGAGAGAAGATACAAGTCCACACTTGTATCGCTTTGTACGGGACATGGTGGGGGAGTTGAGAGATTAGAAGTGGCCGGGTTGAGCCGCGGTATTAGCTGGGTCAGGTTAGATTATACAGCCGACACATTCCACGGACCGCCTGGACTCTAAACCCGCGCTACCACCACTGGCACTACACACAGTCACAGACTCAAACTTGGTCAGTGGACTGGAAGAGTAGAGAGGAGGGGCGTCAGTGACAACGCTGAATTGGCGGAATTGGCCTTTTACAAGGGGGATTTATGTACGTTGTTGATATGAGAGCATTGAGTGCCCGATGGCTACTTTATAGATGCCTGTAGGATCTACGTTAAACCAGGGTGCTACTGTGACCGGGCCAGGTGAGTAGAGAGTGTATTATATAAATATCAGGTGAAGACTGAAGTCAGTCAAGTGTCAGACTCAGAGGGGTGGTAGGCAGGGTCCCAGCCCTCCCGTCACGCACCACTGATTACTGCTGTCAAGTCTTTTGATTCAGACTGTAGGATGGGGAGACTGGATACAGCATCCTCTGCTGCTTGACTATGAATGATTGACACATCTCTTACATAATTAAGGTATCTCTAACTTCAATATGATGAATATATGCTGCTTTGATAGACTTTAAATAGTGGAATAGTGCATTACGTTTATTGCATGGTTGTGATGCATTAATGCAGCAATGATTAGAAACTGCAGTCTACATTCATGTATCATTCCCGTACATACGTCCTCCATATAGGTAGCTTTAGGTATTTGTGCCTATACATGGGTGCTCAAAATTTTAAGGACGTCACAGCGTCACTTTTTAGGAGGGATGGCGCGTCACTCCGTCACTTTTTACATACATGCCAATGTACTGGGAACTTTTGCTAGTGTCGCCGTCCATCACTTTTTAAAACCCCTGTGTCACAAGCGTCACTTTTTAAAACCTCTGTGTCACAAGCGTCACTTTTTACCCATGTATAGGCACTTATTTCCTCTAGGCTGATCCAGGTACAGGTGAACATAGTCTGATTAGTCTGTGACCTGTAATGGTGGGTATGACAGACATGCGTTACACTGCATGGTCAATGTTGAATCCATACCATCCCCTACTATCACCATCCCCATACCATACTCCTGGGACCGTACTACAGTAATCTCCCGCGTACAAGGCGCACATCCCATGTATAAGTATATGATAAGGCGCACCCTGAGTTGGAAGATATGCTATAAGGCGCAGCTGGGACTTGGACTTTTGAAGGTTTCTATAAGGCACAGGAGACCTCCGATTCCCTGAAAAGACACGGAGGAGTATATGGTTAAAGGTGAACAAAGATTTAATACCCTTTTTTTTCATGACACCAGGGTCATGAAATAGTTCCAGTTACTTGCTGTAGTCTACATATAAAAAAAAAGAAAGATTTAATACCCTAATATGTCGCATAATTTAAGTTTGAACAGTATGTGGAATACACAGTTGATAGAAAGTAATATCAGAAGCCGACAGTTTGTTTAATCTGGAGTACCAGTATCTAGGTTTGTGTGTATTTGAGGGGTGTGGTTCCTTGCAGTTTGTGGCCACCAACACTGTAAAACAACTGTACCGGTAGATACAAACTGTATGAAGTATACAAACAAAATAATGCTAGACAAACGAGTTTGTTGCAGCACTCCTAACGTTCTAATTTACGGGTACAAAATAACAGTGGTAGACGGGAGTAGGTATCTACACTACTAAACCCTGCATATATGCCTCACCCCAGGTTCACCCCCTACTTTGGGAAAAGCTATCAGCCCTATAAGCTGTGCTTTAGATCTGAAAATGTCACTAATTCCCTACTACCATCTACATTTTGTATATGTAAAATGTCAAATATAAGTCACACCCTGAGTTCATGGCAATGATACAAGCTGCATTAGGCCACACCAAAAAAATAAGTTGGTCTACTGATTTTGGTTTTGAAAAAATGGTGCGAGCGAAATTTTTTTTTTTTTAAGAATTTTTTGGTGTCCAATGGATAACCTTGCTGGAAAAGTGAGGCGAGCGAAAGAATTTTATTTAAAAAAAAAAATTGCTAAACATCACAAAGAGAAAACTTGTAGAAACTGAAGCGAGCGAAATCCGTAGACAAGATTTTTTTCAAAGAAAAAAAAAATGTGTATTTCCGAAAATATGGAGAGGGAAATCCGTAGACCAACTTAATTTTTTTTGGTGTGGCCTTAAGGGCTCGAAATGGTCTATACGTTTTATGGTAGATTCAATTCCGACGAGGTGGTATATATACATTATCGATTGTAGAACACGTACAAACAAACAAACATTTGGGTATCTGAGACAAAGGTGCTTAACAGGCGGCTAAACTCTGTTAAAATATGTGTTGTATTGATTTAGCGGTATGATGTGAATTCTTAAATCCTTTAAGAACCCTTTAAAGGGCACAAAGTGTATTTGTGCAATCTGTGGCACATGGTTGGCGTAGGGCATGTTTGATATTCACCAGGGCTATATTCATGGAACACTAATTCTGACCCTGTAGGTTGGGGCTCTTTTTGTTGTTTAGGGTGGAATTCTTTTTTCTTAGTTCTGAATTTTGAGATTTCTTTTATCTCTCAGCACAAGATTTTAAGATTCAAACCCCTCAAATTTAGAACGTGATAGATGCCCCTGTTTCCATTTTCATGACAAAATTTTTTTTTTTTGCTCACTCGCTCTTTGGTCTGAAAAAAAAAAAATCCTCTTGGGGAAATGGGGGGTGGATGGCCTTGTTCCGTTGTCCGTTGAGAAAAGGCCTCATCCCTTCATAATACTGTCATGTGGTGTCCCATTTCGTTTCCAAGGTGTGGCTCTCTCACCTTGTCAATTTGACTTATCTAGGGACCTAGATTGATACACCTCTAAAATTACTTATTAATGGTGCATTGGTCCTATTTGGTATCAAATAAGCTCAGGTTTTGAGATCCCATTGAAACCTTGAAGGTTTAACCCCCCCCCCCCCCTCTCTCCCACCCACCTCCTTGCTATGACCAACTCTACTTAATGTTTCCAGGCAGGTGCTAATTACCCACGGCCATTGTGCGCATGTGCTGCCTGTGTTCCGCCACTCCAGCCCCCCTCTCACATTGCGTGTTGTTCTTTTGTATTAACCCTTTAAAGGGATGTTGATACAGGGGTGCATCATGCCCATTAGTCGGCACGATGCACCAATGAAGTGCTGGCGAGACTGCTCGCCAGCACTTCATTGGAGCATCATGCCGACCCTCCAGGAGTGTGCTGACCCCATAGGGTCGTCCTGATTTATGAATAAATGTATTTCTTGACTGTAGACTCGCCTGGGCTGCATTCATGCATCATGGCGACCAATGGATACAATAATGCATTAAACCTTAGAAGGATGCAAATTGGTTTAATGCACTACCGTAATCTTCCGCGTAGAAGACGCGCTGCGCGTATAAGACGCACCCCAAACTCAGCACATGCATTTTCGCGTATAAGACGCACATTTTAATGCTGAAATTTGTAAGATTAGTACATTTCTATAGAAAAATTACCCCTCGTATAAGACGCACCCCCAACTTGAGAGAAAGCTATAAGACTCCCCAGCATTTTATTTGGCGTAGAGGACGCGTCTTATACGCGGGAGTTTACGGTAGTTAAGATGTTTGAATGCAGCCTTGTGGTGAGTTAGTTGCCACTGCTGCATCCATGCATCATGCTAAATTTATAGGCTTGATACACACGCAAAAAGTTGTCATGATGCGCCATGGCAGTACAGGCGAGTTAGTCGCCAGTATCGTTTTCAAATATCATGCAGACGGATGAACCTGACGCATTCTGCAGGTCTAAAAGGGTTAAAGTGAATACCAAATGAGGAGAATTTGCTCTCTGCTACCAACGACCTCAACGAGTGTGCACAAGAAATTACATTATAAATGAGTTAGTGTGGTTTAGTAATGCACCTCGGCTCTAGCCTAGGCAGAGGAAAAGTGAGTCGTAATCATATACTCAAACACTTCTCGTTTGTTGAAAAAATTCCTTGTAATGCACAGGACGCAAGATATGGTTTTAGACTTCCTCTTCACAAAATCAATTCGCTTAAAATTGCATTTACTCACATATTTGCACGAGGAACTGTTACTGGTAGGGACCTATCATAATTTTCTGTAGTGGTCGATTTTTAAATGGTGTTTTGGAATTTGCAACTTATGGTACTTGTCTATATATGCTGTCCCACTCCCACACCGAAGCTCCACACTCAATTTGATGAATCCCAGTTCAAAAAAATAATCATAGTTTTTGCGGCTACTGAAATATGGAGAGAAATTCAGGTGGTACCGTAAATTCTCTCCTATAAGCTGTGGCTAGAATCCAAATGAAAATTATGCTTATAGGAATGGCCCAAAGTCTGGGTGCGGCTTATACGAGGGTATATTACACTACGAAACAGACCTAAATTGCCAATTCTCAGGCCCTAGGTAAGGCTTATAGCTTCCTCTTAAAATCAGCGTGCGGCTTATACGAGGGTTCTGCTTATACGAGACAATTTACGGTACTATTTCGGTCATGTAGGTCTGACTGTCACGCGTGAAACATTAAAGCCTGTATATTCATGTAAACTTGCTAATCCTACTCAGTACGGTTTGCACGCACCATAGGATGAGGAGAATGCTAATTGCGCTCTGTGTATAGATCAATAATCATTAATTATTGGGCACTGCTACATAATGACTAGACCCAGCTTACAGGCCTACCCTTGTACAGAATGACTAAACACAGAGGAACTCTTACATAAATCTGAATATCTATGCTCAATTTCAGTGGCGGATTTAGAGGGGGGGGGGAGGGCGCGCACCGCCTTTTTCCCAGTACTTAACAGTTTGATTACATATTTTGGACCCCAAAATGTGCTCAAAAATAGGGGGTGCACCCCCTCCTTTTGGGCTGCGCCCCCCTCCTTTTCCAGATCCTGGATCCGTCACTGAATTTCCTTTCATTTCTTTGCCCAATAACCTTGATTCAGGCCTAAAAAAAGAAAATTCTTGTGTTCAGGTAACATAGCCCAAATAATAAGGGTAGGTAGGTCGAATTTTTTTTTTTAGATTTTTGTTTTTAAGTTCCTGGATGCCGAAAACTGCCAAAATGATATTAAACATGGTTCAAAAGATTAACCAACTTAAAAAAATGTTGGTTATTTCAAGCTCGTAGCATTCGTGAGACCATGGTCTTTAATTTGATACCAAACATGCTTATATATTGACTTTTTTCACATTTTTCTTAAATGTTGGGTCATATTTACCAAAAAATTAAAAAAGAAAATTAGGGTCGGGCCAAAAAACTAGGGTAGGTCGGGATACCTGAACACAACTTTTTAAGGCCTCATGGGAATTGATTTTCAGAGACGGGACTTATGTACCTGGGTAATGGAGCATTGCAAATCATTTCTGAAAATTTCATCAATTTCTGGAAGAAGTGAAAAAAAAAAATGATATATAGCAATTGTGTGCAAGTGGTGACTTATGATAGATCCATTGATATCTTTCAGTCTAACTAAAGCACATGAAAGAGACGGCCGAGAGTATTTGCACAGAGTAATTTAAACATCAATTACCCTAACTCTGTGAGCGAGGTTGTTGTGGTGGTTATATAGACGGAAGTATGCGATATATGGCCCAGTTACGCCGTCTAATCGATAACAACTGAGGCGCGCTGACCTTATTGATCTACTCAGGTGAGCAGTGATCGACCGAGTGTCGTAGAATCTCACAAAAGTGGCCAGAATCTATGTATTGCTGGAATCAATCAATGTGAGCATCACTCTGAAAAGTGTAGATGTTTATTACTTCTTCTTTAGATCTTCAGTCTACACTACCTATATTATGCTTATTAATAAAACAGTCCCGACTAAGAGCCGCGAGGCTTGAAACGTTGACCAAAAGTTAATTAACCTTTTAGTGATTATTTCCACCTGCATTTGAAACCTGAAGAAGGTTTTGGGAATATTTTCCACCTTTTTACATGTTTATTACTTAACATTACACAATGGGTGGGGAATAAATCAAATGTTGTAAAATCCAAGGTACATGCCAATGCAAGCTGCGGCTTAAAGACCATTTCAGAGGCCAACTTGCAGGTTTAGAAATAGCATCTTCCTGAAGTCAGAGTGCTTTATAAAACCTTTTAACCCTTTAAGGGCAGAGCAAAAATGGTTGCCCTGGCCATGGGGACGGCCTCTGAAAAAAGTATAGTTCCTAGAGGACGAGCCTATTGTCAATTCCTATACAAATCCTATATGATGGCCGTTGACTATAGTCGATGCTAGGCCTACCATGGTGTCGACTATAGTCAATGCTAGCCCTTTAAAACATGTTTTTGTTTTGTAAGGAGTGAAACCTCTCATTAACCCTTTAAGGTATGTATGCTAATGCAGGAGTGCATCATGCCACTCGGTGCATCATGTCAACCCTTTCGGATAGCATCAGCTGCATGATAGTGTCGGCATGGTGGCGAATGTAGTAGCCCTGTTACCAGAACTGCATTCATGCACCATGACGATTAATGGGCTTGATACACGATTGATGCAACATCACAGTCTAAAGGGTATCATGCTGTTTTATATATAATTTTCAACAAATATCAACTTTTGCAACTTCTAAGTGCGGCTTTCAGAAAAATCCGTTAATTCAAGGTGCGGCTTATATATACATGTGCAGCTTATTCACAGGGTTTTATGGTTATAGTATGCCAAACTCAGAAGCTGTTTATGATGTACACTTTACAAAGTAGGAGTGTCATTGACATCCAATTTATATCAATGATGAATATCATCATTTTGGTCTTGATATTTCAAATATATCGATTATTGCTAACTAGACTATAATGACCATGATTTGAGCTATATTACAGTGAAAGAATTTTTCAAATACTATAATTACAAGGTAAATTAGAGTCATTAAATTATAGACAAGATTTACAGAATTATTTGTTGGACATGGCTAATTCAAAATATATTTGAATCACAATATACAAAATTCTTTCAAATTTGAAAAGGCCAAATCCTGTGCATTTAGGGGACATATGAATGTATCGATATAATGGTTTTATCGATGCGAAAATCGCGATTTCGTAAATCGCGACGTATCGATTTGGTAGGTATCGATGACACTCCTATTACAAAGGCCAAAACAGTAAGGCACAGTGCAAATTTCATTTCTGTATACTTTTGGCTATACCTGTGAGAGTGGATCCTGTAGGGCCGGTGTGGGAGGGAGCCAAACACGGTGCTCTCACTGGATCAGCAACAGATTGGGACCAGGTAGATCTTGGATGCCTTCCACCATGGACTAGTGCTGGCTGGAGTCATCTGGGCACTGAGGCAGAATGCACAAAACACTTGGATCTAATATACCAGTCCATTTTAAATAAGAGGATCTGTAGTTGATAAAGCAAAGACAGCTGCAATCTACCATCCCAGTGACTGGAATATTATGCCAAAAAAAAGGAAGAAATTGGTGGATATACAAAAGTTTGTCCTTGAGTTTCAAAAATGTTTATAAATACCCTGCACCTACAGGTCATTCCAAGAAGGACACCCCCTGATAAAATTTTAGAATTACAAGAAGGCAATTTTCATTGAAGCCCATCGCCACTGGTTCTAAGCATGCCATCACGGATTTTTTTAAAGATTTTCATAATTTTTCTCTTTATGTTCACAGGAAGTGATCCATACATTGAGGATGTAGCGACAAATGACAGACCGCGGCACAACTCGCTGACGTCTAAGGACCGTGTAACCAGAGTTGTATGACAGAAAAACATGGCGGATAATCCAACCCCCTCCCAGATGTAAGTAACTGTCTAATCTCTTAAAAAAATGTCCATGCGGCTGGTCACATTTCTTATCATACAGGAATGATACTGGCAAGCCGCTGTGTTGAATTCCCCAACATGATTCCCACACATCCTGGAATAGAAAGTTGTCATGGAATGTCATGGAATTTCAGAAAATTTGATCATGTGTCAGGGCATGTGGAAAACCCAAGTATTTTCTTTTTTCTTTTTGGCAAAATTCATTAAACTGTACCAACATGGCCTTCGATCGCAGAAATCTTTCTGGTTGCTCATGACCGATTACATAAAAAAATATGCCAGGGCAGTATTTGGGACATTCCCATGCATATAAATAGAACATTGCTCTTTAGAGGGCCATGCTTTGACCTGCAGAGGAATTAAAATGATTTGAACCATATACTTTACACCAAAAAAAAAAGAAAGAAAAGCTACCTACCGATTATAGGGATATACACAAAGGTTCGCCTCGTGAGATAACCCTCAGTCAGACCCACCACGAGTGAATCTTTGTATTTATTTCATGGTATTTTTGATAGATATTTGCAAAACTACATTCATATACCCAGAAAATATATTTTAGCATAATTATATTGTCATTTTGGCTTCTATTAGAGGCATTGGAATACGGGACAGGGTTATTCCACGGGGATGTGAAATACGTAGCGGTATTTACCATAAAATAATATCTTTTATCAAAACAAACATTGTATTTACCATAAAATAATATTTTTTATCAAAACAAACATTGACTGATGTAGTGCCCGGATATGGTGCAGGGATTGGAGACCCTGGAGGTAAAATTTACTGTAAAGATTTACTCAATCAATTCTGCTTGTGACCTTCTGCACATGTCTTTGGATTCAAAGCAAAATCACTATTTTACTGAGAATTCAATTTAATTGTGCATTTACTGTGTATTTAATACAATTGAGAGTCTCCACTGTCTTTCCGTGCCATATAATTGGGTTATAGCTTAATTGATTCTTTCTTATTCCTTGCTGGTCATAGTAGATAATCCTCTGGCATTTATGCCTCCTCATCTTTTCTTGGCATAAAATTAAATAATGATTTGTACTCAAGCAAGTTTGGTTGTAGGACTAGATGGTGTATTAGAGTTCAATTATGCATGGGTTTGATCCTTTGCGTGCTAGCTATTTTTACCTCTTCTTGAATAAATCAAATTATAAAATGATCTTTTATTTATTTAGTTTTTTTTCTCTTTTGCCTGCAACAAAGATATAAATCGACATCTAACCTACCGTAATCTCTCGCGTATAAGGCGCACCTCGCATATAAGGCGCACCTAGAGTTGAAGAATATTGTCAAAAAAATCAATAAATCATAACTTTGGTTCTACTGAATGGATTTTCAAAATTCAAAAAGCTATGTGTAGCTAGGGCCCCCCACACCCCCTTGGACCTCCCTATGTTATTTTTTGAGTTAGAGGGAGTGTAACATATCAAAATAAAGATCTTGGTGTCCCCCTTGTGGATCCAGGAAGAACTAAAACCCCTCGTATAAGATGCGGCTTATACGCGGGAGATTACGGTAGGGGTTTTCTGTTCCAAGTGAAAAATGAAAAGGTTGAACCACCCTATTCTCCAGTGGTAATTCAAGAACACAGATGGAAGTCATCAGGGTTTTCCTTTATATCAGGGGTTTGTACTTACCGTAATCTCCCGCGTATAAGACGCGCCGCGCGTATAAGACGCACCCCAAACTCAGCACATGCATTTTCGCGTATAAGACGCACATTTTAAGGATGGAATTTGTAAGATTAGTACATTTCTATAGTAAAATTACCCCTCGTATAAGACGCACCCCCAACTTGAAGAAATCCTATAAGACGCACAATGCATTTGTTTGGCTTAGAGGACGCGTCTTATACGCGGGAGATTACGGTAGTTACTTTCACCCCGGAAAACAGGACAAAAATATTTCTAAAATATTTCTGTTCTATGATTCTAGGTCCACGACGGGCAGCGTTCATCGCGTGGGGAGTGGGGAGCGCGAGTCTCTCGCCGGGACGCTGACAATAGGAGCTGAGGATGACCAAACAGCTGACCAGAAAACTTCTTACTCAGGTAAAGTGATTTAACTTATTATACAATGACAATCAGTTATCTGCATACTGGAACATTAAATAGATAAAGCCACACTGAAAACCTGGAAGGTCCGAAACTCGCCAGTGGTGACGACTTAAGGTCATCAGGTTGACAGTACCTAAAACTACAACTTCAGGTGGTCAAAATGACGACTTTACGTCGTCATCCGGAAGACTTGGGTCGTCAGGATGACGACAAGAAGTCGTCATTTTGACCACCTAAAGGTGGCAGTTTTAGGTATTGTCATCATGAGGACCTTAAGTCATCACTACTGACTATAGTTTCGGATCTTCCAGGTTTTCAGTGCACACCCGGGTATAAGAAACACCATGAATATAAACTGATGAATATTATAAACCCTAAATCAACTGGGCGATATGACCCTCTTTTAGACCCTACTGTACAGACATTTCCTTTAAACTAAAAGAGGGGCATGGACTTAACTGAAGATGCTAGCGATTGACTGTTAAAATGCTCAGAATTCTAGGTGCCAACTTTCAATTGTGTCCGCCAGTTATAGCACCATTGAATCATTTCTTAGCATGTAAACTGTTTGAATTATGCAAGGTACATTTAAAGGTTTCAATGCAAGTGCCAGGCGATAAGCTGGGTACATTTAATGAAATCTTTATGCAAACAGCTCAGTGGAAAGGCTTAGCTCTTTAAGGCTCGTATAAAGCCCACAGGTTCCCATGATGCACCAATTTAGTGTTGGTGCATCAGGCACACCAGCATTACCAGCACTGCATTGGTGCATCATGCTGACCCTTTGGGAGTGTATCAACCCCACAAGATCAGCATGATGCGTGAATGCAGCATTCCCTCAAGCCACATTCCCACACCATGTGTATAGGGTGTTTTCAAGTGCTCGGTACTATCTGGCACTTGACTCTTCGAGGGCCGCTGAGGCCACCCTTAAAAATATGTTCGTTTCCTGTCCAGAGGGTGGGATTTTTCAGACCCATGAGTGAGGGAGGGGAAAATTTTTTTTTAGGAAAAGATTTTTATTTGTCATGAACCTCGCAAGTGGGGATGGCATGAATTTGTCATCGCGTTCTAGGATTCAGTGATTGAAAACCTAGATTCTTGTGCTAATAGACAAAAAAAAAAGAATTTTTTTAGAACTCAAGAAAAAAATTTCCCATTCTCAAAAAAGGTTCCACTGGGCCTCTGGACAGAAAACGAACATAGTTTTAGTGCAGGGTTAAGCCCACTCTGGAACCCCGAATCCCTCTTTAAAAAGATCTCAAATGAGAGTCCCGTATCAGCTTAGGGAACAACAGGCACATATAAGGCACATCCCGCATTTAAGATGTACCTAGAGTATTAGAAAGTGGTAACAAAAATGAAAAATTCACAAATTTTGTTCTTCTGAATAGATTTTGAAAATTCAAAAGGCTTTGGCCTCCCCGACCCACCTGCACCCCACTGTGTCATATTATGACTTGCGGACTTGTGGATCCACAGAGAACCAAAACCTTGCTTTTAAGGCGCGCCTTATACGTTAGAGATTACGGTACTTGATATGTTTGAGCGCAGGTGTGCTTTAACAAGCAATTACAGTATGTCCAGTAGTCATCATGATTGTGTAAAATGCAAGCCTGGACAATCTCTTCACCTTTATTTATGACAAGAGTATTCCTGAAGGTTCAGCATAAAGCATGACTACAGTCATGGCGAGTCAACCGTAAATTCTCCCATATAAGCCGCACCCTATGAAGATAAGCTATAAGCTGCACCTACATCTTGACAATTGGCAGTTCAATACTGTTCAATAGTGTCAAATAACCCTAGTATAAGCCGCACCCTTACTTTGGGAGCCACAATAAGCAATAGGCTGCGGCTTATACGAGAGAATTTATGGTACTCCAATACACAATTACAGTATGTCCAGTCGTCATCATGATTGTTTAAAATGCAAACATGATGAATCTATTCACCTTGGCTGCATTCATGCATCATGCATGATGCTGGCCCTAATCCCTTCACAAAGGTAGTCCCCAAGGGTCACATGATGCATGACAAGGGTCACATGATGCATGAATGCAGCCCTGGTAAGTTACTCCAGGACTGCATTCATGCATCATAACAAGCAGCGAGCATGGTGCATTAACCCTTTAAGGGCCGCTGATGCATTAATGCATCATGCCCATTGGTCGTCATGATGCACCGATGAAGTGCTGGCAAGACTGCTCGTCAGCACTTCATTGGAGCATCATGCCGATCCTCTGGGAGTTTGTATAGAGGGTAGGGTCAGCAAAGTGTTAAAGAATGAGTAGGTTTAAGGTATGTTGAGTAGTGGCAGGTGTTGGAGTGCTTCTTACAGGTGTAAAGTGGTCTAATCAGGTGTGTAAGGTGCACCTTGTGTACATAGCCTCACAGCCCTACTCTTTAATCCCTTTATAGTCTGCAGGGTGTTAAAGAATTCACATAATGCAAGGGCTCCCTTTATACTTCATGTTAACCTGTTTGGGTATGTAGTAAATCTGTATTACCTCACGACGTATAATATCAGGCTTCCCTAGCCCACTTAAAAGGGTCTATATCTCCTCTTTCCTATCCCCTCAGGATGTGTGTGGTGCACATATGCGCGGGCACTGACACATTCCTCTGATAAATTATCTACCTGTGAAGCACGGGATAGCCACTTAGTGCCGCTAAAGTGCTGTAAAACACAAATCAATCAATCAATCAATCACGACGTATAAGACGCGGCTTATAAGCGAAAATTGTCTCCTGCTGTGTCATATAGAATCACCAAAAGTTTGGGCGGTCGCCTTAAAGGCGGGGATATTATACTATAGAAGAGTGTACTCAGGTGTTCAAAATTTATCCACAGATGAGCCTTATAGTTCCCCTCAATTCTGTGGTGTATCTTGTATGCCGGTTGCGCCTTATATTGGCCACTAGCTGGTCTGGAGCTGGTTCCTGCGACCCACACTGATAAGGTGGGACCAGCATGTCCCTGAAAGTGGGTGTTAACCAGGGGCAAGGTACCCATCATGGTATGTCTTATCAGTGGGTTTTACCTCAACCAGTGAAATTCAAGATGGTTGCTCCACTAGGCCTCCATACTGAGTCCTATAGGTTTCAGGGCTGTATCTACCCTCTAGAACACTATATCTTAAATCCTGCCTTCTCCCTCTTCTCTCCCTGCTTCCCTTTCTCTCAACCTTTCTTTTATTTTCAAGGGATGGTGCGAGCTCCTGACGTGCTGATCTGCTACAAGGGAATGCTATAAGTGCCGGTATATTTTTAGATAACTCGCTCAATCTTTCACCTATGATTGTTTCAGGAATAAAAACCAGCACACCAGCTGGTAGTAAAGTTGGCAGCATGGAAGACCTCCGGTCATCGCGGACCTCCGTCAAGAGTCAGCTTGGTAAGTTAGCTTATTACAAAAACAAAAGATGACATATAAATAAATTATGTCACTATCCATATAACAGTTACCAAAAACACCAGCCTGCACCGAAAAAGAAAGTTGTTAAAAAAAAACCCAAATGCGGAGTCTTATGATTGATTATGAGGTTTTCCTGTTTTCTCGTTTCTATAAATGATTGCATCATTTACATAGAATAAGATGATTTTAAGATAATATCAAAGATAAGTTTCTTTTATTAATGATATTGAATTTTCTCTAGCATGTAAGTGGCCGTGGTATAGGCATAAGGTAACCAACATCATTTCCAGCACCACTCCCTATACACCCTCTGTTCAGGGACAATGGATTTCAGCACATCTTCTTAGACTTGTCTAAAATTTCTTTTATGTGACTTTAGAGTGAATACTTTCTGTCAAAGTAATTTTTTTTTTTTGGAATCAGTCTTATTCTGTGCAAGGTAATCATGTGTCAAATTATTCCACACCAGACTCTAGGCGTCTCTGACCTAGATTTCTTTTCAATCAAAGGTATCCTTGCTAGATTATCCTTTCTTTGCCATTAAGTGGTTCATACTTAAACTTTTAGTTGAAGATACTGCACTATGCCCAATCTTTAGTGTTTTGTAAATCTGTTGAAAAGAAAAAAAGTGCATTCCAGAGATGCAAGTTACCACAATATGCAGCTTTAGTTGTGATGATTTTAATTGCACGTAGATAAATGGAATTTGACTTCAATATCATATTACACTGCTGTCAGATGTCTACACTATAGCCAACAATTTATTTCAATACTTTAAATTGACACCCAGAGTAGTTCATACTAACATCTCCACAGAAACAGACATTTCTTTTTCTCTCTCAAATTGATTCAACTTTATACATAACTTGGCGATCTCCCGAATATTCCCTGAATTCAAGGACTATTCAATTCACATAGACCTTTACATTCCTCTACCAAATCTAATATCTAAGGGGTTCTGATTTAGCATTTAAGTTATTTTTTTTATCAATATATTTTTGTGTTCAGTGACTTTCATCCCTATACATGAAAGTGTAAATTAGAGTTGTGAAATACATCAATGTTTTATCCTTTGAACATCCTGCAAACCCTGGAGGCCAAGTGGCCATGCTTGATCAGGTACGTCCCGTGCATGCCCGTGTTGTGTGAGGCTTACGAGTGCATGTCCTATCAAGATAAGCAGTTCCAGTATGATTGAACTGACTCTGGTGATTTGGTGTGCAAATCCAGCGCTTGAACTGATATATCCATCTGTGTACTCTGCCTTTTCACTATTTACCAAATAATTGGCCTCTCAGATGTGTGCAAAGGAATGTATGCTAACACCATACCATGACTTATAAATTGATTCCATGTATTTATTGGCCGAAGTAAATCCCTATTAACTATTGAGTAAGATTTTCCCTTCTTATAAATTCTTTTTCTATTTAATAGAAATCCTGTCAATGAATAATTGGGAATATTTCTAATGTATTTTCTTTTCCATTTTCTTTACTTGCAGATGAATCAAATGGTCCAAACCAGGACCAGCCAGATATCTTCCGTTTAGTAAATATTGACATTGATGATTGTCTTGATAAGTCTGGTTTTTCTAATGGCGGGGACTTGGATTCGAGTCGCGATGAGCTCGATCTCTTGTCCCCGCGTTCATATGCTAGTAATGGTGATGTATCCATCTCAGACCTGAACTCGCGGAGAAAGCTGTCGTCACAAACGCGTCGGACTGTAGGGTCAGTGATACATCGCACACACAAGGATTATAGAGTAAGTGTACTTCAACCAAATGACACCTCATTTCTCATTCTAGGCATATCTCGACTCATCCCATTACCATCCAGACCTGATCAACCCCAACAACTAATTATTCATTAATCCATCTGTTTCCCCTCACCCTTTTTTTCTGGCACCCTGAATATCTGGACTGAAATATACACTTCATTGCCTCATTTTCTCCCAGTTACTTTGCCTTCACAGCCTTTCCTCAGTGGTCATCATTTCCTGTAATGCTGAGTCTAGTCTGGTAGTGCTGCTCTACTTATCCTTTCGTTTCTGATCATCTAACTCATCATCCATACCCTCAGAATTGTCAGCTGCCTGCCCTTACCTAAGCCCAACATAGACTTTAAGACCCCTTTCTTTTTTATTCCAGCTAACTCCCCCCCCCCCTGCTGTATCGTCTCACCTTTTTATTAGCCCTATTCTTTCGCATCATTTATTCCTTCCCTTATCCCATTCCCTGTTGTAGACACCTCCCCAGATCCCCAGGCAGACACAGAGCAAGTCAGTTTTGATGAAGTGGATAAGACAATCATTCAAAATCCAGGCAGAGATGCATTACTTGACTCTGACCGGAAATCTTCACTGACCATGTCACATCATGGACATCGTCGAGATTCACATATGTATTCAGATTATGAGATATATCAGCCTCCTGAAGGGCTCAAGCTTGATGTTTCCAACCAGTCTCCTGAAAAGTCTGACTCTGATGTGTCCAACCAGTCTAGCTCTTCTGTAGAACCTCTGAAAAAGAAAGACAGTTCTTCAAGCTATGAAATGAACAGAGAGATCACAGAAGTTGGATATCCCCAAGAGTACATTATTAAGGACACAAGTGCTGATGGGGCAGATGGAGTGGCAGGGAATAGTGACATACAGAGTCTTACATCTCTCAGCCCTGATTCAAACCACCAGGTTTCACTGTCCAAGCTCAGTGCCACTCCAGAGCCCTCAGCAGAGATCCTTAGGCTTCGACTGCCTTCCGAAACAGAGTTTAATCCCACTCAAGTTGCAACATCCACACTGGAGGATGGCCGGTCGGTCCGTTTAAGTAAAATGGGTTTACGGGCAGATGAAATAGATCCAATTCCATCGCCTCCACAAATCCTGTCAAACCCAAGAATCCCAGATTCTGTTCAACATCATCCATCTATTCTAAGGAACAGTGAACTATCAGCCAGCTCTGTTAGAATTCCATCTGACACCTCCGCAAGGTCAATTCATCATCACTCAAAGGTCTCTTTTGAAGACGTTATCAAAACGCATACATTTGAGAATGACAGGGAGGGTAAAGATTCAGGTATTGAGACCTGGAAGGTCCATATGGGAGAAGATATCAATCTTGAAATGCCTAAGTTGGCTGTAGAGTCTCCAGAAGTAGCACCTGCAGATAAGACGGAGAGCACTCACCAAAAGTCTTCGCTTCGAAGAATGGATAAAGTTTCATCTAAATCGCTTTCAGTTTTTCCTGGCACACCAGCAGTCTCTACACTTCCAGCACACAAGTCTTCTAACCATATTGATAAAGCTGCTCTCAAGAACTTTGTAGAGGGCTTTGTGCAGGAGGTTCTGAAGGCATCTCAGATGAAAAGCAAAAGTGCTGAACTTTCAAAGGAGGATGTAAGTGACAAAGACTCATTTATGTCATACACCACGCCTTCCGTTCTTCTGCAGAAAAGGGATGCAGAATCAGAACCGTCAAATAGGTCAGCATTGCACCAAGGTGCTAAACTGTCCAAAGGGGATATTAGTGAGAGAGAATCCATCATGTCATACACTACTCCATCTGTTCTGCTTCAGAAAAGGGATGCAGAAGCACAGGCTTCAGCTGAGTCTATAATCAAGTCACAAAGATATTCAGATCAAAGCACAGGCAAGGTCTCAGTTGCTGAAGTCACATCTGCCTTGCTGGATTGTTTCAATTCAGAGGTTCCACTAAAAGCTGCATCAAAACAGGTTATCATGGATTTTGTCAAGGAAATGAAATCCATTGACAAGAAAACCCAAGTTTCAACCGTTTCACATCCTGGCTTTGCAAGTGTCATAAGCAAGCTGGAAAATGTCATTCCAAAGGATGTTTCTGGGAGATGTCGCTCCAACACTTTAGGGTATGTGAGTCACCCAGAGCAAGTCCTGAGGAACCCTGCACCTAAAAGGCCGATAGTGGCAGGACTGAAATCAAAGTCACTCTTCAACAAAAGTTCACCAAAGGAATCCAGAGAAAGCCGTCAGCAGGCCTCATCACCTGCCTTTAGCAACCAGAAAGCTGGAAGTCAGAAAGCAAAGAGTGCCGCAATTAATGATGACAGTCATGACTCGTTGTCAACAAGACGCTATGACAGTGAGGATTTCTTCGCCTCCGATGAGATGTCTGAGGATGATGATTATACATGGGAACAGTGGGAGAGCATTCTCTCGTACCTCACTGCTTCCATCAGCGATATTCAGTTCAGCAGTACAGATGCATCTTCAAGCAGCTTCGACAGATTTACCTATGTGAAAGAACCCAGCAGTTTTGGCACTGATTCTGGATTCATCTCAGAGTTGGAGTCATCTGCAGCTAGAGATATGGCTCTTCTCTCACCCAGGTCACAGCAGAAAGCTAAGATGCAGAACATGGTACTTGTCAACCAGGTCATTGTTGACATGGAAAATGCTGTTTCCCAGTATAAAGAGAACATGACAGGAAACAAGGGAACCAAAGAAGAAGGGAACGATAAAGCGAAGATGCCTTCTCCTCCCTGCCCTGCTGCTGAAGCCAGTGCAAAGATTCTCCCAGAGTCACTTGACCCATCCCCACACCGAGCTCCCCCTCAGCTGCTTGACACATCCCCACACCTCACACGACTCGATACATCCCCACACCATTCCACTCCTGTTTCAACCCGCGACTCACCCCAATCTGTTCGCACCTTCACCTGGTCTGTTTCACCCATCCACTCAGACACCAACCTTGTCATCCAAGAAATCAATAACCATCTCATGAAAATGAAGCATGAAGAACAAAATCACCCACCATGCCCAACTAACAAGAAACCTACTTGTGATCCGATGTATTCTTCAGTGAAGAAGGCTGAATCTGAAGCAAGTAGTAAAACCTTGAGCCCAAAGCATGATACACATCCATTAAGATTTGCTAGCACCAAAGGTGATAGAGTGGAAAGTCACCCTCACTTTATGAATGATAAAACTGTTGCTCGCCCGCTGATGTATTCTTCTGTGAAGAAGCCTGAAACTGAACCAAAAAGTAAAGATTTTACCCCAAAGCATGATACAATGCCATTAAGATTTGCTAGTACCAAAAGCGATAAAGTGGCAGATAGTCCTCAGTTTACGTATGATAAAACTGTCGCCCGCCCGCTGCAACCCTTCAATCTGTACAACTATCTTGAACAGAAAACTGGTGCTAGTCTCCCGACGTCCCGAGTAACTTCCCCAAGTATAGAACAGGTAAGTTGCAATGCCCAGAGAAATTCCTTTTTAAACCTTTAGCAGCTTTATCTTATCAAAGTAAATGCAAACTTTATGTAAACAATGTTGGTGTAAGTTCGTGTCTGTAATAGTTTAGTTACCTCATAATTTTTAGGAGATATGCAAATTTTTACATTAGGCATTTAGTGAAATGTATGACTATTTTCAGTATTCTGGTGGGAATAGAAGAAAGGCAGCGTCAGCCGATGTCAGCAAGTTCCTTGTTGAAAAGGTAGGTTCCTGATAATTGTGCACTTATGCACTATAACTGTGCAATAAAGCAGTTATTACATAGATGTACTTTGGCAGTCCTAGTTATAATTCTGTGAATAACTTTGTTTTATTCCTTTGATTATGAATAGAATACACATCAATGGCCCAAGCATAGACCCTTGCAGAACCCCAGAATTTGTCAGATTAGGAGCCAATGTTGTGATGTCATTGGTGAAATTGATGATTTGCTAGCCTTTATTTCACATTGTCATGGTATTAATTGACTTTTGCACAATGTCCAATCGTGAACACTGTCGAAAGCCTTTTCATAGTCAATAACAGTTCCAGGGCATAAGTATAGTGGAGAGAAGACTGCATCTGATAAAGAAGACTGCATCTGTAAAGTAAATGTCTGGCACTCATGCTGTACCTATGAGTTCCTTTTTTGTGGATGCATTATGGTGATAAATGAAGAGGTAGTAATTTTGCCTTTTGTTCTCTTCAGGAGGTCCTTGAGAGCCAGCTGAGGAAGCTTCAGGTGGAAAATTCCACTCTGCAGACAGAGAACAAACTGCTGAAGGAGAAACACAACCGTGGCCAGGGTAAGTCATTCTCATGAGTTCCTTTAAAACCATGCATCGCTCCAGTGCATTATCATATCACTACATTGATCAATGTACATAGAAAAAGCTGAATAAAGGTTCCCACAGGTATTAAGGAAAACAATCAGTAGCATACAGTAGCATTTGCAGAGATGCCACTTTTCCTGGTTTACCAGGAATTCTTGGTTTGTATGTAGAGATTACGTATGGAAGCATGTTAATTTCCTGGGAAAAGTTATCCACTATCGTAATTATTTCCTGGTTTTTGTAGGCCAGTGAGTGGTAGTTCTGCATATGTAATTGCTTTTCTCATAAAAAACCTTTCGCATAGATTTACCGCTAACATTGGCAGGTCATATGCCGCAACAATATCATTTGGTCAGCGAAAATAAATTTTTGTTTGGCCAGGATAAGGCAGGGATCTTCTTGTGTGGACCAGGTTAATACTAAAGGTATATAAAAAACCTTTCGTCATTCTATTTCAGTGCGTATTGTCCAGTTGGAGAGTCAGCTCCGCGATGTGAAACACGAGGCGGTCACATTAACATCAGAGATGAGAGAGGACATGTCAGCCGTGTCACAGCGGGCCCAGAGCCGGTCAGAAATAGAGCTGAGGTACCTGCAGCACAAAGTGACCGACCTCACTGCGCAGCTCGATGTGGTCAACGCACAGGTAAGCAATCTGAGATCTGTACCTCTGTTGACCATTTCTTATAGAAACCAGCATATATATAAGCTGCCCCCATGTACAAGCTGCACCCCCAACTTAGCTATAAGCTATATCTGGAACATTAAGATTGCTATTTTAGTGCTGTTCTATAGTATGAAAAGCCGCAAGACCGCACCCTACTACGTGCCTCCTTGTCAGGCCTACATTTATGGGAACGTTCAACAATTATGTGACTGTTTTTGTATGGAACATATAGCATTGTCAACTGAACCCAAAGACCCCCACTCCCTAAGGAGTGAAGTAATTGTTGAACGTTCCCTATCCATCTTGATGACCATAATGGGTAATGGGTTAATTCATACTTCTCATGGTTTTTACTCGATTCCAATTGGCATACCACATATTCATGTTAAAGTGCTGGGTTTTGAATAAGTGCGGGTATCAAACGCTTTGTCAACGAGTCCGTAAATGATGAATGAGGATGAATACAGACGAATCAGGGATCCAGTTTGATATCCACTTTATTCATTGAAGTCCACGAGGTATAGATGGTGATACAGTATAAGGTGCCCAACAGTGTCCAAGCCTAGCCCTTGAGCTGAGGGCTCTTGTCTCACGTGAGTGTGTGTGAGGGATGAAGTATGAAGGTGGAAAAAGATGAGTGAGCTGCTCCACCTACAGGTATTTATAGTAGGAGCTGCTCACCCAGCTCATCCTAAAAATAGTATCAGGTGAGCTAAATATAGTAACTGGGGAACTCCAGTGCAGGTATGTAGGTGGATCCTAAACATAGCACTGGGGGTCACAGAGTTCAGTGTAGTTCTAAATATAGCTGCTGGGAATTCCCGGTATGCTGTGAGCTGCTCATGATCAATGGGCATGTCCTCCAGCGGGAGGAGTTGGTCTAAACATAGCTACTAGGAATTCCCGGCATGCAGTGAGCTGCTTGTGATTGATGGGCATGTCCTCCAGCAGGAGGAGTTGGTCTAAACATAGCTGCTAGGAATTTCTAGCATGCAGTGAGCTGCTCGTGATTGATGGCGTATCCTCCAGTGGGAGGAGGCGGGTTCACTGAGTGTAGTTGACACTGCCAGCCTTTGGTCTATGGGTATGGCTTAGCTTGTGGGTAGACTCGGACACTGGGTTACATGGTAGAGTCAAAGGTGAAAAATAAATATGATAAGTACAATACCTATAACGGTCTACTGACAGCTTAGTGTAAGGGGGCGTTCAAATAATTTATACTCATTAAGAAAAGAACACAAATGACCAACTTGTATACGGGACGAAGGTAATGACCCTTCCAAATCTATTAGTGCCGGGGTGTTTTTTTTGTTTGTTTTTGATACCGTGATATGGTAGTACATGTATTAGAAAACAATTTCATACATCATGCTGTGTTTTCAGAATGCTTCTCTCAAGAAGTTACTTGACAGCTCGAGGTCAACAACCACCCAAACAACAAAGGCATCAGAACGTTCAAGAATCATCGAAAGTTTCAAAGTAGAGAACTTTTGCCTCAAGGTGGGTATTTTCATATTCTGTCTAACCAGTTATGAATACACTTGTATTTCAGTAAATAGCTCTAATCAAATTTTGCAAACAGTATTCATGGATGGAATCTATACGTTCGACTTTTATCAATAACCCTAAATATAATATACTCGGAACATGAGCATAGCTGACCCTCCTAATTGGTGGAGGAAAAAAGCCGATTATGGGGCAATTATAACTTATTTAAACTATAATAGACTTGTTGGAAAACTCTTTTAAAGTAACAACCCAATTTTTAGAAACGAAAACAACAGCAAAAATAATAAAAAAACCTATTTCAGCAAATAAAATGGTGACTTTTTTTGTGAAAAGTCTCACCCTATAGACAGGTGACAGAAATTGCCATGGAGGAATTAAGAAAAGTGTGTCACAATGTATAATTTGAATGTCTGACTTCCTCAATGGCCTCTAACAAACACATTGTATAATAATCTCAGAGATGCCACTTTTCCTGGTTTACCAGGAATTCCTGGTTTTGATCCCAAGATTTCTGTAATAAATTATGTTAAATTCCTGGGAAAACGTGTCAAAAAGTTCAGTTTTCCTGGTTTTTGTCGGCCAGTGAGTGGCAACTCTGTAATCTCTACATCCTTATTCAGGATGAGTTGCGTCAAGCTAAGCGGCTGCTCGAGGAGAGTGAGCGGGTACGTAAGGAGGAGGTGGAACAGCGTCAGGAAGCGTCCGCTCAGATTGTGCGGCTCACCAAGGTCAAGGCTCTCCTACAGCAGCAACTGGAACAATCGGGCGGCGGGTCTGTCGCTGAACGACAGGTATGTCATAGACAGTTTCACTCCTCATTTTGATGCATTCTTTTGCCCGATTTCTTGTAGTATCTACATTGTGTTTTCCCTTCAATGAAGTCCAGGAGGCTAAAAGTGTTCGATGTGCCGATACTCAAGATGTCAATGCAGAAGGGCATTGACTTTGAGGGATGGAAGTTTCAGGGTTTTTCCCTGATTTCAGTGTTTTTTAAGGTCCAGTTGGGATTTTTCACTTATTTTTATGTTGAGTCAATTTCATTCTGGCACTTTATAGTTTGATAGGTTTGGGATCCCTTGACCTCAATACCTGAGCATGGAAAACAGGTATATGATAGACAGGCTTGCCTATCATGAGTAGGCCAATTATAAGTCATCATTACGTAGAAAAGGCACTACTGTTAAATCAAAATAGATAAATGTTTACAACAATGCTTAGGTGAAGTCATTGGAGCGTAGGTTGAAGATCACTGAGGATCGACTTCACCAGGAGCGGGCAGACCGAGCGAACAAACTCTCTGACATGGAGGAAAAGTTAATAAACGAGAATGCACGGTTACAGGTACGAACTCACTACAAGAATCCGCCCACGTGCTCCCTCGCAACATCCTATGTTTTCAGTCTTCTCAAACCTAGTATTTGTAAAACTTGAAGTGCAGTTTGGTTTGTGAGACTTAAATATACAGAGAGAAGAGATCTTCACTATCCCCATGCGATAAAGCTGATACTCTCAAGTCAACTCCTAAATGAAGGCCACCCCCTCTCCCCTCACTCATGTCACTTTCTTTGATCCCTAGGATGACTTTTTATTCACAATATAAGTATTACAAGTGCATGTTAGATCACCCACAGCTGATATTGCATTATTTATTTTCTATTTATATTCTCAACTCGTTCTTTTTCAACTTGTAGGACAGCCACAATTAATGCTATTAAATCGTCACATAAGCAAAATCATTTGTGTTGATACAGGTAGCTGAGAAGGAGCTTAAAAGGCAGCTAACGCGAGAGCGTGACAAGCACAAAAACATTGAACGAAAATACAAAGACTTGCGGGACGAGAATGAGCGATTACGAGTTCTCTTAGCAGAAACAAATGCAATAACTGACAACGCAGGCTTGGCCAAGCTGCGAGGTGGAAACCAAAAGGTGCTCTCTAACTTCTCTCTATATTAGACATAGATAACAAGTTAACCCTTTAAGGGCCTCTAATGCATTTAGTGCATCATGCCCATTGATCGGCATGATGCACCAATAAAGTGCTCGCGAACAGACACTTCATTGGGGCATCATGCTGTATCAACTTAGTAGGTTTGGCATGATTCATCAATGCAGACCTGTTGAGTTACTCGCCAGGGCTGCATTCATGCATCATGACGACCAATGGGCATGATGCGCTAATGCATGACCAGACCTTAAAGGGTTATATAGACAAGATAACAGTGGTATTATGAATTGGATCTTCTCCAAAGCATGGTCACACATTATCATTGTAATGGGATTAGTGATATGGAATTTGCCCTAAGCATGGTCAATGTAAAGGGTCTGGAATTTCACGTGTGATAATTATGTAAGGCACTGATAAGGGGATATGTTAAGTCCCTACCACTACCCCCCCTGCATCGAAGACAGGCATGATCCTACAACAAGGCATGTTTTTTTTATGAATTAAAAACATCCCAAGTACTGTTTGATAGGTATTGAAATATTGGATTTGACCCCGCACATTTGAAAAGCCATCAAATGAATCCCATGATTTTTTACCATTTTTCCATCCATTATTAAGAAATTCACAAACGTTGATAAGAATCTACACTTTTACTAATATAGATGTTACCAACAATGTTAAAAACCTTAGTTGTTAACCTTTAAAGGGATGCATAGTGCATTAATGCATCATGCCCATTTGCCGTCATGATGCATGAATGAAGCTCTGGTGAGTATCACACTAGTATTGCATTTATGCCGATCCTACAAGCTTGGCGAAGGGTCGGCTTAACATGCCAATTTAGTGTTACCACAGGGGTAGCCCAGGAGCAAACAGCCCGTAATTCTTAGTGACTACCCCTGTATACTGGTATCGAATTTCTCGCCAGCACTTCATTTACGCATCATGACGACAAGTGAAAATGAATCTAAATGCATCATGCAGCCTTTTAAGGGTTAAAACAATGGTTTATGTATGCTTAGCCCACACCACTCACACCTCCCCCTGTTTGATATAATTATCAGCATGCAGAGATAAGACACATTATGGACCAGATTAAGAAAGACGTTGCCTTAGGTCCGGGTCAGGAACAGGATATCATATGGTTGCTATGGCAACGTAATGCTTCGCTCATACGCCAACTAAAGGAGTGGGAGATTGCCCTTGATGAGGTCAAGGTCGATCATGGCGAGGTCGGGCATGGCTTGAAGGTGAAGGTCGGCTTCCTAGATGTCGTGTTGAATGTACTAAAATTTGGGGGTTGCTGGGCATGTTTTAGTGTGTCGCTGCTTCTAGGTGCTTTTTGTGCAATGTCTAGCTTTGTCTACTGCTCTAAATGAACTGCGTTGTTTGATCTGTGGCTTTGCTAATCCGTCATATGGGCAGTTCATAAAATTGTCCTAATGCCCATTCAGCAATAATGATGTGCTTAAATTTGTCTGGTTTGTGGTCACTTGCATGATCTTAGGTTTGCTCATCAGCTTGCTGAATTATCATTTCGTCTTAATATAAGATGTATACTGGGGTAGCTGACAAGCAAAGTTCTAACACAAAAAAACTTGACTTGATTGCCTAATATGTGTAAGCATGCCGCACTAACATTGAGCCTAAATGTAGGTATATAGAAGCGTAAAGTGTCAGAATAAGATCTGTGTGAAAGTTGACATCGTGATTCAGTTGACCGCAAATGGCTTGCTCCGATAGGTTACATTGCTGGACTGATGCTTTTGGGAATACCAAACATATAGAAAAATGGAGGCGGGTCCATCTGTGGTTGCCTTAAACACAGAACAGGAAGGCCTTTTTGTGCAACTTGGCATTATTAATCTAGCATTAGAATTTATGTTAATGCATGTCATGTGTGTTGTAATACCTGTAGCAGTGTTAAGGCTTTGCATGACATTCCCATAGTATATGTCTCACCTACAGCACCCATACTTCACTGGACTCCAGACGTACGACAAGTTAAACTAATCAACCTTCTCTTTCCTCATATTTACCTGCATGCTTCTATAATTTGCTTGCGTTGCCTTGTGTAACAATCATTGGTGTGGTTTTTAACTAATTTTATCAGTGTTGAAAGATTCTTTTTGCTTTTCTTCATTTTCTCTAACAGGTCTTTTTCTTTTAGCAATTTTAGAATCCTTAGATTCATTTACCAATTTGTTTCACGTGTTAATCTATCTCCTTTAATTTGGTGTTCTTGGATTTACCAGGTTAAAGTTGTAGGTTTTTTTTGGTACAAATCTACGAATTTCAATTATTCATCAATTGAATTTTAATCAGCTATCAAGAGTAGATTACAGTGCATAAGTTCCTCTCTAAATTAACAAGATCTGACTTATATAACCAGTACAGATTTAAATAGATATTTTCTGTGTATACTAAGTTACATATAAGTGTTGGTCGAAATATAATGGGCTTATGTATGAATATCTTATTATACTATGTTTAATACAATATGATTACTGTATTTCTGCTGCAGCTAATACGTGATGAGCGTGCCATGTTGGAGGACCGTATCGGGCGCTACAAGGACACGCTAGAGGACGTTACCAAGGAGAAGGAGGAGCTGGAAACCATCCTCCGCGGGTATGTCACACCTTATACATAGTATTATATTGACTCATCAGCCAATGATCGAAGCCCAGCTATTCACTGCTGACTTCTCGGGGGGCAGATGGTACCCATCTGATACATGTAACTGTTATATCTGGTAACAAGCTTCAGTAATGGCTGCGCCCATTAGACACCCCACAACTCGGTATAGAAGCTGTATCACATATTTATAGGACGAACAGGCTTTCCTAGACCATCTTAAAAATGGTCTTAATTACCTCCTTTCTGTCCCCTCTGTGCATAGGTAAAAATGTGAGGGGGACCGCCACACGTGCAGTCATCAGTTCATGTCTAATGTCGCTTTCTCGCCATGAATACTTTTATTTCATTTTTTGTTGAAATTTACCCAGTCAACTAGCCTTAGTAGCTAGACCTACCTCATTACACACCAAATGGGATGGGGTAAGGTCCCTACCAGGCATGTGTTCTTGGGCGCTGGTTTTTCTCACCATGAACATGCTGTGATTTCGGGAACTAATGTATCCTGGGCATTGAAATTTAAAGGTAATGCAGAGAAATTCCCATACACTGTAAATCAATTTTGGTTTCTTGCAGTTAATATAAAGTGTCACTTTTTTCATCTTACAGCCGTGTAAAGGAGTTGACGACGGCTCAGCATGGTTCTGTAGCGGAGGCGCATAACCTGCGGGATGAGAATGCTGCCATTAAAGCGGAGAACGAGAGCCTGCGCTGCAGCCTGGCATCTCCTAAAACGGCGTCTGGTAGCACTGACCAGCACATCACCACAACTGAAGGTAACACATTTTAGATAGCATTTTACCTCGCATATAAGGTGAACCCTAAATTGAGGTTAATCCTAAGGTAAAGGACAGCTTGGGGTGGACTTCTGACATTTTGAAACCATCCTGTAGTATAATTTACCGCACCTGTAAGGTCCGCTGTTGCTTTAGGTAGAGCCTCAGATTGACACCTGATGTACCACTGTGTGTGTTATGCGGCATAGCTAAAATGAACACAAATATATCGTCGCTTTAGTGCAAGAAGGTTGTAACTGCATCTGGTTCAACAAGGTAAATGATACCTCAGTGAACCCCTAATGGAGGTACCTTTTACCTTGCTGACCTAATCTGAAATCTTGAAAATTCAATAAACTCTGAAAACATAAAAATTTTAGCACAACTAGAGTCTCTGCGTAGCCGTCTGCGCACAGCGGAGGGTGAGAGTGCACAGAGGTCTCGGGAGGAGCGTCTGCTGGAGTCTGAGCTGGGCTCAGTCCGCACGCAGCTCACGGCAAAGACGGCTGCCCTGGAGGAGGCGCTCTCGGAGCTGGAGCGGATGCACGCTGGTCACCTGGACGGGGGAGACTTACTCGACGCCAAGCAACAACAGATTGACAAACTCACTGCACAGGTAGGTGATATGAGAATATGTAAACCCCGAAGACCATAGATTTTAATACTGAGCGGGGTTGACTTGGATAAGCTAAGAAAGTGTGGCCTCTTTCTGAAACTGACTGGACACTTCACTTTGGGTGACTACCACAGTTTTAGTTCCGCACTATACTTAGAATTGTATAAGCTGCGCCCTGACTCCAGGTCTATCCCAGATGCTGTACCTCAGGTTTGACTATCTTATACAAAGGCAAATATGTGTGGCACTAAATCCAGCTGCTCTGTGTTCTTTAAACCTGTTAAGCGCTGATGATTTGTTAGAATTAGTTAAAAATCACTTTACTTCTATAGAAATGCACACTGATATAAGGTGCTGTCGACTTAAACATCTATTGCTCACATATACTAGCCAAAACACTAACCCCATGCATGTTACCAAGGTATGTCATGTGGAAAGGCAGTTTCAAGCACCAACAAATATAAGTTTAATGTTATTTTACCATTGGATGTCTCTATTAGCTTTAAGTATAAAATGTGCATGCATGCCTTGTCCAGGTGCGGGGTCTACAAGAAGACGTTCGTCTATGGCAGGAAAAGGTGAATGCCGCAAATACGGAACGCTCACAGCTAGAGACCCACATAGACCAACTCTCTACGTCTAAGTACATGTCTAAACTCTCCACTGACACTTCGCGCATGGCTGAATCTGATGTATGTAGTACCTTGTTATATTATAATCTGTTGAAATTAATTTTCTATTTTTCTTTTGTTTGTAATATTTGATTAATTATTTTGGGACAAATTTTCAGTGTAATGTTTAACTTGAGTTATGCTAAGGTCCATAAGTTTGTTTAACATGGTCAATGTCAATTTGACTGTCTTCCATTATTGTTTGACCTTGCACCCCGAGTTCCCTGCTGTGCTGGTGCCTCATGCAGGGGGCAGATTTGTGAATTGTAAATAAAAATATTGACTACATACTGATATCCTTGCATAAGTCTTTAAGGAGAGCAAAGTGTTTTTGATGGTCCGGATGCATGAATGCTGCCCTGATTAGGGTTCTAGGACAAACGGCCACCTGGACCAGGGGCCGTAGGACAAATAGCCACCAGGATCTCTAGCCCGCTGACAAATGGCCCGCAGACAAATAGCCCCTGTGACTGGGAGCCCCTAGGACAGGAGGCCCTATTTTCTCGCGACTGTCATCTTTACCCGTCAGATTATCTCTATTCTACTCTTTCGCCCGTCAGATTATCTCTATTCTATTCTTTTCCCCATCAGATATCCTATTCTGTGGCCACCGGTTATCCCCTGCTATAAATGATTCTTTACCCGCTAGTGCTGTTACCCATCAGACAGGTTTTGTCTCATGCCCACTAGATTCTATCGCCCGCTGGATTCTATCGTCCGCTGGATTCTATCGTCTGCTGGATTCTATCACCCCCTAGATTCTACCCTGTGAAGAATAATATATCGGGCGTTAGAATCTAGCGGGCATGGAATGAAAATCTGACGGAGGTTAGAATCTAGCGGGTGTAGAATGAACATTTGACGGATGTTAGAATCTAGCGGGCATAAAATGAAAATCTAGTGGATACGAGACTGAATAGAGATAACTGTCGGGCGTTAGACAATAATTGAGATACTCTAGCAGGCATAGGCTGACGGGCGTTATAAAGAATGGCCTCTGGTCCTGGTGGCCATTTGTCCGCGGGCCATAAATCCTGAGGGCTGTTCATCCGAGGGCCTCTCGTCCTAGGGCCTCTCGTCAGGGGGCTACCAATCCAGGGGGCCGTTTGCCCTGATACCCCTGATTAGTCACTCGCCCATGCATTGAAATGACCCTACCATGGTGAGACAGGGTCATGAGAACACTGCAATGCTGACTCTCCAGCACTTCATTCGGGAATCATGACCACTTATACCACTCTTTAAGGCCTATACTACAGTCAATTTTATTTCCTCCATTCTATTGACTAAAAAGCTAACTTTAAGTTAAAATTCTCTTAATAGAAATTGGCTCTGGAGGCGGAGCTGCATGAGAAGGACAGTGAGGTGCTGCGACTGTCCGTGCAGTACAAGGCGGTGGAGGAGGAGGTCCAGCGCACCAAGCAGCAGCTCGTGACCAGCCGTCAGCACGCCGAGCAGCTCTCTCACCAGGTATGTATATATGCTGGATATCATGAAAAAATTGTGAGCAGTCAAGCAGAAAGGGACATCTGTGTATAGGTTCATGAATGATCCTTTCTGCATAACTGCTCATTATTTGTTTTGTAACTGCATGTGGGTCAGCAAGGTAAAAGGTACCTCCTTGAGGGACCTCACAAAGGTACACTTTACCTTGGTGACCGATACATCATTACAGTTACAACCGTGTTGCACTGAGGTGAAGAAATTTTGAAGCTGAATAGCAAAATGTGGATGTCCAACAGCAAAATATTCAGATATGTCGGCTGAAAGCTATTAGGGATGTGATTTCACTCAATTTACTTTTACCAGCTAACAACGCTGAGCTACTGGTTGTAGCATTTCCATGTAGGGAAGAATCAATTTAGACTTTGAGTGAGAAGGCCTTCATGACATTCAATAACACCTGGCCGAGGGATGGCTGGGTCAGGGTTGGTGGTGTGGAGGAGTGGGATAACTAAGTGACAGACTGAGGAATTTTATATCAATAATAGTTCCCATCAAAAGCTTTTCATACCATAACCCAAACAAAGATTTAGAGCTGATTCCCTCCTCTTGTATTGCTTCTTGTTATTAAGAGAAATGAAATTGGAGTTACACTTTGCTGACTGTTTTGGGTATGTATTGATTCTGAGCTGGGTTGTGGGATGCTGCTGCCCTGGATGTCATAGTACTTCACACGGTGACGTAATTGACACACCACACCCATAGCTGACAGCTGGTGTATAGAGGAGAACACAGATTACTGCTGCTCATAAACTCAGAGTTATAACAGCAGGGGAGGGCAGGACTTTAACAGTGTTAACAACTTATGGAAAAGGAGGAAACTACCAATGGTCTTACCAGACAAGTCTCACATGCAGGAAATATCATGCACTTGGAGAATACTCAATTAGGAGTACATACATCCTGGAGATTTTACTACAAAGGGATGAAGAAGATTAGCAATATTATTTGTATGGACCATAGTCCATAAGCTAGTGTTACTCATGTAAAAGTCATTAACAGTATGTTGTAGCCCTTGGCCTCAAAATGCAAGGATGACCGATTACACACAAAGTACCCTCAGGAATTACACAATAGTTCTATGAAAAACTGTCAGCATGGCAGATGCAGTCAAGCATACAGACCATGCGATTGCCCCATATGCACCTATACCCTCCGTAGGATACCCATGCGTCACATTTTGTTGGGCGGGAACGCATCCAGAACCAGGTCCCGAGGAATCGCCTGATACAGATGATAATGACCTGTCTGAAATACCCCGCGATCCATCCCCACAACCTGAGGCTACACTGCAGGAGCAACACCTGATGCAAGATGATGAGGTGTGGTACCTGCCGGAAAATCCCGCATCTACAGAATATTGGATGCAGCAGCAAGAGATGGTCCAGTCTGTGAATCCCGCACCTGAAACACCGGAATACTGGGTGGGTGAAGATGCGACAAATTCTTCTCAGCTTGATCCTGTACCCCAGGAAGACTGGACGCGAGGGAATATGAGCCAATCCCTGCAGTCCACCACTGCGTCAGAGGAATACTGGATGCATGAGGATATGATTGAGTCCCCACAGCCTGCCACTTCACAACACAGACACTTTTTGAAAGGGGAAATGATGGAGTCTTCAGGACATGCCCCTGCATGGTTGGGACACTGGCCACAAGAACACAAGATGCAGTCTCACAAGCCCATCTTTGCACCGCATTGGCCCCAAGAACGCATGAGTCAGTCTCCAAAGGCCGCTTTTGCGCCAAGGCAACACTGGACCCGAGAAGATGTAATCCAGTCATGGGCTGACCTCGGGGTTCTTATGGACGATGAAGTAGAGCTGGCCGTGTTCGACGGAGACAGTGGGGTCCTGTTGGACCGGAGTATTGACACGACGGGTGGGGTTTATACTGCCGTGTACGGTGCTGGGGAGGCATTCATGGTATGCTCAGATGACATCCTTCTGTATGAACCCCATAACCAGTCAATCCAATATCAGAAACCTGCTCAGAAGCAATATAAGTTTCATCATCAAAATCAGAGCCTGAGGACTAGCACATGCCTATCTGATACTTGCTCAAAAGCTAACAGTGACACTGCCTCGCATGCTGATGCTACTGATGGGCTTTCATACATTGACCCAGGTAGCGGCTCATTTGGTGATTACAACTGGCGGGCAGCAGTTTATCATTCTGATGCCATAAGTGAATGTAAAACTGAAGACGCTCAGAGTTTTGACCTTTCGAGTCTGATGAACTCTTCTGTGTCAAGAAAATCTGACGGCATGTGGCAGACTCGGAAACGGCTTCATCTACAAAAGGTTCATGATGATGTGAGATTTTAAGTTTAAAACAGGTTTTGGGGCACTCTAGAGGGTTCTCAGGTTGTTTTTTTGTTGTTTTTTTATAAGGGCAAAGGCGCCAGTCAACGCAAGGTAGTCTTGAGGTGTGGACGGTTTTTAAAATTAGTCCACTCTGATTTACCATCATATGTCAATTGATGTCTAAATGTAGTTTTTTCGCCATGAATATGTCCCTACCTGTAGAATGGCGTTATGAAAGAACCATGACACAATCATTGTTCATTTAAACATGTCCCTCACTTTTCTTCCAGCTTGACCAGTTACAAACTCAGCTGCGTCAGAAGACTCGGATCTTGGAGCGGATGACTAGTGCTGAAAACGACCGTGGGGTCCAGATAAAGGCGCTCAGAGATAACCTCACCACTGCCAACAAGGAACTCATAGATAAAACAGCACAGGTAAGGACATACTGTTCTAGGTTGTGCAATCGAATAATAAATAAATAAATGAAATGAATAAATGAAAAAATAAAAAACCAACATTATAAGGAGTTTCTTGACTACCGTAAACTCCCGCTTATAAGACGCGTCCTCTACGCCAAACAAAATGCTGGGGGGTCTTATAGCTTTCTCTCAAGTTGGGTGTGCGTTTTATACGAGGGGTAATTTTACTATAGAACAGTACTGGATTTACAAAATTGAGCATTAAAATGTGCGTCTTATACGCGAAAATGCATGTGCTGAGTTTGGGGTGCGTCTTGTACGCACAGCGCGTCTTCTACGCGGGAGATTACGGTAGTTGTTTAAGGAATATGAAATTTAGAATCTACTTCCAACCAATAGAGTGATCTATGAATGACTGATGATATATACATAAGACTTTTATTGTGTCTAACTAGCCAGCTTTTTTTCTTAGAAATTAGATATCTTTAGCTCAAATTCGTTCTACAATTTCCTTTTCTCTAGATGCGTCTGATGCAGGTGGAACATGAGCAGCTAAACATGAGAATTCAACGCCACGAGATGAACAGTCCGGGCGAAGTGTCTGCCGGATCATCGGGTGGACAGCTAGACACACAACAGCGCCTTCTGGAGTATGAACGGGAAAGTGCACGGCGAGATCTGGATGTGAGTCACTTTTATATTTAGTGTTAGAGATCTACAAGAGATACTGGGCTTCCCTAGCCCACTTAAAAGGGTCTACTTCTCATCTTTCCTATCCCCTCAGGATGTGTGTGGTGCACATATGCGCGGGCACTGACACATTCCTCTGTGAAATTGTGTAATGTCGTTCTCGCCATGAATATGACCTTAGCTGTCGAAATGGCGTTAAACATCTATTACTCACTCACTCACTACTACAAGAGATACTAACGAGGACCGTAATGCCTCACATATAAGGCACACCTCACGTATCAGATACACCTTGAGTTGAAGGAAGGGCTTAAAGTGCAGCTTGGGAGTTTTGCACCTTTAGTACTTTTCTGTTGTAAAAATCCAGAACTTGCATATATATAAGGCACACCCAGAATCCCTAAGACAACCTCTACAGGTTAGATCCACCACTTCTGTGCAACCCATGATGATAATTGAATACCATAATCTACCGCATATTTATAATACGCATCTTATATTCAAATCCGAAGCCCAAACTCAGGGTTCATCTTATATGCAGGTCTTTTACTAGAACAGTATTTTACCTTAAAAATTCAGGCCCCTGATGTGCCTTATAGGGCTCAGTATGGAGGCCAAGTGGAGGCGCCATTTTGAATTTCGCTGGTTCAGGTAAAACCTACTGATAAGACATAGCATGATGGGTACCTTGTCCCTGGTTAACACCCACTTCCAGGGACATACTGGTCCCATCTTATCAGTAGGTGTCGCTGAAACCAGCTCCAAACCAGCTAATGGCCAATAGCATTCTCTTCAAAACCAACTCAAGTTGTGCCTTACACTGTTATTGGCCGAGAGACTTGTCTCCTCGGCCATATATACATCATGTAGGAGGGGGACAGCAAGTCATGTCAAAAACAGCCAAAAGTCCTCTACTATAGATCAGCTACTGAAATCAGTCAACCATGACGAAGACTGTGGTGTACCAGTGTACCAATACCAGAGTACCAGTGAATTGCTATTATTCCAGGTCGTTCTGGGACAGGGTGATAACTTCCACACCCACTCTAGGGGCCTCTAAGTACCTGTAGGCAATTGCTATTGTCCCAGGTCATCTAACAGCGCCACAGCTCTGTCCCCTAGAGTCTCTGAGTGTTTGTTCAATCACTTCATAATTACACATCTCTACTAGGATCTCTCGGCCATTACATCTGTGATTTACAATTCACTCTTAATAATGTCCTCAACCAAGCGTGATCTCGTATAATGGTAGACAGGCAGCCTATAACAGTAAGTGGTTATGGTAAATTTATTCCTGTTAGTGATACAAGTGGTAAAATGTGTATCATTTTGTACAGAGAGCAAACCATGCCATGAACCTCATCATTCAGGAGAACTCGGAGCTACTCGGCCGTGTGCGGGAACTACGGCAGGACCTGCTCCAGGAGCGTGCTCAGCTCTGTCGTCTCACCAGTGACAAAGTTGAAGCTGAACAACAGCTCCATGTATGTATCTTTATTTCATGTGAATAGCAACTGTTCATAGATTTAACACTAGGGGGCCGCTCTGCACACCCCCAGTGCAATGACCGTCATGTCTCGATCACATTGCTGGTTGAGTGACGAAATGTATATGCCTAATTCATTTAATTTAATCATAATTATATTAATATAACTTGAAATGAATACAGAACTCCAGGCATACATGGTATCTATCATCTAAATCATTTTTTTCATTTCACACCCCTGGGTATTTCGAAATCTAGGGCACTGATTGAATTGAATAATTTAATACTCTGCCAATTTCGTGTAGATGTGTCAAGATGACAGAGAGACGCTCATTTCCCAGAGGGACCGTCTCCAATCAGATGTCAGCCGACTCTCCGCGGACATCGAGAACAGCATTCTGCAGCTGGAGGACGAGGCTTATCGGTATAAGGTAGACTACGAAACACTCTACCCAACACTCAACTCTGACGGCAAGAAGGTGAGATAATACTTTTTTTTTTTTTTTTTTTTGTAAAATTGGTGGGGTGTCCTGAATAAGGCTCCCTAAGTCAAATAAGTCCAATGTTTCAAATAATAAATTAGCCTTGACAAAGAACTGCAAAGTTCGAAACATGTTACAGGGAGTGGTCCTTATTTATCAACAGAGGGGTGTGTAAAAAAAAAACCTACCGAGGCGGGAGACGTAACACCTTTTGACCCCTCTTGAAGGGTGGGCGTTAAAAGATGAGCTTCTTTTTAGCAAAACAAATAAAGCCCATGCACTACCGGGTACTATAGATCATAGAGGCTCATACGAGAGAATTTATGGTAGATTACACAAGTTAGACATCATAGCTACCTTCATTCCAATACTCAAAAGGAGTAAATGTGTAATTACACTGCAGAGGCGTAGGAAGCAAATCTTCATTGGGGGGGCCCGGCGAGGGCACCATCGCGACCACCTTGAATTGTCGGCTGATGCGTGATGGCGTCTATATAATGCGTATATAGAATTCATATAGAAAAGTAATTTTTGGTAAATTTTGGATCTGACTTTAGGCTCAGACCCCCATTTTCCCTATGACATCACCATAATAATCTAATTTGAGATGTAAAGTTTTAGCTTCTTTTCCATTGTGTTTATGAGTTCTTGGAAAATATTGGGGGGGCCCAGACATACTCAGGCCCCACCTCCTTCATGATTGGGGGGGCCCACGCCCCCCTGGCCCCCCCCTTTTCCTACGCCCCTGTACACAAAATGTTGGCTCATATTTACATGTTCTATATTACAGGTGGTTATTGAGCTGGGCACGGTGCACCGGTTACTCGACATGAGGTCTGCAGAGGCACAACTCTACAGGGACACTATAGAGTAAATACAATATCTCTATGTATGACTGAAGGGATAGCATTAGGAGCATGCGGATAATGTCATTATACCTCAACATTATTTCAAAGTGGTCCCTTGACTGCATTAATGATACAAGGCTGAAGATGGATGCGAAATCTTCATTTGTGATGTTAACGTTTAAGAGTTTTGTCAGGATTTTTAGTTTTGTTTCCTAATTTGAACACTTCAAGTCCCTTTTGGGATGTTCAACCCATCCAAGAAAATTTATATTAGCTGCAGTTTTGTTCAACATGAGATGAAAAATTCTACTGGTTTTTCAAAAAGAGATTTGTTGTAATGTAAACTAAGATGTGTTTGTGCTGTTCAGGCGTCAGAAGGCAGAGATTCAGAGCGTCAACAGGAGGGTCGAGCTGCTCCAGGATGAACAGCGACACAACCGCGACGACATCGACGGACTCACGAAAGAACTCACCGTAAAGGTATGTGTGCTTCATTGAGGGATGTTTTCATTTGATTGTCGATATAGCTTCTGGGATATATAGATTTTCCTTTTTACTTCCAGTCTGTTATCGCTCCAGTTGTTTTGACCATATTAAATTGAAAGAAAACCATTTCATCCATGTTGATCAGCATTGAATTACACTACACTGATGGTATCTTAAAGTCATTAGAGCTTTACAATGGAACCAGAGAGGCATCTCCATAGTACCTTGCGTATAAGGTGCACATCAATTGCGAGCATTGTGCCCTATTAAATGTAGCTAAAATAAGGGTTCACCTTATAACACAAAACCTAGTCCTGGGTGCACTTTACAAGCTTGGGTTGACCTTGGGGTACACTTGGTGCGCCATGTACGTGAGGTATTGCAGTAGTACTTCCAACTGAAGGCTGATCACTAATTGATCGAATCTTTTCTAGATGCGTGAGAATGAGGTGGCGGTGGTGTCGTCGCAGGCGCTGGCAGCAGAGAAGACGCGGCTCCAGATGGAGAAGTTACAGCTTGAGAAGGACGTGGGGCAGGGTGGGAGTGAGATGGATCGCCGCCTCACCGAGGTCCACGACCTTACCACTAAGGTAAAAATGACAATAATTATCTGTACATGTATAATTTTCTTGGAGAAACCAGTGATTCTTGGAGGTTTAAAGCTAAGTTAGGCTTCCAGATTGTCTCAAAATTCAGTCTCGAAGAGAGCTGTTTTGTTTAAATCACATATTGAAATGAATTTAATTGCCCCAAATTCAGCAAATTCATGTACATATGATTCAAATGTGGAAGTACTCTCATGAGAAACTGTTGATACAATACATGTACTACCGGTATCATCCTAATTTTCAGCAGTTCCTTGAAATCTCCCTTCATCACTTTCAGCAGGTGGAACTAAACAGCTTATCATTTGTACCTCATGAAATAAAATATAAAGAGATTATGACATTTTGACACGGAGAGTTTTAAATATTGTTCTCCAGTCAACATTTTTATTCCATAATCAGCCTTTAACAATTTGATAAATCTATAATGCATTTTATTCAGTTGAGTAAGGCAGAGTCCGCGTGCAGGGATGCAGAGCGTCAGCTCCACCAAAAGGAAACCACGCTTGTTGCCTTGGAGACGGAACTCAAACACGTAAACCGCAATAACCACACTTTAGAGTCAGAGCGCCTCCACCTACAGACCCAACTCGACAAGGCTAAAGACGAGACTCGTGACATCAGGAATAGATTAACTTCTGTAGAGCAGCAACTCAACCAGGAAAAGAACTCGGTAAGTGTCCCGCGTTCCTATTCTTTATCCCTGGGTAAAGTGAATATTGCCAAAAATAAATAGAGACATATTCACAAGATAGTAGGGTACATATATCACTGTTACCTCATAAGGTAAGCAAGGGTAAATATTTTGCCCTGGATTATATAAAACTGACTGTCATAATGATGAGACTGAAGGCAGAGAGATGTGTCCTACCAGTGTATCACCTGGACATGGGATTTTACATCAGATATACCGTAATCTCCCGCGTATAAGACGCGTCCTCTACGCCAAACAAAATGCTGGGGAGTCTTATAGGATGAACTGAAATTGGGGGTGCGTCTTATACGAGGGGTAATTTTACTATAGAAATGTACTGGATTTACAAAATTGGTACCTAAGAGGTGCATCTTATACGCGAAAATGCATGTGCTGAGTTTGGAGTGCGTCTTATACGCGCAGCGCGTCTTCTACGCGGGAGATTACGGTAATCAGAAATATTGAGATATGGTCAATAACTAATGAAAACTGTGTGATTGTACATGTGTATATATATCACTTATATGCCTTGTCAACAAACCCACAACAATAGGCGTGGAGAAAGGTAACACATAGTCTCTCCATATTTACTGTCCGCACAGGTTTAATTTCCTCCAACGTGTGCTATTTTTGGTTTTAACCATACTTCATATAATTTACATTTATAAACTTAATTTGTCTGCCATGCTATAAAGAAAAGTACCGTAATCTCCCGCATATAAGATGCGCTGTGCGTATAAGACGCACCCCAAACTCAGCACATACATTTTCGCGTATAAGACGCACATTTTAAGGATGGCCTAGAGGACGCGTCTTATACGCGGGAGATTACGTAAACCAAAAAAAAGCGAGAAAAGGTTATTGGTATGTCTAGCCTTGTGCACATTGGGTGAATCCTTTTGCACTCAAACTATTCTAAGATATGATTTCTCATTTGTCGATTATCCCGCCATGTCGCAAGCAAGTCACTGTATGCTCGACCATGCTTTGGGATCTTTACGTGTGAAATCATGCCAACTCTTGTTCCCATTTGATTCAATCCCAGATTTTATAAATTTGGTAATTGAAGCACATCAAAAACTTTGTTTCTGTGTCTGTGGTGTAACATATGAATTTTAGATGGTTCATATGTGGAGCAGGAAATTTTTGTAGTCCCTCTTTAGGATAAGGACAATATAGAACATGCTCAGCCATTTAATGCAAAAACTCTTATGCAGGATATACGGTGTGGAAGCAGGGTATTGGAGAATTCATATATGCAACCACATCCCCGAGGGTGTGGTTGGCTCAATATTGGGGCTGAAATAACATGAATCTGAAGTCCTCAATAAAAGATTTGAAAATTTACCATATTTCTCAATTATGTACAGTAATGAAACATAAGTCATATACATCAGGTATTGAGTGCTTATGTTTTAAGGTTTTAAGATTTATGTAATTGACAATCAGAGTAACTGAATGAACATTTCCAAGGGCTATCCTATAATTACTTATTTTCTTCAATTACAGCTAACTGAGGAGAAGTCGAGTCGAGACTTCTTGAACCATGAGCGTGCTGAGGCACTACGACAGGCGGAAACTCTACGGCAACAGGTGGATACGGCAACTGCTAATCTCGACATGGAACGCCGCAATATCCACAATCTTAAGGTATGGGTATAGTTTTACTTTCAACAGCCACCACCTTTTCTACTTTCGCAGGAATGCCTAGTTCCGCACTGGATATTGTTAAAAAATTTAGATGTCCTTTAAAGATGACTGCCCAAAAATGCTTTCTGCTTATTATAGAGTTACCTGTTAAGGGCTGAGCTATCAAAGACTGCTACTAAAATGGGACGGATTTTTTGTGTGTCATGATGCATGATTGCCCACTGTGCATTGGTGCATCATGCAGACCCCCCCCCCCTCCCCAGAGTGTATCAACCACGCATGTCATGGTGCTTTACGTATAGCTTTGATGGGTAGATCATCATTGATCGTGGCGACCAATAGACGAGATGCATTTAAGTTGGCATATCCACTAAAAAGACAAATTTGAAAATTTGTGGAACCTGTCTAAATAGTTTGTAAATGCTCATCTCTTGTGCTATACAATTGGAGAGAAGCCCCAGATTTCATACTGTATTAGTGGACATGCTCACTTCAATGCAGTGCACGACCTTAAAGGGTTACAAATCCCCACTCTCTAACATTATACTTATTCTATCACAGACCACCCTGCAGCAGGAGGAGGACAAAGTGTTCACCCTGGAGGAAACGGTCAAGGCACAGCGCCTGGAGCTCGACACACTGCACTGCCACCTGGCGGAGAACAGGAACACTATAGACCAGCACAAGAAGGACAAGCAGACCTTGTACCAAGGTGAGTTAACCGACATACTCTCTATGATAGAAAAAACAACAACAAAAACAAACAGATATGTCTATGGTGTATATTTGTAATGTAATGATGACAAATTGGTAAAAGAAAGAACAAGAAATAAACAACAACAACAACAACAACAACAACAACAACAACAAAATAGAGAGGTGCTCTAGAATTTCCATGAGATAAGCCCCACATTCCTTACTGCTATGGTAATTGCTTTGTGTAAAATTTCAAACAGGAAGTATCAGGGTTTCTCCAAAGGCACCAAAAAAATTGAAAATGCACCATTTATTACCCAGATTTTTAAAGCCTTTTATTTGTGACCTTGGTCGGTTAAGCAACAATCGTCAGAAAGAATGCCCCCCTCTCCCTTGTATGAGATCTGTGTGATACTGACGGTCCCTATTTTGCCTCCAGATGTTCAGGAGTTGTGTCGTAAGTTGGCGGACAAAGACGATACATTACTGCGGCTACAGGAGAAGTGTAACGAGACGGTCGACCACCTCCAGAAGGACTTTAACACGGAGAAGGCCTGGACCACCAAGGAACAAGAGGCACTGGAACTAGACCTGGCCAAAACTAAGTAAGTGTGACCTCAGAAAGGTTTAATCTTTGGTGTATACATGTGTTATCAGTTAAGATAAAGGATTTAGTTTAGAACGTGGAAATGAAGGATGTGTTAAAAAATAGACATAGGTTAGCAAAGAATTGGGAAAGCTTTTCTTGGTACATGTAGGTGGCATACAAGTGAATAACCAGAAAACATATTCGTACAATGTAAGCTTGATGGCTAGAGCTGTAATGTAAATTCCTTTGTACCGTAATCTCCCGCGTAGAAGGCGCAGCTCGCGTAGAAAGCGCACCCCCAACTCAGAGAAGGCCTTTTCACGTAGAAGGCGCGCCCATAAAGGTTGAATTTTGTATGATTAGTACTTTTCTATAATAAAAGAAACCCGCGTATAAGGTGCACCCCCAACTCAAGGCAATGTCCCTCCCACATATAAGACCCAGCAGCATTTTGTTTGGCGTAGAAGACGCGCCTTCTACGCGAGAGATTACGGTATAAGCCGCGGCTAATAAGAGAACTAGCTTATAAGTGTGGCTTATAAAGTCCTCCTGTACTCAGGGCACGGAATATAGGAAGGGCATTGACTATAGGACAATACCAAAGTGCTTATTTTCAAGCTGAGGGAACGACAGCATTTACGGTATTTGCATACTCCAACAGCAACCCGTCTGAAGAATTATCAGTCAGTTGGGCATTTCATGGTTAAAAAAGTGCAAGGAAAAAAATCTGTGTAGGCCTAGGAGAAAAAAAAAATCAAATATTAGTGACAGATAATACAAAAATCACGAATTTAACTCTTAAAAAACTTGATGTAAAAGACAGCCATACACATTCACTACTCACTAGTGCCATACATTGCAGTATTTCAATTCTACGGTAAGTAATGATTACACAGATCTATCAGTTATTTTGAGTATATGATTTAAAATATTTATAAATATGAGTGGTCACTGGTTTTGTACATCTTAGAAGCACAGTGGTGAAACTTAGCACTAGGACTCAGGATCGATCTTTCATAACTGCAAACTCCTTATTCTTGTCAGTTTTCTCCGTTTTTATAGATCGACCTGCCTGGGTCAATCTTCTGCTTTGTCCAGGTCTAGTGAGATCTCATTTTGACACTTTTATTAGAGGGATAGGTGTTTGAAAAAATTGAGTGGCTTATCATTAATTTTTTCACTCGTCTGGAGTTTGAAGGCATGATCTAGGTTATTCAAAGTGTATTGTTATATTTATTTCCTCCTCAGATTGGGGCTTAACTCACATTCTGTAATGCTTTTAAATCGTGCTTCATGTGTCATGTAGCAGATTTACTCTACTTTGGTGAGCAGATTTACTGTAATTTGGTGAAATAAAATAGGCAACAGCTTTATGATTTTCTACCTCGTACTTTTTGAATATATACTGTACTCCTCTGAACTTTTTCTATTGAATACCTGGAGAGAGTGACATTGGTTACTCATAATGAATAAGGGTCATTTGGGCATCATGTAGTCTTTACTTGAAAAAGAAAAAGAAAAAACAACTTTACTACCCACTATGGAGGCATTGGAGCTCTGATATGTGTATCAACTAGGTACAATAGTATTTGGAACACTTCTTTTGCCTCTTCTGCAAAACCTAAAAATGCAGTAACCCGGTACAACTGTCTGGCACTGAGGCGACGGTATCAGTTTCAGATTCTATCTTTTTTAATTTACTGAAACTTGTGTGAACCTTTGTAGGTTTCCTACCTGGACAGAGCAGCATTGGCTACTCGTAATGAGTAAGAGTAATTTGGGCATGGTGTAGTCTTTACTCGACTTTATAAGAAAAGACAGTGGACAAGTGACAAATAAACCATGTTTAAAAAATATGAAAATAAATAAAAACGTCAGTATTACAGACAGGGTCAGCCTGTGATGATTGACGACAGAGTTGGCAGGCCTAAATGATGCATTCAGGAGGGACTTACGTTAATGTATGGAAAGTGCCAACGCGACTCTTAACAATTGCAAACTCTAGAAGTGTGCATTGTCAATGAGCTTACTTTACTTACACTCTTACAGGGAGGAGATGCAGGAGCTAACAGGGAGGCTGAGACAGAAGGACCTCCAGCTGGAGGCCTTCGTCTGCACAGCCCAGGAGCTGGAAATGGAGCGCCATGCTCGCAGCGACGCTGAGTCACAGCTCAACAAGTTGGAGGCTGAGGTCGCTGAGGCTCGACAGACCCTGAATACCCTGCAGCTAGACAGTAGTCGGAAGGCAGACCACTCGAAATATGCACAGGTACTCTGCTCCTTTTGAAACGATTTATGCTCTAGCCATTTTAGTGCCACATAACACATTCAGGTTTATGTATCTGTATAGATCTAGACGTCATGCATCAAGGCAGCGCTGGCTGGTCTACTCAACAGCACTTCCTTCGAGCATCATGCCGAAACTGCAACAGTTTTGCAACCACATATGATCAGCAAGATCGATGGATGAACGCAGCGATTCATGCCTAGCGACAACAAATGGATATAATCATTGCAATAAATTGCTCTTCAACCTTAAAGAGTTAATCACATGTGATGAATATATCGCAACTTCTTCTTAGTGTCCTTCATTATATATTTTATATTTTGCTTAACTTGGATCATCTTATTATTTGGTGGCAAATTCACATTGCTTTCTCATACTTCAGGAGAGCTTAGAGAAAGCCCAGATCCAGGTAGTCCAACTGAAGGAGAGTATGAAGACTCAGCGTGAACAGTTAACAACTGAAATCAATGAGCTGCGCCTCAGCCTTACCACCACAACGCACAAACATGATATGGAGCGCTCCTCCCTACAGGAAAAACTCAATAAGGTAACTTTAAGCTGCAACAAGACTTGAGATTTATAGATTTTTCATTTTATCCATTTTTATCGTAAGTCTGATAGTTTATAGAATATGGTGGGTAAATCCCAAGCTGTTTTGCGATCTTTAGCCATGCTAATTCAAAGGATACAAATGTGCAAACACAAAATGCTTCCAGTATTTTATCCATGTTGACAACCACCTTATTAGACTAGCTTTGTGGCTCCATCTGTTATCAAAAAGGTATTCTATGGTGGAAAGAGCTCTTCTTTGGAGGCCTGACTACTTAGTCCTGCCACCTGTGGATATTAGTCAAAACTAAATGGCACTGTATGTGAGGAAAAGTAGTATTAAATTATCTTAGATAGACGTTAGAGTAGGATATTCCAACATCTATTGCAGCTTTATCAACTCAAATAATGCCCCTCCTTTTTGAGAAAGTCTATCGAGTATTGATTTTAACTGCCCTGGTATTTTCAAAAATTAGAAATCATTTTTAGGTGGTTTTACAAAATTTGTTAACATCAGTTTCAAGAATAGAATTTCAAATTCCAATTATTTTAATGTGATATTGAATTCCTTGTAGGCCCTCTCTGACTTGCGGACCAAAGAAGTCACATTGTCATCATTGACGGAAAATAAGAAGTCATTACACGAGAGTTCTCGCAGCTTGGAGAAGACGATCGAGTCTCTGCGTGCTCAACTGCACGAAGAGATCACAGGACGTAAACTGGCCGAGCAGAAGAACGACTCGTATAAAACACAAGTGGAGGACTTAAGGAGTAAAAGGGTATGTTAAACCATGCTTCAGAGAAAACTGTCAAGTAACTGGACAGAATAAGCAAGCGGTCACTCTTGTTGTAGTGGTTGAGAAGAGGTGAACAAAATTATTGCCGCAGTGATAAAAAAATTGATAGAGAATAGGAATTCCCCTCTCTGTATTCATAGTGGCAATCACATTTCTCCATGATTGCTGACCCAACACTTTTGAATTACCACTTTTGCTTGAGGTTATCTGCTCTGAATATGTTGATTAAAATTTCTTAAAATCTCATAAAAGAACGTGGACAGTTTTTTTGTATGATTGACCATCCTTTATGACTTAAATTTTCAGGGTAACCTTGATGAGCGGTACACAGAGCTGCAGGCGACCTTGGCGCGAGTCGAGACGGAACTTAACCTAGAGAAGGACAAATACCGCCGCCTCAAACAGGAGTTCTCCGATGAGAAGTCGACCAGCTCCACCGCAGAGGCGCATGCACTGGCACTACATACTCAGGTTACTGAGCTACAGGTGGGTACTTACAGTGTTAACCCTCTGCGGGCTGCTGATACAGGAATGCAAGAAGCCCATTGGTAGGCATGAGCGACAAAGAAAATGTTGGCGGTCAGAATCGCTTATTGCCGACACTCCCTGAGTGTATTAGCCTCATAGGGTCTTCATGATGCATGAATGCAGCCCTTACAAGTTCTTCATTCATGCATCATGACGATTAATGGGTATGATGCTCATGCATTAGCAGTCTTTAGAGGGTTCAGGACCACATGATACATAACAGCAGATTCAATTCAATGGTAAATCTGTGTGATAAATACATATAAGTATAATACTTTTATAAGAAGTGTCATCCCAGCTACCACATCAAGCAACGTCGTCCCCCACTTGGGGGCCATACACATGAGGAATTGCTCCTATATATTTCACTTTTGATTTGTGAATTAATCCCCATCATATATGTATTACTACCAGATTGGGAGGAATGATAGAGACTTCATTGTCCAAATCACACCATCTTTGTCCAGATCTTTAAGTTATCTTCTCTCTTTTTTTTCAGGCTGAGGTGAGCTCCCTCCGCTCACAGCTAGAGACCCAGAAACAGAACCTGCAGGGCAAGAACAAGAGGCTCACCCTGGACATGAAACAACAGATGTAAGTTTTACCACATTAAACTTTTTTTTTGTATTTATGTACAAATAATCACCAGGTTATTTATCGAGTATCTCTTTTATCGAGGGCACCCATAGGTAACTGCCACGAAATAAAAGATAAATTGAGCGAAGGTAGAGTAATTCAAGAACGAAAAAACAAAACGAGCAATATGAATGCATTTTAGAAACTGGGATGTAATCTGTTGGAACTTGCTAGCAATAAAAAAGATAAAGAAATAAAATTCTTATTCATAACATTTACATAGTTTATTTCTAATTTTTCTGATTTCCCAGGAACTCACCAGACTCCTTCTAAATTGTACTGAATAACCTATAGTCAAAATGTATACATGTCTGTAAATATGTTCAGGCAAAGTGATACATTTTAGTCGGCATAATCCAAGTAATTTCCATTCAGATTTTCGTAGGTACACGAGTCTAAGTATACTGATGACTATTAAAAGATTTACGATGGTGTGATTGACATTTATAAAGAGAAAGCGAATGTGACTTTTTTATTAACCATGTATGTGGATCTCTATAGCAACCTGGCGTTGATCGCGGAAAGGTAGCTGTTTGTCATTTCCTCCTACTATTTCTATATGTTAAGCCAAAGGGTCAGGATCTGATAAATAGAAACCTAAGTCCCTTAAATCCTGTTTCCTTTATAATTCCCTGTAAAAATCCCTTGGTAAATACCCAGGTTAGGTGGTCATCATATTTGGTCTAAAAATAGAATTTACCTTTGAGGATGGTAAAATCCCCTTATATGTACCTCACTCCTATATTTCAGTTCGTTAAAAATTAAATAAAACAACCAGTACAAAGATTGACCATGTATAAGTTATACGTCCCCATCTTTGAAACACATAGCGGTAGTCCCGATACCTCCTTGTACATCAGGAAGGATAGGATGTTTTTACATGTGCAATAGATCTAATTGGCTCAGGGACCACCCTGGGTCTATACCGCCGGGTAGGTGGTGGCATTGGCAAAAAGTCAGTTATCCAATTTTCAATCTCAATTTTCTACAAGAAACAAAGCATGTAAACAAATGAAATAACCATACATGAGTAGTTCATATATCAGTCTTTAGTTACAGTGAAGAAAAAAATTCAAAAATCCATGCATGAGTTCATACAAAATTTAACAAAGAAAAGGGTCATTTCATATAAATATTTTCTCCAATCGAGTCCTCCATAGGTTTACCTCCAGGCTGGACTTTTCTCTCTTTGTTTCTATTTGTTTCAAAAACAGCGTCTAAAAGTGAGATGGTTTGGACGCCTTTAAAAAAAATGCGGGAAAAGTTACCCTGAGCCCTCTGTGCCAATGCACGTCGTCGATTTTTTTTATCCTAGCAAAATGGATGCATGTAGTTGAAATGTCCAGTGCTATAAGTGCATGAAAACGATCCAGTTTGTCCAGACTGAATAGTGATAAATTGTAAGTCCTACAAGTGTATCTTAGCGAATGTTACGGACTTAAACCTGTATGGCAGTCTTGAAGTTGCCTATAGTACAATAGAAAATTAAGTTGATATGAAATATCTGGACCAAGTTTAGCTGAAATCTAAGGATTAAGTATCTAAATGTTTAGATAGACTATTCAACCGTCTCCTTGTATGACCAAGTACCCCCAAAGAGAAAATAATGTACCAGTATGTTAACTCAGAGAATAGAAATACCATTTTTACCGGTTTTATTTTATCAAGATTTATTTTGTACTAAATCATGTAAGTTTCTTTGGAAAAGTTGTTCAAATTCAGTTTTCCTGGTTTTTGTCATCTGGCAGAGAAAGATTTAGACCTTTTCGCTTTCAAATTCAATCAATGTCTGTGCTATAGAGGTGGAATATTGGAATGATGAAGGGGCCATATCACCACGTTTAATTGTGACCTGTGTATAAACCTCTCCATGCTCTAACCCGGCAGGGAGAACTTTGACCAGGAGCGCAGTAAGCTGGTTCTACAAGTCAACCAGCTCTCGTCGGACGTCGAGTCGGTGCGCGAGCAGGTCGTGACAAAGAACCGCGAGCAGCTCAAGCTACAGGAGGAAGTGTTGTCCCTGGAGGAGCAGCTCCGGGAGGCCTCGTCCAAGAACAAACATGTCACCGACGCACTTAACATGGAGGAACAGCACCGCGAGAAACTGGAACTCAGGTATGGTGTAAATTTGGCATAGTATACTACCATAAGCGTTAGTTCTACAGCCGTCGGTCGGGTTAATTTTTGCTACCTGACAATTGATAACATTCATGACTTGAAGAAGTCTTGAATAGGCACCGGTCTTACATTTATATTAACTCATGCACAAGGAAAGGTCTTTTTTTTATTGCCATATACCCCTACTTGGCTAAAACTTGACTTTGAAAGTTTTGAAAACTAAAACTTCATTCTCTTTATATAATAGGAACCAGGAGTTGGAGCTCAAGTTACGCATGCGTTCTGATGTTGATTCGGAGTCATCCAAGTTGGATGCCACCAGGTGAGTCAACCTAAATGTCGGGCTTCCCTAGCCCACTTAAAAGGGTCTATATCTCCTCTTTCCTATCCCCTCAGGATGTGTGTGGTGCACGTATGCGCGGGCACTGACACATTCCTCTGTTAAATTATCAACCTGTGAAGCACGGGATAGCCACTTAGTGCCGCTAAAGTGCTGTAAAACACAAATCAATCAATCAATCAACCTAAATGTTTCTCTGTCCATTGTATATCAGATGTAAACAGAGGTTCACAATGATTGTTCCTTCATGAGTTTGACTTAATGCTGTATTTTATGAGGCAGAGCCAAGTCATGTACTGCCTCCAGGCTAACAAGTGAAGAAATATTGAGTTTGGAACAATTCAAGTCATGTTTTTATGGAACATATACAACATAAAATAACTTTCTGAATGGGGTTTGGAATTTACCACAGACTTATTTTTATGCCAAACTTTAGCGAAAGTTGGAACTTATCAGAATCTTTGAGTCATTTGTTTAAAGCCACATCTTTCGTAGACTCCTTCTAGACATAGTGTACGCTGGTCCCCGCAGGTATTTGAGGGCTAGATACCCGCTGGCCATGTCTGATGACATTCTCCCTAGATCATGGGGAGAAGTACTTTTGGTCCCCACTAGATGGGAGTATTTCTATTCTCCAATCACAGACTATATCCAAACATCTGTATAGGAGAGACAGGTTAACCATTGGTTACGTCTTTCGGGGAGAAGCGCTAACGTGGCGCCATTTTCGCTTGTTAAATATGAGCAGTAAACTTTCAACTTTCGCCGGTACCAGGAACACACTTCCGATCATACCGTTTCTCCTCGAAAGGGTTCACGTTAACCATTGGGGTACTTGGGTGCCCTCTTGTGAGTAAGGGCTAAAACAGGGGATGATTGACAGCTAACTCTTAGACATGGCCTGCCTGTATGATGTCCCCAACATAGAGGCAGGTCGCCAGCCAAGACATAGTGTTACATACTGCATACATAGAAATTTGACTGTGTATAAAATGTGTGATTTCAGGGCAGAGATGAACAAAATGATGTCAGACATGCAGAAAAAGATGAAGGAACAGATGGAGCAGAACAAGAATGTAGACAAGGAAGCCGTCGCACGCCAACAGAAGTTGCTTGACGAAACAAAGAAAAAGGTTTGTTCTGTTAATGTTACCACCTGCAAATTACTCTAGAAATGTTAATTAGAGACTTCACCTGCCAGGATAACATTATTTCTTTGTTCATTAGGCATTCCTTTTATAAAAAGAAAGATACTGCGCATGCTTTGCATTAATTTCATACATTTTACTATACTAAAATGCCCTATTCCTATTGTTCCTGTTTTCCCATTCTAGGTGGCTGTTCTGGAGTCAGCATTAAATCAGGAGCAGGCGATGCACATTGTCACCAAGACACAGTTATCCTCGCTGGACGAGGATAACCAGCGTCTGAGGCAGCAGCTGCAGGCCGCGCGCAAACGCACAACTCCCTCCTCAGATGACAAGTAAGTGTCTTGCTACTGAAAATAGCTTCATTTTTCCTTGTTAGTCAGGCAGGACTTCAGAATTAAGCCTTCCATGCCTTAGGGTTTTAAAGTCTCGGCAGGTCTTCTGCAGTAAGGGGTTGGCAAATTTCCAATGTCCCCAAAAGTCAAATTTTTTTTTTTATTTTTTTATAGAAAATCATTATTATCAGTACAAGTTGAAAGGACTTTGTTTAATCAATAACTGTGTTATTTAAATAAAATATCTAATGATAAATACTTTATAAATAAAATCTGTTTTCAGCTCCAAAAATTCCGCTAATCCAGTACTTGGAATGATGTTTGTGTTATCTTTTGTATCTAATCAACATAACAATATCAAAGTACTGCACTGTTCCTTCTCACCTCCAGGTCCAAGTCACGTATGGAGGAAATCAATGAGATTATCGCCCGGTCCCAGACGCGCGCCCAGCAGATGCTGGCATCTGGTGCCTATAATGCCGACGACTCGATGCGGGAATCAATGCGATCATCAACCCGAGAACTCCTATCCCCAATTCCCTTTGTACACCACCTGAACATCAGTGGTCACTCGGACAACCGTTCTGTCGCTAGCGACGATATCAGCAGGGATTTAAAGTAATAATGGTGACTTTACCACCTCACCCAAAAATGACATTTTTCGACCTTCGAATGTCTCCAAATAACCTTGAAATTTGCAAGGCGATTGATATGATGTTACTGTGATATGGAATAATAAGTGACATGCGTGCTATTTCTGTACTTTTGTGTAATTGGCATGATTGTTTGTATATACCATCAAATTGAGAATTTTAAGTCACATATTTCCTTCACCAACTATTGTGCTGTTGAATATTTCATTTCCCACATGGTATTTATTATATTTATCATCAATTTCTGATATGGTGCAATTAACACATTAATAGACTTACTTATTTATATTTGTCTCATTTTACATTCTTTAGTGTTATAAAATACTTCAGGTATTGAATATTTAATGTGTATGACATCATTCTCATATATTACATATTTTCATACTGCCACCAACTTTTCCCCAGAAATAAATATCATTAATCATAATATCACAGAGTTGTCAATATTATAATTTGATATAACACTGGAATAACAAGGGGGCCAAAACTGAGCCAGCTGGTACCCCAAAAGTAACTTTTGCTTCCTGAGAGATACTCCCATTTACAGTTATGGTCTCAGTCCAGTTTTCTAGGTAACTTCTCACCCATTCTATGGCTTGTTGCGTCAATATATAATGTTCTAACTTGTGTAGTAATATGTCATGACTGACACCTTTTTGAGATCCACGAAAATGAGGCCTATGTACTCATTTTGATTCAGTGCACTGGATTTCATTGGCCACCTCAAATATAGCCGACCCTGTTGATTTACCTGGAATGAATCCATGGGGTTAGTCCTCCATGTACCATCAAGTGTGCCATCAGCTGATTGTGAATCACCTTCACGCACCTCTTAGAACATACATTAACCCTTTGAGGGCAGAGCAAAAATCGTTGTCCTGACCATGGGGACGGCCCCTGAAAAATGTATAGTTCCTAGAGGACGAGCCTATTTTCAATTCCTATACAAATTCTATATAATGGGCGTCGACTATAGTCAACGCTAGGCCTACCATGGTGTCGACTATAGTCGATGCTAGTCCTCAATGGGCAGGCAGACTGGACACCAATTTCCCACTTCACTAAGGGATTTAGGGAACATAACGTTGTTGCCTGTTTTCCAGCATTGTGGGGAAATACCAGTGGGACTAGTAATTTAAGCTGCCCTAGGCAGAGGCGTAGGAAGCAAATCTTTATTTGGGGGGGCCCGGCGAGGGCACCATCGTGACTACCTTGAATTGTCGGCTGATGCATGATGGCGTTTATAAATGCGTATTTAGAATTCATATAGGAAAGTGAATTTTGGTAAATTTTGGATCTGACTTTAGGCTCAGACCCCCATTCTCCCGATGACATCACAATAATAATCTAATTTGAGATGTAAAGTTTTAGCTTCTTTTCCATTGTGTTTATGGGTTCTTGGAAAATATTGGGGGGGGGGCAGACATACTCAGGTCCCACCTCCTTCATGATTGGGGGGGCCCTGCCCCCCCCCTTTTCCTACGCCCCTGCTAGGTTTATTTGGGCGGATTTGTACCAGGATACCACTATTGAAATGTAAGTAATGAGTCTACACCTGTTATGGATAAAATATATTTTTATCTTTATTCCAAGCTTTCATACAATCATTACTACTTAGAACATATAACTTACACAATAATATCTTTAACATTGAACTAAATAAACAATTCTGAATATTTAAACCGGTGGAGTTTACAATACAAATACAGATCTTGGGTTTTTAGGGCAAGCAACATTTTTCCTCGCTCTCTCACACCATTTTTGACCCAGTGCACTTGTGCACTGTGGTCTTAGGTGCCACTTTCCCACAAAATTAAGATGCTATTTGTCAACTTTCAGCAGCTTTTTTTAAAGGCTTTTTAGCTCTTACTTGCTGAAAAAAATCCCTCAGACACTTAATACCTGGTGGATAGAAATTTTTTTAATAATGTTAAAAGAAGTTATTAGTTTTTTTTTTTCTGGAATATGTTTTTGACCCAGGAAGCCATGAATCAGAAATACATTGCACCCTATGGGAGGACAGTCAAATACACAGCCCTTCTTTTTTTTTACTTTCACTCTAACGCAGAGTTCAATGGGGAACATGAGGTGAGACACTTTTGGTATGTGTGGTATGCAATAAACTTAATTTTAAACTAACAAAGGAATGTAAAGAGGGAAAGGGCCCCATGCATACATGACATGGCCCCAAGCTTACAGACTGAAACTCACTGTCCAGAGCTGAAGCAGAATTTTTTTACCATGGCAAACTGTGAAGGTCATGGTATCTTGGGGCTGCGAGGAAAATATGTCTCCTCATGCCACAGGTGGTCCACCCCACCCACCATGCTCTGTCCACAGTCTGTACTATGGACTATGGCCTCCAGGGACAACTCCAGAGACAGTTCCAGAGACGAAGCCAGAGACAGTTCCAGAGACAACTCTAGATTATACTTTGCCTTTTATATGTCACACCACCTTTGATTTTCAATGGGTATTTTTGTTGAAAACACATTCAATTTTCTATTGACTTAGATTAGAGAATTATATTAATGATGTAAGTATGGTTAGTTCAACTCAGATTTTGAATTCCAGATTTTTACTCAGATATTATGCTGATAAAAGATGACAACTCCCAAATAATGTTCAGGGACATGTGAATTGTAAAGACAGCATCAATAGCTTTATGCAAGGCTTCCTACATTTAGATGATCCATTGATCTCTGACAGAGGTCCAATAGATCACTAAATATAAAGTTTTCTGTATCAATATCACACTGGGGCATCTGCGTTCAGAAACACGTCAGCTAGTAGAAATTCTGCATTATCAAAATCCATACACATTTTTTATATTTTTTTTTGTTTTGTACGGCCTTAGATTTTACATCTAATAATATCAAACATCATTGTAAGTAGCCTGACAAATGCATAAGATAAAATGTTTTTTTTTTGGTGAAACATCTCTAGCATTAGTATGGCAACACATAAACACAAGTAATGTAAAATTTGTAAATGAATGCACAAAAGATCTATATAGTATTAGTAAAATGTTAACACATGTATTATGTAAATAGGTTTATACAGATCAGAGGACATCAGATGGATATTCACAATAAATTGTATGTGCACTGATTACAATCAATATACACAGTAAAATGGAGACTATTGCTCTAATCTTCAATACATTATGACCATCATAAAACATGAATGCAACCCTGGAGAGTAACTCGCCATGGCTGCTGCATTCATGTATCATGCCAACCACCCAGTATCTCTTACACAAGGACGTTGGAAGAGATATAGATATGTAGAATTTTGATAGCAACTACGTATATTTGCTTGGTATGTGGACGTTCAAATCTTAAGGTTTACTTTTCTAGCTACGTAGTATTCACAAATATATACATATTTCTATGTTCCTTTCCTACCAAAAACCTACCTAAAAAAGGGGAAAAAACTGAGAAAAATAAACCAGTAAAATATCCATCAAGGAGAAGAGTACTACAGATTCTGATGAAGATTAGTGTGTCAAAAGTCCATCAAGTCATTTTCATTACCTTATACTTACAGCCAAGAGAATATGTTGTACTTTTGGGTGCCAGATATATTGATTTAAATCCACTAGTTAGCTCAGTCGTAGCGCAAAGCTTTTCAAATCCAGGGGTCCTGGGATCAATCCCAGCCCATAGCTGGAAATCATTTCGGTATAGGGAGCATTATAATTTTCTTTTGTAATTTTAGGTAGCTTTTTGGTAGGAGAAAAATGTAAAAATACGTAAGAAAATGTATTTTTGATACTACGTATCTAGAACATAGTTAAACCTTAATGTTTGAATGTTCATATACCATGCACAAAAACGAATTTTAGACAAAATTGGTAGTAACCAAACCTAGATATGCCAAATAGCTACATAGCATTTTGGTATGGTGTTTGCTGGGCACACTGTAGGTGTGATACACTCCTTGGGAATTGGCATGATGCTCTGGGCTTTGGGCAACACAGTGCAAGAGTTCCTTGACAGTACTGCCTTTGAACACCTTGAGGGCAAATAATAAGCCCCCCCCCACCCACTAGGCAAAAATGGGGTCTATAAGTTTTGCTGATATTTACTTTAGATAGATGTCATAAAACCATCAAAGTGAGCTCTAAAACGGGCTTTTTATGTATTTAAACAATAGTTTATGGGTTCATAAAATGTTACAAAACTCCCCAATTTTTGCCAGGTGGGTTAGCCATGAGATATCATGGTCTTCACTGAGGGTTAATGAGGTGTACAACTTCAATACAAGGCATGAAAATGCTATCATCTTATCTTACCATTTTGGCTGGTTTGGCAGTTCACTTTTCCTATCATGGAAATTACCCTGGTGGCTGTTGCTAAACCCCTGGAAGTCACTTCTGTCGGAGGTGTACTTCCAAAAACGGAAGGCACTCAGCTTTGGTAGTCTCTTCTCTATTGCATTGCCAAATGACACTTCCCAACAGAAGTGGTCCAGAAGTGGTCCATAAGTGGTTACTAACAACCCCTCAACTGGAAGTTGCTTCCTACACTCCGTCGCATAAGTATGTAGGTGTGGGCAGTCTGGGAAGCACTCAGGTGTGACCACTTTTCGCAACACAGTTTGATTTGTTGGAAAGTGACTACTTCTGGACTACAGTGTCGGAAGTGATTCTGAGTGGTTAAGTAGAAGAGGGATGTGGGAAGTGAGGTACCTACCCTGGAAAGCAACACTCAATCTTTTCGCAACAGCCTCCTGCTAGGCCAATATAGCCTGGGCTATGTTGGCTATCACTTATGATAGGTCTATGATAATAATACCATGTGGTACGTTTCTATGATAAATGAGGTGGTTCTTTCACAAAGGCTTTATCACATTCCAAAATGAGATAACCTCTCCACTGCAATACTATGCCTATTCCGACCTAGCGGAATACATTATTGACTAATCAGAAAATTCCCTTCATTCCGAGCAGACCTTTTAGGGTTCATTACATAACACCTGGTACAGCTGGCTGCTGTCAGTCCCTATTTTGCAAGGTATCACATTAAGCAGGGATCCCGCTACTTAGGAATACCATGGGATCCCCTGTAGCCCCTTTAGTACCATAATACCCCGCCTTTTAGGCGCACCTTACGTATAAGACACACGCTGGGTTCAGGATCATCTCATAAGGCGCTTGCAAAGTAATTGATCTATAGTTTTAAACCTTCGTGTATAAGGCAGACCCCTAATTTTGGCTGATCCTAAAAGGCGCACAAGGGGTCTAATCTCATTTATTTATAAAGCATATTGATTGACTGAGATTTCTTTGACAAGATAAGGTGGGGGCTTTTCAATGTTGCCAGCTAACCATAACATGCTGGGTCAAAATGCTTGCTTGAGTATTATCAAACCTGCACTAGGTAGGAGATAGATATAGTGTCGTCTAGGGAGGAGTCATTTCTTAAGGCACTACGATCTCACCTAGCTCTCAACTCCAAGTGTCAATACTATTCCTATGGAAATCTCAGAGATCCAGTCGTAGTTTTTTTAAGAAATGACCTCCAGAAGTTCAAAGCTGCTGCTACATGCTTCTTGTGTCGTCTATAATTAATGTATACTCTGAGTCTGTTTGTGCTGTCGGCCTGTCCACTGAAACAAAAAAATACAGGCACAGTTTTAGAGCAGAAGGAGATATCACCCGGTTTGTAGTGTAAATGAAAAAGTTATAAAGCAGCAAGCCTAACCATACTGCAACATATGTAATGTGGAGTATGATCACCTTAGCTGAAATTTGATTTGAGGTAAAACAATGTCTTTTTGGTTTAAAATTATGTTACACATGGGATGCAATCAGCTCCTTTATTTTGGTATAGCAGTAGTAGCACTGCAAGGAATCACACCATGATTGGAGCCTTCATTATGATTTAAAGGGAGCTGTTGTAGCATCCTTTGAAATAATTTCTTTTGACCCATACCCACTAATAATTTCTATTGAACCATGATCACTGGATAATAGGACAATTGGAGAAACTTACCCTTTAGTTTGGCGGCAAGACCCAAGATGATCATAGAACATACAGCCGCAGCCCCAGGAATGATGCCGATTGCTATACGGATATAGTCTGTACAGACGGTGGAGACTTTGCTATCGGTCATCGTGCTGAGAACGAGAAGAAGATGAATGTCAAAACACCTTCTTACTTTATGAAATATATTCTTTAGATATTGGATCCTGATACAAACTGAATTATCATTGTGGGAGTAAACCGATCAATGTAAATGTAATTTGAATCAAAATATCCTTCAAATCCTTGTAGACATTGACCCAAATACATAAAGGTTAGATTAATGACTTAGTGTAAGAAAAAAAAACTTAGTGTAAGAAAAATAAAATTCATGTCATTTATTGATCTATTCATTTGTTTAATTATTATCATAAATAAATAGAACTGAATTCTATTAATTTTCTGAGAAAAGACTTTTTCATAAAATCACTTACTGACAAGGACTGAAGTTCTGGATGGCAAAGACAGCAATACCATTACACAACTTGTCACAGAATCCCATGGCACCAAATACGAAAGCACTGCTGTCCTGTAAGGATAATGATAATAAACTGTGTAATTGTGGCACATTTTAATTTATCTCAAGTTGAATACGCGAGCCCCATAGGCTTAACCAATAAACTCCGTATCACCCCATCCCCAAGTCTGATAACCCTTACCTGTATCACACTCCCAATCATTTCTAATGCCAAATAAATGGAATTTTGAACATGACTGACTAAATTCACTTGAGATAAATACAAAGGAGCACACGAATTGGTCAGCACTGAGGGTTATTCCACTTGGCTTCGCCTCGTGCGATAACCCTCAGTGCTGACCAATTCTCATGCACCTTTGTCTATGTACCAAGGTGCCTGTGATTAAAGAGCTACGTGTATACAAATGTGAAATGGCATTTGCTGACTTTTGTTTAAAAAGTGTGATCATGTATCTGAAATCTTTTTGTCTCCAATTGTGCCCAGGATATCTAGTTCAACATGATAACAGGGTCATTTACTCAATTAAAAATGTGACTTAGGTAATAACATTTAATACCGAAGAAAAGCTGACTTGGCAATAAATTTGGAAATCTTTATTCTAAATTCAACATGTAGCAGGATAAGGCCACTTGCACTGAAGATACATTACTCTCACAGAAAGAATGACGACGCATAAGGATTTAAATGGCAAATGAGATGACCCCCCTGCCTATTTAAATCAAACATTATACCTTCTTCAGAAGATCAATGCAATTATTTAGATAGATCCTCTATGCATATAAAGTACTGCAAATTAAGCTTGGAATCCTATCAAAAAAGCCAAAAATTAAGCTTCAATTCTACGTACCTTCTCTAGCCCTATGTACTCTGAGACCATGGAGAGCGAAGTCACCATGACTGCAGCGCCCCCTATACCACTCAGGATGGCTGTACCAACTGTAGCTACCACAAGGTGGGGCTGTAGAAACACCATCCACACACTGGCACCCACAACGTTCAAAGCTCCCCATAGGTACATCACCTAATAAGGCAAAATATATGGATTTAAGTAACCATTTTCAAAGTGTAAACTTCACTTACCCATTTAAGGCTGGAATAGTACCTAGGGTACCTTTAATATTATAAGTATTTCAGAGAACTGTATACTCCTCTTCTAATCCCATTGACATACTAAATGGTGTTATGAATGTTCCCTGAAACGCTAGGTCACAGGCGTAGGAAGCAAATCTTCATTGATGGGGCCCAGCGGGGGCCCCACCTCGGCCACCTTGAATTGTTGGGTCAAGTGCAATAGTGCTGCCTGTACATACTTATATAAATTTTGTATAGAAAAGCAATTATAGATGAATTTTAAATCTGATTTGAGGCCCAGGTCCCCATCTTCCCTATCCCATTACTATATCAATCTAATTTGAGATGCAAAGTTTTAGCTTCTTGTTCAATTCATTAAAAATGCTTGGCATTTCTTTTTTTTTTGGGGGGGGGCAGATATGCACAGACCCCACCTCCTTTATGCACAATGCCTTCCAAAATGTCCATATGTGCTTAAAGGCATGTAATGCATCTAAATATGGTAGAATTGAAGGAGCGCCCCAGATGAGCTAGTAACGCAATTTTAAATTGATGCCAGTGGTTTAATGTAGCTCACCTCAGCAGAACATCTCCGTGCCAGTACTTTAATCGTCACGGCAGTCAGGAAGCTGAACACGTACATCACTAACGGGTAGACTGCCATAATGTGCTGGAAATTTATAAAAAGAAAACTTGGGTTATCAATTTATCTTGGACACGAGTCTCTATAGAAAACATGATGATCCCCTTAAGAAACAGGTTTTTGCAATATCACTCCCCATGGGGAATTCCTTTCGCCTGCATCATTTTTTTTTTTTTAGCGCCTCCCACGCCGCATAGCGGCAGTACCGCGAAGCGGTATGGGAGTGCGCTATGATGATTGCATTTGCCCCATGTGATGAGGTCTCACAATACAAAATTACTGAATAGAGAAATTGATAATTATGAAATCTTCTATATGTCTGCTTTTATGAGACATGTCATCAAACACTGGTATACTGACATTAACGGCGGGAGGCGTTTTTTTACGCGGTCACAACCGCATTTCTTGTTATCTTTCTTTTTGTATCTCACTGTAAGTCTATGGCATTTCACAGAAGTCATGGCAAAATACCATAATTATGGAATAGATCTATTGGCATTCACTGTTTTAATGAATTCAAATTGTTATCTACTAACTATAAAAATATACAGTAAAATAAATGAGAAAAATTTAAGTTGTCAGTTCTGGCAGAGACTATAAAAAAGCTGACTACTTCACTGCCTGTCACTGAAAGGTTGTCCGGTAGAGAAAAAGTATGGGACATTTAAAGTTGCCAATATGAACACCCAATATATTATTTAGGCTGACAAGTTAAATGTTACAGGTTTTAACTTGTTTTATTTTATACTGCTCACTTAGAGGACCTTAGCAACCCCATTTTTATTTTGGTGTTGATGAACAACAAGAAACAAGCATTACCTTTTGTAAATCCAGTGTTTCTGTGACATAGAAGGGAATATAAACTTGTGTGAGGTTGACAATGAGCCGGGCGAACATGTACAGTAACGCTAACTGGAAGATGTGAAAAGAACAAAGTTAGCTTCAAAATAGTCTTATGACAAGTTATCATGAACTGTCGTCATATGACTTGGGATAGAGGTCAAAAGTAAATATAGCCGTATGGTTAAGTCTTTGTGCATACATGACGAATACATGTGCTAGGACATAGGCCTAATCTATGTATCAAGTCCACAAAGCAGGGACAATCTCAGAATCACATGAAAATCATCCATGACCAAGGATTATTAACATTCTAGAGTTAGACCAAGGACATGTTTCAAGAGGCATAACTGATTGGCGTACTATAAGATGTGGCCTACAGGCAATTCTGGTGGCCAGTTCTTAACACACTACGATGGCTCATCATCAAGCCATCGTGAGGACCCTTAACTTAGTGACAATAAAGCCCAACAGTATTGGTCATGTAGTGTCTGCAGCACTACGACTGCCCTCCCAAACTCTATGTAATAGCTGCATAAGAGCTGATCACACAGAGTAGTCGTAGGGCAGTGCTTACGATTACTGGGACTAGGTTTTGAAGTTTCAAATCGTATGGGCTGTGTGCAGTCGTAGTGTCTTAAGAAATGGCCTCCCGGTGCTCAAAGACCCCTTTAACAAGGAGGTTGATACATATAGTGTGTTGTTGTTTATTATTAGGAGACAGTACATTACTAATGCAAAATATTTTTAGAGATAAAATGATAAGAAAAGGGATATACAATAATTCAGATTAGGCTTTACATACTACATAGAAGCGAGGATCCGTCAGCCATCTGGAAATATGTACACGTGGCCGCCGGTTATTGGAACCTTTCATCCTGCCATCACCCTCATCCTCTAATCGGGGTGTCCCAATGTAGAAAATAATGCATGTGAAGATGCCAATACCGACCACTGAGAAACCAAGTGTCTGTAAGGAGTAAAATGCAAAATTAACTTCATGATATCAGTAAATTTGTATTTTGTACCACCTAATTATAAAGAAATGGGGGGGAAAATTGAGTTTTCAAAGAGTCAACATCTAGATTACTTTGATATTTAAACTATGATTATAAATTCTATTTTAATACCATAACAACATTTCAAAATAAAACGGAGCTGAAGTAGAGATCTGTGATTAATCACACATACCATATTTATATTAATCATATCTTCATAAAACAAAATGATTTTAGACCTGATTAAAATGTGTTCATATATCTAAATATCAAGGGCAAAAGAAACAAGGTAAATGTGCCTTAATAGCTCTACTGTGACGTTATTTTGATGAGCATGATAAATTCCACATCCTTACCCCAAATGCTACCGCGTCTCCCTCCTGGATCTGATTAGTCTGTTCCTGACCACCAAACAGCCCCCAGGTAACGCCATAAACCACCATGTTGGAGATGACGGTGGCTCCATACCTACAAGTGCAGGTTGGGGTATGAATAGTTAAGTAACCAGGATAGGAGTTTCAGTGCCTCTACAATTCTTTCTGTGTCTGTAGAGAAGTTAAGATCACAGCGTTTATGGTCATGTGTATGTCTAGAATGATAGGAACTGCTTGGCAACACATTACCATGTATATACACGTTAGAAGTAGTGAAATCGTAACCTCTCTAACAAAAAGATGGAATCTTTGGAGTATATGCAGCGAATAGTGCCACTGAAAAAAGTCTTCCTGACAAAATGACATGTATATCCATGTCAACTTGATTTGACACATAGAGCACATGTCATTGGGACATGGCACATATGTCATCATGACAACTGTCTTCATTACGCATGTCAAGTGGAGATGACGAACCAAATGTGAGAGTGTCAACCTCATTCAACATGCCTTTCACGCATGTCATGTGGGAGACAATCGTGACCTGTGCAGTATGTGTCAAAGCGATCAGTCTTCTTTTCTCTGTGTGGGGATTACAAAAGGATACAATCATCATTCTCTTGAAATGAGGCCTGATACATATCAAAAGCAACAAAGTATTTAAAAAAAAAGATACATGTACTTTCATTTTTCCCCATTCAGCTTAAATCTTACTGACTGGAGACGAGATCAGGTTATCATGCATAGCTTTACTTTGATGTAGAATTGCATTTTGAAAGTAATGAAATCATTCAACTTTAATTTTCTAAAAAAGTTAATTACCTCATGGCATTAAGCTCTAATTTGACTTTACTAAGGTGGCTGAGTTCGGTGATGAGGGAGAGATGAGCAATTTGAGCTGAGGCCCAGCCAAACTGAAAGATGACGATGAGGGTGACATAAAGAATGAGGAGAGCCCAGGTCGGTGTATTAGGCTGACAGCCAAAACAGGAGGTCAGCATCAGGGGGAAGGCCAGGGCCACGCACACACTGCCTGTAACAGAATTCATGTATTTGAAATGAAAAATTGGTCGTTTAAAAGCGGGAGGGGTGCAATTTTGCAGTTATGGTGAGTTTTCCAAAGTTTCTTTTTTGTACATTCCTCCAAAATTAAGCAATTCTGAGCATCTGCTCCTAGACTGAAGGCAGTAGAAACTTCAAGTTCAATTCCATTTGAGCTATATTTTCTCACCCGCCCTTTTCCGTTTTCTTTTCCCGTTTTATTCTTTTGCTAAAACGGGTTGAGTATATCTTATGCTAATATCTTCAAAGACTTTTGCAGGTCCAAATGCAATTGTTTCCTCCTAATGAAAAATAGCCCGCTTTTCATTGACTTTGCTAAGAGGTATATGCTGCAGACTATAGAGCATTGATACACTTTTTTCTTTTCAATTTTGTCTTTGCCAAATTCTGACCAAACTGGCTGGAATGGGGTTTAGATATTTTGGTGATAAGACATATAGCTTACCCAGGAGGTGCCATCGCTTCCTGCGGTCACAGAGTCGGATACAAGAGGTGCAGTCTCTGTCTGACAGGAAGCCAATGATGGGGTTAAAGATGGCGTCTGCTACCTGACCAATCAGGATCAAGTTACCCGCCATCACAGGACTGTAGGGGTGAGGAATCACAGAGGAGTAGAAATATAGAAAATCCAATATTTGAAAAAAGGGTTGAAAAAAGACATTTTTCTTGCGGAAAAAGGTTTATGAAATTTCTTTGAATATTTGCAAAGAAAACGTTTCTAGAAATATTTGGTACCGGGTAATTACATTTTAATGCAAAATTATGTTTTACCCTCTCAAAATGTTTATTTAGAATGCTTGAAAGATAAAGTTTTTTTTAGTTCATGCTTTCACATATTTTAACAATAAAAAAACAAAAGAACATTTGTAAAGCTTTTGAATCCAAAGATAAAGTTTCTTTGACATAAAAATGAATAACAAAATGCTTTGTGAGCTTATCCGAACTGCATGAAAATTTCTAATTGCCTCACCAACAGTTGACTACCTCTTGTACGTACACTAGCATGTGCCCAAATCATGGTGAATTTACCCTATTTTACATTTAAAGTGAGCCCTCGGCAAGAGATAAAGGGAAGCCTTACCCAAAGTTGACGACCTCCTGGAAGTAGACTAACATGTAGGTGAACCATACAGAAGCCGTCAGGTCATTCAGCATATGGCCAACACTATAAGACAACTTCTCCCTGACAAAGAGGGGAAAGAAAAAAAAGAAGATAACAAATACTGTCTTTTTGATTGGTTTCATCATAAAATGGTTGATTGACAGTGTCTTGGACTAAAGGATTTTTTTTGCAACATATCACATTGCTGTAACAGTCCCTACGTGAGACTGAGTTCACCTTCCTCTTTCTTGGAAATCACCATTGTATTTTTCCATGTAAAATTGATTCAAAGGAGATTTAGCATTTAAATAATCCACATAAACGGGGGTTGTTTTGACATCCCTGACAATAACATAGACCTCAAATTGGCAAGAAACTTACTATGTGCATAATAACCCACTCTAGCGTCTGGAGGGTGTTGCTCCTATAGTAAAAGGAAGAGCTGGCTAAAAATGCCCTTGTTTCCAGTCCTTTCTTTTCATGTAGCTATAACTTGTCCCTTTTGTTGCTCACAAGTGGTCATTCAAGTACGGTGCTAAAAAAGGAGGATTTGAGTAGGTTCCTAGTTAGGAGAAGTCAGTCAGTATAGTATACTATAGAGAGTGTGACATGAGTAGGTACGTGATAGTGCAGCTCTCTCTGTTTTAAACAAGGCAGGTGACTTTTTAGACTAATGTGGTGAGTGCAAGTTGAATGGTGAAGCAGAGCGTGACTTCTTTTGAAAAGAGGGTACCTACTGACAGCTCTTTTTACCATAGGAGCAACACGCTCCAGCACTGTCAAGACTACTCTACCGAATCCTATGGGCATAATCACAAATGGGCCCATCTTAGGAAGAAATCTCTCATGACCACATGCTTTTCCAGCAAGATAGCCAAATCATCAGAGAATATTCAGATTCCCAGTTCTATTGAAAAAAAAGCTCTAGGATGTCAAACAAGACATGTCTTCACTGGGGAGTTTGAATTGGGATTCTATTAATTTTTTCATGTTACCCAGACATGAGATAACAGTCCCTAATTGTGACTGAGTCTGCTTCCTGTGTCTGGAAAATCACCTATGTATTTAGGCCAGGATGAATTGCTTTAAAAGGGCCTAAATTCCCTGGATTAATAGCATGTGAAAAAGCCATAAGAACAGTGCCTGGATTAAGACAATTTTTTCACAGGGGATTTTCATATTTTCCTTATGTAACTCCCAACCCATGCATGAAATAATAATCCCTACCTGAAACTGAGTCTGCCCTCCTGTCTCTGCTCTACCATGTTGCTGAAACCACCTCCAGGGTCTTCAGCCATGGGCCCCGCCTCCAGCATTCCCCGCGTCCTTGTTGTCTCCGGAGGCATCGTAACTGGCTCTGTAAAGAAAGGAGATATATATTGAATCCATTTGTTTATCTTTCAGATGCTTATCACAAGAGATATCTTCTTATTTGCGTGCTGGGTTCGGAGTAGGGGGGAGTTGATCAACACGGTAGAAGGTACCCACGAGGCTGCTTACAGGTTTTTCCTTTTACTCTGTTGATCCACAATAATCAAAGCCATTCAAAAAGATGTAAGTGGCACTTTGTGAATAGTTATATGGAGAATACATATGTAATAAACTCCTCTTGCCACCCAAACCAGCCAGGCTTCCCCAGCCCATCTAAAAATGTTCATCCCGTCTTTTCTGTCCCCTCCTTTCTATATCAGGGTCCCAGATGAGGAGACATGTACTCATCTATCAACTCAATATCTGCTGTAGTTATCTCGTCTTTAATAATTATGACCTATGATGTTCAAATGGTGTCACTCACCTTCTATCCCCATTTGCTCCATGCTATATAGTTTTGTCTATGTAATTTCACATGTGTTTGTCCAGATTTCTACCCCTCCTTGTATATCTGTGTATGTATGGCCGACTGGTATCTTCCACTCTGCTTTCCTCTCTGTCTGTCTGTCTGTTTGTCGGGCTGTCTCTCTCTCCCTCTCACCTGTGCTATCCACCAATATCCCCTCGCTGCTATCCTCCTCCAATCAGCTCAAGTTTCTAATTAAACTGACTACATTCGTTACATTCATACATTTGTGCTGCTGTCTGTCTGTCTTTGATACAAAATGATTAGTACTGGGGCCTATTTCAACGTGCCTGAGGAAAACATAGGGCTGAAACCACGTCAGTAATGCAACTATGTGGAACTCATAGTGACATACATTAATTCTTGCACTACTACGACGACTCTACAAAATCCTATTTCTATGAATTCAAAGGGACCAGTCTTTGGAAGGAATATTTGACTACAGTATAGCCTGTCTTCAAGCCAAATTATCAGTGAATTTTCAGAATGTCATCATTATTGGAATAGGTCCCAGAGAGTGTGTGTGTGTGTGTGTGTGTGTGTGTGTGTGTGTGTGTGTGTGTGTGTGTGTGTGTGTATAAAGACAATAGTCAACACACCTGGCCACACCTGCCATCAGAGACACATAGTTGTACCTGACCATCCTAATTACCTCCAGGTGTGTTCATCATTCAGGTAGCAACTGGTGGAGGCTAAAACATAGCCTGGGGCCTATTTCATGATATAACTGATGATCCCATAATTCACTGACGATTTGCCTCTAGAGTTTTCTAGAGAGGCATGCTGTCATCAATGTTTCCTTAACAGATTTGTCACTACAATCTAAAAAATAAAACTATTGAAATCTATCAGGGATCCTCATAAAACTGATCACTAAACCACTGTAACTGTGACGAATGCAATGAAGCAGTGTAGTTTCTACAATAAAGCACCAGATGGCAGCACAGTGTCTCAAATAATCTCTGTGAAAATATGGATAGGACTCTGACAACTTTGGGACAGGGGTTTTGCCGTTAGTTTTATTACATTTTTATACAGTGTATGTAATGAGGTACATAGCAGTTGTATCATTTACACAAGACATCTGGAGGTTAATTCAAAACATCCTGGGATCGCAACCTCAGCGATCTTAGGAATTATTCTGCCTTATCCTTTTAAGCGATCTTAAGATTAGACTGCATTCACTTTTCCTAGCCAGCACTAAGATTGCATCGATCTTAGCCTCAGCCCTCCTACACTATTCCAAGAAGTAATGACTGGGCACAGGGGTAAGAGTCCCAAAATAAAGGAATAGCTGTGGAGTCACTCTTCTTCACAACAGTGTTTATACCATCGTTTGCTTGGGATCATAGTTTTAAATAAGGTCAATGGTCATGATTCTGCATACTGCTTATTTTTTTCTACGAGCCCATATATATATAATGTACACCATAATTAATTGGAATAATCTTGCAAAATCAATGCATAGGCTAGATCAAAAATGCATTGATGTTATGATCCCACAATCTCTCAGAGGATGATTGAGGCAAGGGATGCTATATTTAGGAAGGCTCCTCAACCTCTGTGAGTGGCCTGGGGTCAAGACCTTTTGGATCAGTAGTCTATATATAGAGAATACTTATATGACTACAAAGCAAAGAGCACAGATTGCAGTGGCAGATTTAGAGGGGGGAATGGGGGCGATCCCCCCCCATTTTGCCCAGTACTTAAGAGTTTAACTACATATTTTGGACCCCAAAATTTGTCCAAAAGAAGGGGTTGGGCCCCCTCCTTTTGGGCTGCCCCCCCCCCTCCTTTTCCAAATCCTGGATGCACCACTGGATTGGCTACATTTAAGCAAAGGAGTGCTGAATTATTCACATAGAGGGCTATCATACAAGCACCCCTTATTGAGTCACTGCTCAGGAGCTTAATTAAAAAAATCCTGGGATCCCAACCCCATCGATCTTAGTGTAGGCACATATCATAAGACCTGGCTGGTCTACCCTATGTAATGCAGTGGTTGCAGGCCTGTCCAGAATAGCTAGTCCTGGGATCACTTCACTATTCCTTTTCCACCACTAAGATCACTGCGATCTTAGTGAAAAAAATGCATAGTGGTTTCACCTGAGTACAAGAGCACTTACAGGGAACACTCATGATCGAAAGAGTGAATAGCCTGCTGCATACATAAAGAGGGGAGGGAGGACATTTGCTGAGTGTCCTTGAGGGCTCTTAGGGCTACTCATGCGTTAAGTGCACTGTAAGGTAATTCTTCCCTTCTCTCTCTTTGTCCTGGGGGAGGGCACAATGCTTCTAATAGGCAAGCATAAATCATACATTCATGGGAACAACTCTTGAATACTGTACGGGGGTCAACTGCACCCTGTGCTCTTTTGTTAGCCCATATGGGGACGGGGAACGATGTTATAAGCACTCTTGTCAAGAAGAGTGACTCCACAGCTATTCCTTTCTTTTGGGACTCTTACCCCTGTGCCTAGTCAGTTCTTCTTGGAATAGTGTAGGAGGGCTGAGACTAAGATCGATGCGATCTTAGTGCTGGCTAGGATATGTGAACCCAGTCAACTCTTAAGATCGCTTAATAGGATAAGGCTGATTTATTCCTAAGATCGCTGGGGTCGTGATCCCAGGATGTTTTGAATTCAGCTCCTGGAGGTTAATTCAAAAGATCCTGGGATTTCTACCCCTGTGATCTTAGTGTAGGCACATACCATAAGACCTGACCAGTCTACTTTATCTAATGCAGTGGTTGCAGGCCTGTCAGGAATAGCAAGTCCTGAGATCACTTAACTATTCCTTTTCCAGCGCTAAGATCACTGCGATCTTAGTGAAAGAATTGCATAGTGGTTTAACCTGAATACAAGAGCACTTACAGGGAACACTTCTTATCGAAAGAGTTAATAGCCTGCTGCATACATATAGAGGGGAGGGAGGACGTTTGCTGAGTGTCCTTGAGGGCTCTTAGGGCCACTCATGCGTTAAGTGCACTGTAAGGTAATTCTTCCCTTCTCTCTCTTTGTCCGGGGGGGGGGGGGGGGGGCACAATGCTTCTAATAGGCAAGCATAAATCTTACATTCATGGGAACAACTCTTGAATACTGTATGGAGTCAACTGCTCCCTGTGCTCTTTTGTTAGCCTATATAGGGATGGGGAACGATGGTATAAACACTGTTGTGAAGAAGAGTGACTCCACAGCTATTCCTTTATTTTGGGTCTCTAACCCCTGTGCCCAGTCAGTACTTCTTGGAATAGTGTAGGAGGGCTGAGGCTAAGATCGATGCGATCTTAGTGCTGGCTAGGAAAAGTGAACACAGTCTGATCTTAAGATCGCTTAATAGGATAAGGCATAATAATTCCTAAGATCGCTGAGGTTGCGATCCCAGGATCTTTTGAATTAACCTCCAGGTGGCTATTTAGACAGGAAGCAGTACGATCACCCAGTAATGTAGCCAGCTATTTGGTCACTAGCCAAAATCCTAAGATTTGGCCCATCTCCAGTCATAGCTGGCTGAACCTGTCTATTGAAACAAGGTCCTGGTAATGCCCGGCACGTACTTTGGTGATGAGACTCCAGCATTGACATACTTCATTGTGGATTTTATGTACGCATTTGTATGCATTTGCCAAGACCCCCACCCCCCTGGGTGCGTACTTTATGGAAGGCCCCTATATAAAATAGGAAGGGATTAGCTTTTCATGTTCTACAACTCTACAACTTAGGGTACACATGGAAATTACACGAATTTTTCTTTACTTGCGCTAGAAGGAGGGTAGGGGCTGCTGCATATAATATATGCTCTGATAATTCATTAGCATTCATAAACCATATTTTGCCCCTAATAATACATAACCTAAAATCCATGTAGCCTATTGATAGCGCACTGACATTATTTTATTCATAACCCTTCCACCCTGAAATGATTGGCAAACACACTCCAATTATTTTCCTATTTCCGACGGAGAGTCGACATACCTTTTACCGCGCTGCACGTGAGGGCCTTTACGCGTAAACGTGACGTCTCAAATGTACACGTGATGTCTTGCTGTATACTCCTTCATGCTGCAATCCAGAAAATTCCACACCTCTTATCCAGCATCATATCGACTAGTTTTCCAAGACTGCAATGAGGACTTGGATTAGAACACTGGGAGAGGATGTAGGTTTATATAGGAGAAGAATAATTTGTGACACGATCTGGGAAAATGGGGCTTAGTGCAGTGGATTCTAAGCCCCCTTCTCCTGGTCCCCTTCTCCAGGTACATGCCACATATATGATGATTGGGCTAGATAGGAAGATGGGGGCATAGGTGGGTTAAGGGGATGTGTAGAATACATAGGGAGTGATCTGGAGACAGACCAGGGTCCTGAACAGGTATATAAACACATGCGAAGAGACATACATGAAGTAGGGGATAATAAAAAGCAGTGGATAAAAACTTGCAAGAACTGGTTTATAACCAAGAACAGGAGCATAGACGGGAGGATGTAAACCTACCTTTAGTGGTAGCAGCTAGCAGCAGTAGGATATCCAAGCTAGAAATCCCGGGAGTAGGTCTTAAGGCTATGTTAGCTGATAGGAGCAGTGCCAATGGTATCAGGGGCAGTAGCAGCTGAGACCATTGGCAGCAATATCAATACCAGCAGCAGCAGCTCCAGGGACCAGGGGCTTCAGTAGCAGTTCCAGAAGCAGCAGGAGAAGGGCTGTCTGCCTGCTGTCAGGCCTTCCTCCACGTCCTCCAGCCCGTCCCGGCAGGTCTCTACTTCCTGCGCTGTGTGTGTACCTGGGCTTAGAATGCTCCTGTGTGTGGTTCAGCTATGTGTGACCTGTATTCATGGTTTAATGGGTATATACAGCAGTCAGAGTCTGGTGCAGGCTGAGTCTGGTGGGAGTAGTATACAGGTATGACTGGGTAGAGGATGAAGGGGGGGGGGGTGTATAGGCTATGCATAGGACAGGTACTGGAGGGGGCACCTCGGTACATGGAGTAGTCAGCTGACTGACATCCTCCTGGAGCTTTATGCCGTACCCCTGTCAGTGCTGATGCTGATGCCTCTAGGGTTGTGTTGGTGTCGATTTCACACTCACCCCCCCTCTCCCCAAACACACATTAACAAACCCTAAACTACGCTGCATGGAGGCGGCTTGGCGTTTTAGGAGGTGTTGAACCAGGTTGATGTGTGTATACATATTTCCATTACGTACCATAGATTATATTTGGCTGCACCCTCTGGGGAGTCTTTATCAAAGTGGAAAAAAACCTGTCAAACATCTTTCAAACAGATGTACCTCGTATCCCATGTAAGGTCACACTCGTCTTAACTGCATTAGCAACCAATTTCACAGTAGACTGCACCAAACACCGTTTATTTAGATGGAACACGCAAGACTCTCCAGCTTATTTAGTGGTCCGATTAAGCGAAAGGGTCTAAAATAAGCGCAGGTCTCATATAAATACAGGGCTAAGGTCCAGATCAAGAGGCACAGGTTATCAAATAAGGATAGGGTAGGCTTTGATATGCCAGTGGTTGGAGGGGGGGGGGTCAAATTTTGGGGGCAAAGTTTCCCCACAATCTAGGAAGCACTTTTAACGAGCAAATATCTTGAAAATAGACGAAAGCTGGATATTTGCTGATCGCCATGACCATTTTTTTTTTTTCATTTTCTTTTTTTCTTTCATTTACCCCTGAATGTTGAACAATCCCCCGGCGGGTAGAAGCCAAAGGAGAGGAAGAAAAAGAGAAAGAAAAACCTTTTGAATGCCAAAACCCCGGTGGCGGATCCTTATCCAACTTATTATAATAAAACGGTCATTAACAGTGGACTATATATATATATATATATATATATATATATATATATATATATATATATATATATATGTATATATATATATATATATATACACCAGCAGTAAAGCCGCAGCTATTGTTCGCGGCTTTTGTTAGTGTGAGTATTGTGGGTGCACATCACAGCATTTGGTACCCGGCATTTAGCACCTTCTTTTGTAGTGTAAAGAGATGCTTTATAAATGCTTTATTATGAAATAGACTTTGTCTCACACCCCTATTATGGGTACCGTAACGTTCCTGTTGCTAACCCCTCACACACGTCAAAAACCTTTACAATTATGTCTAAAAAATCAGTGGCGGATTTAGACGAGGGGCGCGGGGGCGCGTGCCCTCTCATTTTCCCTGTACTTTAGAGTTTATTTATCTCTTTTTACTCTTGAATCTAGCCAAAACCAGGGGCTAAATGATCCTTTTGAAAACCTTGGATCCGACCGTGGATTTTCTACAAGAATCTGACATTACTGATCGTGGGTCTATTTGGTGATTGTTAATTGTTCTGAAACAGACGGCTGGTGTAGAGTTAATGTCCTCGTGTGACCTTTTTAATGACCTGGATCTGGTTCATGGCCATACCATGGTACTCTACACTTGATGACAGCATGTTAATGTTTTAAAGCTGGTATAAAAGCTAGTATAGCTTTGTCTGATATGTATTTCAAAGTATTATATACCCCTTCCCCAGTCATAGGGTGCTATTTATTCTGATAAGATGTGGTTCATTATGTGCACATCATTGGACTTAAGGTTCAACTGCTCTCTCCTCTTTGGTGGGAAGGTAAACCACTTGGTTAACTGTAGTTCTGGAAGTCATTTCTCAAACCCAACGATTAGGTCCCTGCTGGATTGTACCAACCTTGCCTCTCACGTAGGGCTATTCTTATATATACATGGTCAATCACTACGATTGGTGCAGATATAGAAGGAAAATGTATGCTGCTGTATAGCCAATCGTAGGTATTGTAGGGTCACCCACTCCCCCTCACTACAATTGGACTGGATCGTAGGGGGTGTTCAATTCGTAGTGGGAAGTCTCAATTCGTAGGGTTTGAGAAATACCTAGCTGGTCATAGTCAGCTGGTGGCACTGATTGACCTTCTCTGCTGTCAGGCATCCAAATCAATGTGGGCTGATGATAGATATGCAGAAAGTGAAAAATCTATATATTTCAGCTCTTATCCCAGCTTTAATAAGTTAGCAATACGTGTGGTGCCTGACTGTTCCTGATGGATATTCAGTACTTCATCCGTGTTCATAATCTATACAGGAGAGTCTCACAAAAAGAAAAGGAAAGGTGAACCAAAAAAGAAAACGTGCACATTTTCGTATTGCTAAATAATTGTTAAGATTATCATTTAGATGACAGGTGCACCATTTTTTTTACATCTCAAGAAGTGTTTTCCATTCGTTCTGCCTTTTGTCAATATTATCAAAATGAGTTAGGCCATACACATTTTCCTCAGCACTCTCTGAAAAAAAATATAAAGAGGTTCTTCCTCGTTATCTTTTGTCAAGACCCTCCTGAAGGGTAAGCACTGAAGCTCTATACATTGCTGAGTGCTTCTGACCACTTTGCCTTGGTGCACCCGCCAAGAAATGCCACTGAAGCCTTGTGTCCACAGGGCGACAATATTTACAACGACAAAATCCGTCATCCATTTCCCACGATAGAACCACTTTTAACGGCCGACAATTCAAAAGTCGGCTGACAAAACTCATTTTTGTCACCCTATTTTGGCCATAATATCTAACATGTTTGATTTTTGTTGTCAAGAATGGAGACAAAAGCTGTTTTATCATCTGGAATGGACAATAAAAACGTTTTTGTTGCCGGCAATTTTGTCGGCCCCAAATTCTATCGCCATGTGGACACACGGCTTGAGCAGCCAAAAGGACCTACAGAGTTATTCACTGTTATATAAGGCAACAATTTAAGGAGAACAGTACAAAATTTGCAAATGAATGGACCAGAATATGTATCGGTATAGACAGTGAAACAATGCCATTTTGTATTTTGCCAGACAATAATATAGATGGATAATTGAAAACTTTGATATTTACCGTAAAACCTCACATACAAGCCATGGCTTATAGTTATAACTTATAAAATACCTCAGACCCCTGGTGCGGCTTTTAGGGCATTCCTGTACTCAGGGTGCGACTTGCACGAGGAGTTTTACACATGTAGCCTAGACGAAAGGAAGGAATGGCAACCATCTCAGGCCTAAGGTGCGGCTTATGGCTTAAGGTGCGGCTTATAGCACATTGTGAAGAAATAACTGTTGTATCCACCAGGGATCCTCGAAAACTGAACAATGGACCACCGTTATTGTATAGCATTGAATCAGTGTAGTTTTTACAAGAAGCCCCAAGTGGCAGTATGGTGATACACAAATGTACAAGGAATCATTGTGAAAATAACAACGAATCTCTGGCAACGTTAGGACAAGAATTGCATCGTTATTTTGATAACATTTTTTACAGTGCATTTTACCAAAGTCAGGGTATGGCTTACACGCAGACGTGCCTTATATACTGTGTTTTATGGTTTTATGGTAATGCTCAATTTTTGTGTATTTTGCAAATTCTTGTAAATTCTCCCATAGGCCTATTAGCCGCATCATTGTATTAGCCACACCCTGACTTAAGGAGAGAGCTTTAAGTCATACTTTTATATACATGTAATAGGCTTGGAAATTGATAGTTTAGTACTATTATGTGGTATCAAATGTCCTCATATACCTATAATCCACACTCGCATAAGCCACAGCCTATATGTGAGAATTTAGGGTACATGTATTTAATGTCTACAAATAACCCAATATCGTGTCCAATTTTCCTTGAAAATGCGTTTCTTTTGATATAAAACATGACTATATTGGACAGACTCCCCCAAGGTAAGGGAAAGGGGAGCTTTACCCCCCCCCCCCTCAAAAAAAAAATTCGACCTACCGACCCTAGCATCTGAGTACATGTTGTTGGAAACACACCTTTATTTTTGGCCAAATATGTGATATACCAACCACTGAGAATTGCACTGACTGACCCCTTTGAGGGATACATGTACTATCACTACCAACAGAATTCTAGAAAGGTCAATGAATAGCTCATACTATAGAAGAGACCAAGTAAAATCCATGTCTACAAACCTTTTATTTGTTGTAAAGCAGTCAATGTTGAATAAATAGCCAGTCCACAGATCAGAGACCAGGGACGAGCTTAGTCAGTAGTTTCTACCAGAAACAATAGAGGGAGTACCTGTTTGGCCCTCCACATTATTTAAGTGGTGGTGCAATATGGTGGCTACCCCTGATGGGCGTTAATGTAACTATACCTCTAAGTGATCATTTGCAACCTTAAACAATTCCCTGCTGGGAGCAGAGTACCTGAAAACATAGAAGGAAAAAGCAACAAATACAATAAATGAATAGATGAATAAATGAAATGAAATAAACAAGTCGATGATTAGATAGAAAAATGATACTAAGATAAATAAAAAAAATTGCAATTGATTGTTAATTAATTTGCTATCATTCATTTATTGGTGCTGCTTCAAAGGTTTAAGCACCCATTTTCCACATCCACATTGTTCTTTTTGGTGCATGAGTTAACAATAATTTGTGTGCATGGTTAGATATGATTTTACATAATGGTTCACATATTTGAAGTTATAACTCATTACCTAGATTATCGAAGGCAAGGGTTTCGGTTGGTAAGCCCATGTTTTTGTATCTACAGGCTTTTCTAGGCGACTTTCCCATTCCAATTATCAGGGGCGGGGATGCCCTCTCCCCCGCTCCCCATTTCGTATGCCAGTGTCTAAGCATTAGGATGTATGTAACATAAGTCTTTTAGTTTTAGTCGGAGGTTCCTGATTGCCAATCTGGTCAGCTTTGAAGTAACCCTGGTCTGTCAGATTATGCTCTTTGTGGAGTTTTTAACGATATGTTTGTTCGGAAATGGAATGAGTTCTATGAAGTCAGACAGAAACATATATTTGAACTCAAAGCATGATTTAGAGTCTCAAGGTTGCTGGAACAACTTAAATGTCATGTATGCACTGCCACTAGCGCGACACTGATTTCTGCAGGTCAGCTCGAAAGGAACCCTATGTAATGGTCCATCCATTTAAGCTACAGCAAAACCCCCTGCATGGTGAAACAACCTACACATAAACACTTGCACTGCTACAATAGCTAAAACTAAATCTGCATGACTAGATTAAGCAATTATGCTTAGCTATATGCATAAGTGTACATATTGAAAAGCTCCTTCCAATGCCAAAGGCTTGCAGTAGTGGATACCGTATTTTAAAACGGAGGGGCGCGCCCCTTGTTTTTCCCATATTTTTGATCAACCTCAAGGCTGAAAAGAGGCAATCAAGCTCTTAACTACAGTTGGAATCAGCCACTGCAAGGTGATGTTAGGATATACTCCCAACCTTTCTCCCCACCAAATACTCGTGAGCATTGACCACCATTCGCTTCAATGGTGGATGTTCAGGGCTCTCAGTTGTAGACAGGACACGTCTGGTGTGGGAGCGGATTGAGGGGGGTCAGTGAGCAGGAGGTGAGAGCAGCTCGTGAGCAGGTAATTGACCTGTAGGTGTGGAGTTAATCTGCCCACAGTCAGCCTAATACCATTACCTGCAGCCCTTAACACTATAAGGGCTACATGGTGCCTCCAGGAGGCCATTTCTTAACACACTACGACTACTCACCTTCAAATCGTACCCTTAACTTAGTGATGACATATTACAGTCTTGTAGTAGAGGGTATATTGTGTTTTTAGCACTATGACTGCCCTACCAAACCCTATGTAATTCCTACATTAAGTACTGATCGTACAGGTTGCCAAATCGTAGTGGCTGTATGCAGTCGTAGTATCTTGAGAAGGTCATGTTCTTGCGTCGTCATTTTGCATCAATGTATAAGTATACTGTATTAGGGCATCACAAATGTGCAGGCCTCGCTGCATTCATGCCTCATTACGACCATGGACATTATACATTTAAGCTGCTACAAGATCGCAAATATATAGATCTTCCTCTATCTACATGGCTATCATGACAGTACTTGTTACAGCGTTCTGGTGAAATCTGAATCAATTTTGTAAGTTCTAACCATGCTAAATTTAACCATATATCTGTGTGAAAATAAAATGCTTCCAGCATTTTATCCAGTCTTGATTGCACCAGCACAGTGGCGCCGTCTGAAGCCATAAAGCAAAGTTGTATTCCCTACTGGTATGGTGACTTTGATTTGGATGTGTGGCAGAGGAGCAGGGCACTCAGTGCTGCCAACTGGAGGCTGTGACCATTAATAATTAACCAAGTGGTTTCCCTCCCAACCAAAGGCCAAACTGATATCTTGTATTGTGCATATAATGGACCAGCTATTACCAGAATAAGGTGCACCCTATTACATAGGGAGGAGTATAGAATTCTATTAAATACATACCAGAAAAGGCTATACCAGATTTTATACCAGCTTTAATGCAGTGGACGCGGTAGGTGAAGGGATGACCAACAGTTTAAATGCCTTAGTTTCAGTACAGCGAAAAACGATTTTTCTTTTCATCGACTAAGTTCTTAAGACTTCAAGGAATGCAGAGTACATTAAAGTTCCTTCACAGTCAATATGAAAACTCGTCGGACATCAGCTTTTGCCGACTAAGTCACTGCCAGGCCCACGGGCATTGTTAGACTGCCGGACAGAATGTCCGACTGTAATTTTGGGACCTTGTGCTACGTTTTGGTTTTTAAGGCTTGCAAATCAGACAATTATTAATGTTTTTACAGCCTAAAACAAAAGGTGTTACTTCTTGTTAAATTTTGATATGTTGAATGATTAAAATAGCAAGGTAATTCTTGTTTTTCATTTTTTCCCTGACAATAATAATCTTGCTGCCTTCGGTCCTGCCGAAATAAATCCAAGTGGCCTGCGAGGGGAAAAACGTAGACTGTCTTCATGATGCTTGGATTAAATGCAATACCAACGAGTGTCACTATTTGAGAATTACCGTGATAGAATGCAGTGGGCCATATCCACCATGTCACCAAATACAAAGTAGCCTAGGTTATGGTATTCCAAAACAGGTTTTTGAGAAGCAATTGGGTATACAGATGCATCAGGGGGTTTTACCATACTTAGACCTCCTGGTGCTCATTCAGGGAGGGTCATTCAAAGCCCAGGCACATTTAAAGACAAATAGTTAGGTGTACATATCACTTACATACATTGTTTCCTCATCTTTCCTTCCTGTCCCTTTCATTACATGTAACACATTGGCCAAAGTAACGGATAACCAGAAGAGTTGACACATATGGAAGAGACCATCAGGATTTGTCTTCTGTGGCAGAGTGACTAGAGTAAGGATACATATAGCAGTGATGCGGCCGGCGTAGGAGTACATCTATTCTCACTTGTCTGACAGTCAATTTGGGATGGACTCAGAACTGGCTTATTCTATGTGTCACGTGATCTCCTCACGCCGGTTTCAGCCAATCACAAAGCAGTTTGAAGTAAATGAAGCAGGTCGGAGGAAATATTGCTGACTGGTTCAGGTTGGTCAGAATGACACAAAAATCATTTATGTAGACCAACTCAATTGCTTTTGGAGTAGATGCTTGGTAGATGCTATAGCGGCTTAAAGACTGCTTAACTCGAGTGTCAAACCCCCTACTGCTTGTACATTGTACCAGTCTCAAACAAGTACCAGGGAGTGGTCATTTACTGAATTATATAAGTATTGAACCCATAAGCATCTGATGGTTTGAGATAGCAATACTCTACGGAATGGTTATCTTCAGAAAGGGGCCACTGGTTTCAGTCTCTGGTGGAACAATATTATATGGAAAGCTCACAGTGGCGGATCCAGGATTGTCTATAAGGGGGGCCCAAGACTTGGTGAGAGCTGATGAGGATACTACATGTGGCCCCGAGCACCACAAGCCCATCGTTTGGGACCCCCTCTACACTTTTCCTTTCTCTCTTTTTTATCTTCTTTCTCTCTCCTTTATTTTTGTTTTGAGTGGGGGGGGGCACCCCCTGGGTCACCCTCCTGGATCCGCCACTGGGCGTCGGTCAATTGTATACAGAAATCCCATTATCCCTTGTCATTACGCCGTCGATATCAAATAGATATTCACTCATTATATTCATTATAATGAAGGTATAGATCTATACCTTTCTTTATAGAAGATAACAGGACACATTAAAGGATAGTGGTGCTCTCAGCAATAGCAGAAGTAGTTGTCACCCGTTGCGTGAGCGATAATTGAGGTATTAATGCCTCCTATAGCAGGCTATGACCCCCGCCCGGAGGAAGATCTGGAGGCTGATGCTGCCTGTTATCCCAGACGTGACAGACAATAGACTCTACTTCCATGGACTCTCCTCCAGCACTATAAATACCAACCTTGTTATCTTACCCTTGAGTTAAACCTTTAAGGACAGCAACATGATTCAATTTATTATGATCATCCATTTGTCTTGCATGATGCATTTATACAGATTCTCTCAGCCTGACGGATTACATCTTTTTCTCACCAAAATTGCTTTAAAAAGGGTCTAAGAGACCTAAAAAGTTTTATCATCGGTGTATTGTATCAAAACGAGGGTATCATGGCACTGAAATTCATCAACGTCTCCCCAGGCAAGGATCAATTCTGATTGAAATAGCACTGAAATTCTTCAAAATCTCTCTGTAGGCGAGGGTAAGGGAGTGGTCATTATTTATCAACGGTGGGGGGGGGGGGTGGTGGGTTTGAAGGGAGGGCGTAAACATTCCAGACCCCTCCCGAGGGGGGGGGGGCTAAAAAGATTTACCCTCTTTTTAGCAAAAAAGCCTGCACGCTACTATAGATGAAATCAGGAAAAAATTTTGACTGCCGTCGAGGGAGGGCATAAAAAATGTTTGCTCGTCCATGCGAAAACCTAACATCCCCTGTTGATAAATAATGACCACTCCCTAAGTGTCGGGCGAGATGTTGTGTCTGTTTGATACATGGATGAAGCCCTGGTCAAAACTGCATTCATGCATCACATAATCATGATGATCAAATGCGACCCTTGAAGGTTAAAGAATCCGGGGATGGCTGGGGCAGGGATAACCCATAGAGTGATACTAGAGTAGGAATGAAAAGAACACAGGAAGACGCTTTCACGCACAGCCACGTCTCCCACGGGATTCTCCCGAGATCTGAAATCCCGGACCCCCTCATGGCTCATGTGCAGACACGGCGCCGATGCCCGAATGAGACGCTGGAGAGAGGCATGCTCACGGCGGGTCCCAACTTGGCGGGATTTGATAGGAGATTTGTAGATTTGTGTATTGGGAGTCGTGGATTGGGGCAAGGGTCGTAGTGAGTGAAATGGAAGTGGGGTGAGGGGTGGGATAAACGATGAGGGGATGAAGGAGACTGCAGAAGAAGGATGGCTTTGCTGGTAAATGAAGTGCGCTTTATACACGATGCATCAGGGTACTAGCTGTGCCTGCACAAAACAATGGGAGACTGCAGGCTGAAGTAACTTTGAAATAATTCTTTGGAAGGTCATGCTATAGGGCTCAAGAAATGCATAACTATCAGGGCTGCCCTAAGTCGAATACATTTTCATTTACAATTTTGTCATTTGCCCTATTTCTCTCTAGCAATAGCGGGCAATCTAACCATTTGCAACATCAACTCAGGAAATGATCAAGGGGTGGAATAGTAACCACTATAACTACGATATCAGTTATCAGTTCTTACCTGTAAGGTATCAAATCAAGCAATATCAACCAAAAAATAGACATCATGAACCCAAGGAATAAAGTGGAATTGCAGAGAGATGAGACGATACCTTAAGATTACATATCACAGCCCAAAAAGGCCAGAACTCACAAAGTATGATTAGAAAGCACAGCTATCATGTTTTGGCCAACCTTGTGAGAGTTGACAATACATAACAGTGCGTTGACTGATGGCGGTGTAACGTAGGGTGACGGCCCTATCAGTACAGGGCCTGCTACAATCACCCATATCACATGCTTCCAGGGACAGATCTAACCCTTTACTCTCTAAGGGTCGAAACCCATCACCCGATTTTGCAATAACCGGTACCATTATCGGCCAAATGTTGTATGATACACATCGATATTGCTCAGTTTGAGCTGATAGGGTGGTACAATCTAGGAATAAGCCACTGATTGTGTCGATTGTGCAACACACCCCTGATTCTTATTTTCATTCCCGATTTGAACATATCAAACAATGTTAGAAAATCCTTGTAGGTAATGTATTGGATTGTACCAATATCCTCAAGGTTTTTATCATTCTTTTTGTGGAATTATTTGATTTCCACCCGAAAATGGTTGTCCCTCTCAAAGGGTGAGGCTCCACTACGCGATTTTTTTTTTCGAAAATCGGAGCAATTCTCACAAAAGCAGACAAAAACACAGATTATAGAGTGGTATTTGTTATTATTTCAAGGTGTAAAAAGACGACTGGGAGATCTTTCTGTTTATGTGGGGAAGGCTTTGTGTACAATCTCAGGCACATTTTTGTTGCCAAAAAATGTTTTTGTTTACTAAATCAAGTTGACCTAATGTAAATATTGCAGACTTTCACACTGATGACTCTCTGCAACTCAATATCAGACAGGTTTGATTTTTACAGTACAAGACCCTGCAATCTGTGTGACTGCTGTGTTGTTATTTACATTTTGCTATGTTTATATAACCATGCTAAATTTAAGTATATATCTGTGTGAAAATAAAATGCTTCCAGAAATTTATCCAGTCTTGATTGCACCAGCACAGTGGCTCCATCTAAAGCCATAAAGCAAAGTTGTGTTCCCTACTGGTGGTGACTTTGATTTGGATGTGTAGCAGGGGAGCAGGCCACTCAGTGCTGCCTCCAGGAGGCTGTGACCATTACTAATTAACAAAGTAGTTTCCCTCCCCACCAAAGGGCTAAACTGATGTACTGCATTGTGCATATGATGGGCCAGCTATTAACAGAATAAATTGCATCCCATTACATAGAGAGGGGTATACAATTCTATGAAATACATAACAGAAAAGGGTATACCAGGATTTATACCGGCTTTAAGGAAGTGGGGAGAGGAGGGGCTGGGTTAGCCGCGATGCAATCAGTGTTACCACCAACGAAATCCGGTTTTCATTCCGACCCGAGACTGGGAGATTCTGTTCTCAGATAACCTGGCACGTCGTTTCTTGATTGGGTCATATGAGGCATGGGCATGCTTCTATTTGTCCTGCACCCCCTCCCGAAACTATATCCTTACCCTAGCATGAAGGAGAAGTCATTTTCTTTGAATAAAGGTAGTGGAGCAGAAAGAAACTGAACAAAACCTTTTGAGTTGAGCAGAGGAGATAGTTTGGCCTTCTGACATGGGTGATTGGAAAAGGCTTGACGCCTCTTGCAGTGGATCTAAGATAAATTTGGCACGACGGACCAAAGTGTAACCCCTTGTTGCATAAAATGGCCTGAATCCCCATTCTTGATATGCCCTCTCTATGTGCCCTCAGTCAAATGTGGCCAACAATGGCGGCTCACACATACTGCGCCACCTAGTGAGATGTTAGCCTTGGTCATAGGCCTACTGATGCCAAGCCCAGCCCCATTCCTTGTTTGAAACATGTAGGTAGTTGTGGCTGTGGTGTACCTGGAATCTTAGTCTTTACAGCCAAAAATAGCGTTCTCTCTTTTTTTCTGCATATAACATATCTGTAATAGTATATCAAATCTGGATAGCTGAAATCGCTCCTCTTCCCCTCTGTAGGAAACATCTTTGTGGTAAAAAGGTCTCGCACTCCAGGCCGGGAGCTATTGTAACAGGTTGAAATACGGCTCTAGTTCAGGAATCAGGGGGTTTCATGGTTTTGAGTTGTAAGCAATGTGCACGTGAACGTTTTATATAAACGAGTTTGTGATAACTTATTTGGCAAAACGAAAAGGTGCACGTTTTACATTTTGCTTCTCGTTTTCTTTTTGGCAAGACCCTCCAGAGCCTGAAGTGTATATCATGATGGTGATTGAGGTTATCGTGAAATACCCTCCAGGGTCATTACTTGAGCAAAGTAAGCCATTAGTAGGGCCTAATTAAGTCAGTTGTAAGTAGCTCGTCCCAAAAATAACCCTATTTCAGCAGTATGACTGAACTCTAAAGTTCCCCATAGATATTTTTCTGCTGACCATTACTGGAGCGAGACTGGAGGCTGCGCAGCGGAGACTTCCGGTGTAGTGTCATTTCCATTCTGTAGGTGGCGCTATGAGCTGACCCTTATCCATGACCTTGCCCATGTCATTGTCCAAGGCCTGTCAGTCTAATGCAGTATGCCACTTTATTCTACATGTGGAACGGGCGTCCCATGACTTTAACAATTTGGAGGTTCTTCGCAGAACGTGAGGAAACTTGATTCTTTGCAAATACAAATGGGTCTGAGTAATGTGCTTGCTAGTGAGGCAACTCCATTAAAAATCATTCAATTTACTCCCTATAAAAATTAAACAGCTATGATCAATGGCTTGAATGGTCCAGTGGATTTGTTAATAGAACGAACCACGTTGCAGTGTATATTTGAAGGTAGGGTCAATAAAATTAAAGCATTAACGATATTGCGAAATGTCAAATAGATAGAGACACAAAATATTATCAAGGTATGGTGGTTCTAGGGCGCTTTCTAAACTGGGGTATTCTTTCCATGTACTACTCGCGAAATGCTTACCCCTCTTTCCATGTACTACTCGTGCAAAACTAGCCTTCTAGGGATGAAAGCTTCCTCAAAGTCCATTTCTCTACATAACCCCAAGTGCAGTCCAGACGAGCGACTCGCCACTTCTATGCATTTAACCAGTTTATATTATAAATGGATTAAGCTAAACCAAGGAAATATCCAGAAGAACCTAGCGATACTTTCCACTACGTTCAACTCAAGTTCTGGTACACATAGACTCAAGGGATTATCCATTGCCATCATGAAAAAGGCCACAGTTCAAATACTTTAGATAACAGCCAGCAGACGGATAGACCTTCCACAGTACTTATTTCATAGCTGTAGATTATATCAATTATGAGCCTATTTGTTACAAACAGTAGGCCTATCTAATATGTGACATATTAGAACATTGGCTCGGGTGAGAGGATGGCTGCAGGAGGCAGGGGTTGGCAAATAGCTGCGTTTATTGAACCATCGGTCACGGTAGGAGACAGTGGCCGTGGCAGAGTGTAATCGGGGGTAAGGAGGGTGATGGGGCGTGCCGAGCCGTGCCCTCCCCGGCTGACCACCCCCCCCCCCCCTACCCCTTCTGTATTCCTAGATAGCAGCTCGTGCCATGGGCGCCGCCATTACTAAAGCTTGTTACCAGCGAGTTCTACTGATAAGACCTATCAGATGGGTACCAATCGGCTCCCGAGAGGACCGCAGTGAATCGTTGGGATCATCTCATTGGCTAATAAATAATCCTGCTAAGTCCGTATACTGAGGTTGCAGGTTCTTCTGTAGGGGGCACCATTGCTTGATATGGTACAGGGAGAAAACACTGACAATAGCCAGAGTGATGGGTACCAGGTATTACGTAATGCACGCTTAAAGGTATGCACTGAATGAAGGGAATTATCTCATTGGTCAATAATGTATCCCGCTAGGTCGGTATAGGCTATCTATAACGGCCTTAGCTGGTTTGATTATCAGCCAATGAAATGACACCAAGTATTCACTGCAGTCCTCTCGGGGGCCAACTGGTACCCATCTGATAGGTGTTATCAGTAGAACCTGCTGATGACAAGCTCCAGTAATGGCGGCGCCCATGGGACAACCTACTAACTCGGAATATGGGATGGTTATTAAGATAAATATACCAGCACTACATTTTAGAAACATGATTTGGCAGGGCTCCAACAGTAGTGCAGGGATTAGTAACTAATGTAAGCCCGAGTAAGATCGCCTGATCGTCAGGGATTTCTCAGATGATCAGTTATATTTCTATATTGGTCCATTCTGAAATACCCTTCTCTACCTCATACTGGGTCATTTTGAGAATGTTCCCTATGATCTATAGTTCTTGGGGCCTATTTCAACATTCCTCACAACAACAGACGCCTCGAACGGTCAGGACACTCTGTGCTGATCATAGAGATCTGCCTTATCAGTGCCTGCAATGCTACAACTGGGGCATATTTCAGTATTCGTGGCGACAACATAGCGGCCATATCAGGCCTATAAGTCCCATGTTATCGTCACAGATATTGAAATAAGCCCACGTTCTACCAAAACCTATCCCCAATCTTAGGGGGGGGGGTGTATCTGACGACAGAAGGCATCTCCACTAAGACCACCTGATGGTCAGTGATTTCTCAGATCGTCAGCTTTAGTTGTTTTGAAATAAATCTTGCTAAATTAGTCTATTCTGAAACACCCTCCTGTTCCTGATACTGGGTGTTAAGAGAAGTTGGTAATTAGGCACAAGAGTCAAGGCCTGTCTGTGTACTTATGACACAGGAGGGGAGTGGTAGGGTGAGGTGTCTAATGGCACATTGGTTAATGAGAAACACCACTTTTATCCCTTTAAAGATTGCATGATTCTTCCAGTTTTATTGATCATTGAAATTGAGATGCAGTAATACAGTGCTGATGAGCCTCCTCTCCAAAACTTTATTGGTGCATCATGATGGGAATTTGGAACTGTATCATCCCTTTAGGATCGTCAAAATGCGTGCATGAACGTAGTAGTTCTGGCGGGGAGTACCTCGCCAGCCTAATGCCTGTTAGTGCGGTTACGACAAAGGGGATGGATGACACAGACCCAGTAATAAGAAACACCATTATAATGATGGTTTATAATCTATTGATCTTTTAACTCGACGCGGTGCATGCGCATTGCTCACTTCCGCCTGCAGTGCACGTAGGGCATCTCCAGGCAGAATCTTGCACCTCAGGTAGACACTGTACAATGTACTTACATAAATGTTTTCTCAATTAACTTCTTATTGACCGACATATCTTCAAATTAATGTAGCGATCTTCTTCTTCCTGAAGAGAGTTCGACGTCGGAAGAGATGTTGAACAATCTCGGTGAAATTATTGGATGCAGAGAGTTTTATGAAAGCCAAAACTGAAAAAGTCAGCGATCAAAGACCCTGTCTGATTGGACATATAGGGCAGCCAATTACCAAAATGTTGCGTGTAGGTAGATGGATAGATATGTAAACAGGAGCGAACTCTTTATGGGCTTGAGTCTAAGGTGGACCAGCCTGTCCTTGAAATCGGGTGTTATCTGGGAAAAGGATGGGTACCCATGTCTTATCAGAACTTTGGAACTTTGGCAGACCCAGCAAAATTCATAATTGGTATGTGTCTGGGCCCCTATAAGACCTCCTATATACACGAGAACGTCGTGCAAATATTATGGGCCAGCGTAGGATGGTTACTAAGCTAATAGATGATGGATATCGGGGCCCTAGGGCTGTATATGCCATTTCCTCCATTTTGTATTAATTTCTTACCTGATATCCACAGAATAGAGCCAGGAGAAGATATTTTGTAAAAGCAAGCGATCCGGCCCGGGTCACCGCTCTGCGCGAAGCCATTGTTTTTGTTCCTTGCCGAGAGATGAACCGCCGTGTTCACACACACTTTTTGTATGGAATCCAACCATGACAAGTCTTCAAAATAAAACATACATATCCTTAGACATTCTAGATGAGTACTCCATGCTTGATATGTCCGATATATTCAAAATAAATAAGAATCCATTGATTTTTCCATCGTAAGCGAGTCGCGGTCCGGCCATTCCCACCCGCCTCCTTGTCTGGCGAAAGTGTGTCAGTTCCCCGGATGTAGATATAGGTCATCCACTCGCCGTACGAGGAAGACTGCGAAAATTTCGGACCATTTTGGAAAATCAATGGATTCTTATTTATTTTGAATATAGCGGACATAATACGTATGGAGGGATCATCTAGACTATCTAAGGATATGTATGTTTTATTTTAAAGACTTGTCATGGTTGGATTCCATACGAAATGCGGGTGCACATACGGACCTATCACCATCAGGTTAGTAGTCTTCAACCTTTGCTTTTGGTTTCCTCACCGTTCAGTGTGGCGCTATGGCTAAGGCCTTTGCCTACCACCACTGCGGCCGGGGTTCAATCCTCATACGAGTTGGCACGATTTTTCACAATGGAAAATGGCTAGATTAACTTTGTATAGCTGCCATAATTTCCAAAAATATTCTAAGTCCAACTCGACCCCGAAAAAGTATATACCAAAAATTTCAAAAATGCACATGCTAAACTGCATATAAACCCACCGGAAGTCCCGAAATCGTGGTATAATAAAAGGTACACCAAGGCATCAAATCCATATGCAGCTTTTGAAGGATCTGAAGATAAGAACTTCATACATATTATTCACATTATGACTTTTGATGAATCAGACCCTTTTTGCCCAGTATGGCTGTATAATATAATATAGTTTTATACCCCGCTGGTGTAAGCTCCTGACCAAAATAGCATTGTGCATTAAGCCAAACTGCAGTTATTGCGGGGCTACTTAAAGGAGGTGATGTATCAAAAGTTGGACGACAGGTATAATATAGACTTCCTCAGGTGGGCTAAGGGGTTGCAGTTATCGATCACTGCCATATAAAGGTGCTGGGTAGGGGGTGCACAGATATGGACGGCAGCAGTAGGTGGGAAACACACTCACCCATATTGATAAGGGACACACTTTCTGGTGTGTCCTTGAGGAGTCCATTTTACCTTTTTGTGCCCTTTGCACCTTTGAATTTATCAGGATGAAAATATAGGAAAAATCTTTAAAATAGACTATTGGATTTTTTTTACATACATAAGCCCATATTTGATATATACTTGGAGTTAGATGTTATTGATACAATTGTGTATAAAGCACAGGCAATCCCTCCAAAATTCCCTACCTTCCGCATTATATCTGGATATGATCTGATAAAAAAATAATGGACAAATGGCCAAACACTACCTTGAAAAGTACCTTGCCTGATATAAATATGAACAAAATCGGTAGGTTGAAAGAAGGTGCTTTCGAATAAATGATTTGGTTACATACTTTGATATTTGGACTCTGATTTGATATATGATATTTAATATGAAGAAGCAGTGTGCCTTCGAAGGGGCCCCCATTTCACCTTTTGTTTTCTTCTTGGACTGCACCCTGGCTAGAGGCCATGATCTGAACAGTCATTATATAGGGCCTTGGGCTGGTCATCGAGGTGTGAGACTCCATTGTCAGAAGTCTAGTTATTTAACTCTTTGAAGAGCAGCTGATGCAGGAGTCGATCATGCCCATAGGTCGTCATAATTCAACAATGAAGTGCCCCCGCCTGCTTTCCTGTATCATTGATTATAATGGCTAGGCCTGATTGGCATTTAACCCAGTGGCATATCAGGGGCAGATCTAGGATTAAAATGCTAAAATGGGGCATAGTGAAAACCTGTAACAAATCCAAATAATATAGTAAACATTTTATCAGGCTCGTGCACCCGCGCCCACCGCCTAAGTCAGGGGCTGAATTCACTCATTCAAGGCCTACGACATCTACAAGGGGCATGGCTGTGGTCGTGCTCTAGACTGTATTGAGACATTGAGGGGCCTTATGTCTCAATACAGTCTAGAGCAAGACCACAGCCATGACCAAGTGTGTTATTCCCGCTATAACACTGGAAAATCACCCATCAGCCACCTGACAACACATGAATATCAATTGTGAAGTCTAAAGGTGAGATGAAATTAACCTACTTAGCCAGGAGTGCATTATCCATCTAGATAATGCATGGTCAATCAGCTAATCAGAATGCAGCATTCAGGAAAATGCACTCTGACTTCACCAAGCAGTGTTATAGCTACAAAGATGAATTATGTAGATATCGAGAGAAAATGAGTCCAAATGAAGGCAATATCTAAAAGTAGTTCAAGTTTAGCACATTATCAATGGTTATCCCATGATTCTGGCCATCACAGTGCCTTTTTGGTCATAACCCCGTTCCGTTATCGGGGTTTAACTGCACTCTGAGACCTTTTCTTCATCTTCAAGAAGGTGCTGGTTTGAACCTGGACATGTTAATAAATGAGAGAAGTATACAATGTCCATACATTTCCAGTTAAAACCATTCAGGGCTCTATGGGAATCGTTCCCCGGCTGCTGTAGCATGAGATTGACTCGCTGCCCACTATACCAAGCCGAACGGTACTAGAAACCAATGTACATGAAGGATTTGAATAAGTTGTCCGACATACCTGATGTTTGCACACCTCGTTAGTATAGAATCCAATGGTGCCATGTCGAGTTATTAACAGGGAAACATCCTTAGATATCCTATATGAACATGCCATGCTTAAATTCTCCATATTGTTCGGAAAAAATAAGAATCCAATGGTTTCAGCCGAAAGTATGTCAGGTTACATCCAGGCACCTTCCCGCTTCGTCAACAAGAAGGAATGGCCGTGTGACAATGGATCGCTATGAAAATTGATTTGATTCTCATTTATTTAGAAGAAAATGGAGACAAAATGTAGGCAAACACCAACTAGAGATCGTATATTTGTTGGTGCTAGAAGTACAGGACTTGACATGCTTGGATTCTACCTGAAAAATGTGTGTAAAGGTGGAGGTATGTCGGGCAGAGTGACAACATGGCCACGACAGGTTGGCAAAGCAAGCGGATTGCATACACTTTCAAAATGTCTTCTCCTGGATTAATTCTGGGGTTATAAGGTAAGAAATTGATACAAAATGGAGGAATAAGTGTGATAAACGCATTAATATATGTTTAAGCTAGGACTCAGTGAGTCGGGCGAATATTTCCAGCAAACCCCACCTCGTCCTTAATAGTTTAATGCTATTTCAAAACACCCTAACTATAAACAACCAACAGTAGACTAACCTACATGATTCATCCGAAGTTTCTTTGTAGTCTCTATAGAGTTTGTAGTCTACTATATATACACAGAGAAAATAAAGGGAGTCAAAAGGGGAGTCCAGGCTTGCAGCCAGAATGACTCCCCTTTCTGACAAAAGGGAGTCAACTGACTCCCTTAAGGGAGTCTGGAGTTTTGCAGCCAGAATGACTCCCTTTTACTACAAAGGGAGTCCAGGTCACCTTTGACTCTCTTCCAAAAGGGAGTCTAACCACTCTTCGACTCCCTTTCAAGCAATTTGATTCCTCCTAAATACTAGTTATATCTAGACCCATGGTCTTTAGAGACCAAGTGTAATGTCAGTCATACTTCATCTTTCCCAGCAAATTGTCGTTATCTGTCGCCATGATTGGTCATCAATGGTGACTCCTTTCTGAGTGATAACTCACTGCGTCATCTTTCGCCACTGTGTGTCAGTCTCACATGGCATGACAATTTATCACAACAGTCACCAACATGACCTCACTCACTGCGTGAGTATGTGCCACCCCTTGTCATCCCTCACAAAGCATGGTGACTTATCACCACCATCGCCAACATGGATCTAACTCACTGCGTGAGTATGTGTCACTGCCTGTCAACTCTCACTCAGAATGGCAGCTTATCACAAGCATCGCCAACATGGATCTGACTCACTGTGTGATTATGTACCACTCCCGTGCCACTGGCATCAACTCTCACACAAAATGGCGACTTATCACTACCATTGCCAACATTGGTCTCACTCAATGCGTGAACTTGTGTCACTCCATGTCAATGATCTCTAAGGATTGCATCATCTGTCACTCACTCTCACTCAGAATGGCAACTTATCACCACCATTGCCAGCCTTTGTCTCACTCAATGCGTGAATTTGTGTCACTCCAAGTCAATGCTCTCTGAGGATTGCATCATCTGTCACTCACTCTCACTCACAGTGGCAACTTATCACCACCATTGCCAAAGTTGTTGAGACAGCACCACTGTTCATCATGTAGCCTATCTAGGAAGTGTGGGCATGAAGTATAAGTCCCATACGTATCAAATGTGCTTTGTTTCACACTGATTTCCATGTAATACTTCAGAGTTGAATCAAACAAGATTATATAGAGAGAATATCAATTGAATTTAGATAGAGGTATCTCTAAAATGAAAGCAACTATCCATAAACACCTTTTCTCTGGTTACAGGAAAAATACATAGGGAAATATCAACATGAACACCTTGTCTGTGGTTAGAGGGAAGATACATATGGCAATACCTTCTCTGGCAAAACATACTTTGATCTGGCAGATGTGAGGCTGCATGATTACCAATGTCGATGATCATGAGCTTTTCATCTAACAAGGTGAGTGATCAACCGTTTTGCCATCCCTGGTGAGTGTGAGTCATCACGATCCTTGCCAACTGTGGTGAACATGCTCTATGGCATGGTGTGCGTTTCATCTAGCGAGGTGAGTGATCACTCGTGTCGCCATCCCTGGTGAGTGTGGGTGATCAAGATCCTCACCATCTGTGGTGAACCTGTGCTATCACGAGGTACGCGTTTTATCCAGCGAGGTGACTGATCACAATCCTTGCCATCCGTGGTGAATGTGCATTATGACGTGGTGTGCGTCTCATCTAGCGAAGTGAGTGATCACTCATGTCGCCATCCCTGGTGAGGATGAGTGATCACGATCCTCGCCATCCCTGGTGAACATGTGCTATGACGAGGTGCGTGTTTCGTCTAGCGAGGTGAGTGATCACCCGCGTCGCCATCCCTGGTGAGTCTGAGTGATCACCATCCTCGCCATCTGAGGTGAGGCCATGTGATCACCACCATTGCTATTCCTGGTGATCTTGTGCTATAGCGACGTCGTGTTCTATCTAGCGACATGTGTGAGCCACTTCACACAGGTTGACGAGGAGTCACGACAATTTGCTGGGTTAACACCTCTGCATTACAGGGTTAAAGATGTTAAAGGAAATTGACCTTCCTTCAGTATACATCAGTTGACATGATGGAGCAATTGACTATTTGTGCATTTAGCTTTCTGATATATGTCCAGAATTGGTGTTTAACACTTCTGAATGTAATTTAACTGCTCATATATCAACTAATTTGTGCTATTCTACTGTATTTTATTTCGAGGGTATGTACTGATTGTATTATAATTGAATTCTGTCAATATAAATGGCATTATGGTATATTCCAATCAAAATAAAGATAAGTGCATCCAGATAAATCCTCTATTGAGATAGTGCTTCCATCTAGTGGTTAAAAACTACTTGACTCCCCTTGCGTACACTGACTCCCTTAGGGAGTCCAGGTCATCCTTGACTCCCTTATTCACCACTGACTCCCTCAGACTTTGCCAAAAGGGAGTCAGGGTCATGTGACTCTGAATAAAAAGGGAGTCAGATAAACCAGAAAGGGAGTTTGGGTAGTGCTGACTCCCTTTAAATACCCCAGACTCCCTTTGTGACTCTGTTTATTCTCTCTGTGTAGTAGAGCCTGCATTTGTCTCACGAGACTAGATGGGCCCATCGTTATCCCCCAACACCTATCAATACGGCTCTGGGGGTGGTGGAGGGATCCGAGATGAAGCCTCTGAGTTTACCAACAAATCCTTTTGTATCCACACATTAAACCCAGGCTCAGTACTCGGCGCCGTCCACTCCCAGTCAACCAAAAAACGTTACAAAACGTTTCAGAACGATTCCCTATAACCCCGCCTATTACACGTACCTTATCACCTTTCATATGGCCAAACGATTTAAACGTTAAAAACGTTTTTGTTTTGTTGAAAGTTTTGGGAAAGTTTCCAAAACACAATGAGCATTTAACTTTATGAATGCAAAACGGCATAGTTTGTACCTAGGCTCTTTCTCTGTACCGATTGCAGGTTAAGGAAACGTCTAAATGGTGAAAATTAGTAATAAATTTATTTCATAGTATCGATATAGATCTAGACCCATGCAGACGCCTAAGAGGTGTCCTGTAATTAGTGGCAGACTGTGGGGGTGGGGTCATTAAACAAAGAAGTAGTAATTCCAAACTTTTGGATAGGCCTAAAATTGTGGTTCCAGAGTTTTTAGAACCCAATAGATAGAAACATGACGCATGGGTCACCATGAGCTATTAGGGCCCTAGACAGGGGGGTCTCAAGTCACTTGTTGATTAAGAAATGTCTCTTGCCCCCTTGTCGATTTTAAGAAGTGGTCTAGTCCCTTTGTCGATTTTAAGAAGTGGTCTTGTCCCCTTGTCGATTTTAAGAAGTGGTCTTGTCCCCTTGTCGATTTTAAGAAGTGGTCTTGTCCCTTGTCACCCAGCTCTATGTCCCATGTCGATTTTAAGAAATGGACTTTACCCGTCTGGCCTCTGGTACCTCTGGGGCCCTGCTATTATGACTACCAAAAGAGTGCTTTATAATTTAGGACTTAAGAGAGTTTTGTATCCAGGTAGGGGGTTGGTGCATCCACCAACTGACCAAGCGTATCCCTCTTCGTAAAGTCAACTCTTTAGGCCTACAAATATCTAAACACCAATTCAAAAGAGGCACACTGACCCCGACGTGATTTGAACACGCAACCTTCTGATCTGGAGTCAGACGCGCTACCGTTGCGCCACGGAGTCCTGCTGTTTGACTTCTACATCCGGGTGGTATGGATATGGGACTGACTATCACTCTAGTTGGCAAACCCATCGCACTTCAGCCCAACGCCCGGGGGGGGGGGGCAACTTCAATTTTTTTTTGATACAGGTGTGTGGCTGAACCCACGACAACTCTTACCCTTGCTAGGGCACTATTTTGTGGGGTTTCCTTCGAAAGACTACCCTTGCTAGGGCACTTTTGACTCAATAATCCTAGATTTGTTTCAAAATGTCTTAAACTTACACTGATCGGGGAGAAAATTGAATTTGGTTTATGCTATTTTCATGAAAACTGTGCCTAATATCGAAATTTCCTGCGTAAATCGGGGTATTTTGCTGAAAGTTGACCCTTGCTAGGGACATTTTGCTCAATAGTAGACCCTTGCTAGGGACATTTGTGGCTGAAACAGGAGACTTGCTAGGGACTTTTCCTTGAAAAAGGTACCCTTGCCAGCCGCACATATGTGTATATCTTACATAGAGAGTGCCCCACCCCGGGGCCCAACATCAACGCAGGTATATTGTGTAGAACGTCATTATGGGTTGTGATGAAATCACTCAACCCTGAAGTTGGTACATGCAGGCCTGAAATGTGTCTATATAATATTATCTTGAGTATTATTGTGCAATACTCTTGTTTCCGCCCTATCCATGTGTATCCTACGGTGATTTATTAATTTATACAATTTCCAATTTCGACCCCTCTGTCGAACCTTTAAACACTTTTTATGGCTGATTTTCATTAATTTCTCCAGAAAAAAATCTTTTCGTAATCTCCCAGGACATTATGAGGAGACAAGAATATGTTTGTATATAGGAAGAGTGCAAAGACTGGGGTGTCCTCTATCAAGTCTGCAACCAAAAAACTGAAGCAGGCAGGATGGGTTTCATAGCTCCGTCTGCGTCTGGACTAAACCCGGCAGATAAAATGAATATTGACGGACTGGAAACGGACACGGCTGATAAGGTTGAAACAACCTCATTTTACCAGGCTATTTTGTAGGAGGAGTCGCGGACCATTACTTGACATAAACGTGTCTGTGTCCATTTTACCATGGGTGGCTAGGTATATAGACCCATGTGGCAAGAAAGGGCGATATTTTTATGAATATAAATGTTGTGTTTAGGTTAAGTTTGGTAGAATGTTTATAATCTTGCATGGAGTATATTTCGTAACACATTACGACTGTATACATGTATAACACAGGCATGTGCAGTCGTATGGCTGACTGTGATCGTAGCACATTAAGAAATGACCTACTGTGGTGTCAACATACAGAAAACCTACATCAGAAGATACACAATACAATCATGTATCTTTTAAATTATGTGTATTACATGACAGGACTGGACAAAACAATTTACATTTTTGATAGGTTTGCTAACCTAAGAAATATCTAGAAACGTTATCCATAACTTCTCTGGAAAATCACCCTCTTGCCGTATTGATTCTGAGTATGTTTGTCTATTTCTGTTAAATGGAAATGGCAGAAAGAAATGTTCATGTTCACATTATCATTAGCAACACATTAAAAGTGAAATCTTCAAACTTAAAACGTCCCCTCATTTCCTCACACTTCCACCCATGTTTATGTCGTCTTGAATAAGACCAACTTTGAAAGTCCTCTCAGGGAGGATACCCTACGTGATGTGGCTGCGAGATCTCGTAAGACCCCGGGATCAGCAGGCCTGCGTCCGTGATGGCGGCCTCGTGTGGCAGATACCGGCAGATCACGCTGCGCATGCGCGTCCAAATCACTTAATTCTCACCAATCATCCTCCAGGGATCCCGTATCTGCGGGGCTGCCAGGGTCGCTGGTGTCGCTGGATGCCGGCGTTCCGTCAAGGTGAGATAAGGACCCGTAGGCAACCAGCGGACTCTATATCCGGTTCTGCAAGATCGACTTCCGCCAGCGGCGTGAGTTGGGTGAGTCTGTTGGTCGCTGGTGCCCTGAAATGTCCCCCTAGAGTATAGGCCTGACATGTATTTTTACGATACACTATAATATTCATAGTAAAAGTGGAGTGTTCACTGAATAATGATTAAAATTATACTACAAATACCTAGCAGACAAGGGTTTTAATTCACGTTGAATTGATGATTCGTACTGCTATCTTAAAGTACGCATATATATATATATATATATATATATATATATATATATATATATATATATATATATATATATATATGCATGCTGTCTAGTAAACACATGTTAAAGATGACTTGAGAAGAGGGGTAGAGAAAGAGAGAGAGAGAGAGAGAGAGAGAGAGAGAGAGAGAGAGAGGGAGGGAGGGAGAGTCTGAGAGAGAGAGACAGAGAGAGAGAGAGAGAGAGAGAGAGAGAGAGAGAGAGAGGGAGAGAGAGCTATCGCGAGGGAGAGCGGTCATTTGTAAGTAGTGCATGGCAAGGTCCCCTTTACGCGGGACCTGTTCCAATTCATATTCACTCTGTATACATTACACCCATTTTCATATCAATCATACTTTCGCCTTGTGGGATAAATCTCACTCAGACATAATTCTAGCGTTATCTATATATTCTATCCTGGAATTAATCTATTGAACCATATATACATTCCTTATTCAAGATCTAGAGGTAAGTTTTTAAGGTACTACGACTGCACATAGCCACTCCGATTTAAAACCCCAGAAATTAGAGCCAGTGATCGTAGGTATTATGCCATACGACTGCTCTATACGGGACTAGGACATTGCTAGTACTAAGGAAATCAGCTAGGTGTCTTATGTAGTCGGGGCTATTTCATCACTTGGCCTCTTTGTGTAGTCTAGTTTATCAGCCTGCCAATTAATTACTATCCATGGGGTTTTCTATAAATCATATGTATGGATTCTCCACATCAACAGCTTTAAGTAGATGATCTAGAAGTAGAATAACTATTTGAAATAAAATAGCAATAGATCATTTAAATCTCTGTTGAATACCACAGGTGAGCCAATCAGGCCACTGTCTCCCTATCAGTGTTATCACCTTACTTCACACCTCAAACAATGGAGGGGTACTGTGGGTGATTAAGATAAGGGGCAGGGTGCATCTTATCAGTCTTATCACTGACCATTGTTTTGGAGGCTGATAAGAAATTTACCCAGAATGCCCTGCTCTGGAGTCGGGGGCCTAACCAAGATGGCGGCCTCCATAGCCTAATATGCTAATGCCCTATATGATCAGCATGTATCATGGTATGTACTCATTAGTTGGTTTGTTATGGCAGAAGTGCTGAAAACACAGTATTTTCTTTTGTTAGCTACTATTATCAGGCTGAATTGTCACTAAGTTAAGGATCTCCACGACGATTTGAAAGTAATCAGTCGTAGCATATTAAGAAATTACCTCCTGGGGGTGATTGCGGATTGCTTGGTACAGCATCAACATGGCAAACCAACATTAACTCAAGGGTATTACGCAACACTTCAAGAGTTAAAGATTGATCAGTTCTTTACACTGATGAAATTCCGTGTGTGAAAGTAGGTAGTGGAGGGGTGGATGGTAGATAAGACATGCTGAAGTATGCAGAGACTCGTAGTGTGTTGAGTGAAAAGGCGGGAGGGCATAGAAAACTACCGTAAACCCTGAGTATAGGCTGGGGACCATTTCAGACCTTAAGTCCATAGTCCACTTGGCCTCTGACCCGTGATTGAGCCATACATTTCCTATATCAATTTCTGCGACAGACGCCTAGTGGACTATGTGTGCAAACTCACATGTGGCTTATATATAGGAGCCTAGACTAATACCCAGTGGGCCCACCATTTTGTATATTGCTGGTTGTTCTAAAAGTAGTAAAACACACTGATAAAACATATCAGACATATCAATGATGGGTACCTTGTCCCTGGATAACAACCACTTCCATAGACAAACTGGTTCCATCTTATCAGCTCTTATCAGTGCATTTCGCCAGAAACCATCTCCAGTTCCACTTAGACCAAATAGCTCCCCCACAATCTCATGGTGTGGCTTATACGCGGGTGCGGCTCATACAAGGGGGGGTCTACGGTAGCACCGACCCTGCAGGGAGGGCAGGAGGCAGAGCTGGGGGTTGAGAGGGTATGCTGATATTCTGATCTATGTGATCTCACTACCCCCCTCCCCACCCAAACACCCACCCACACCCAGTTCCGATCAGCAGCACGGATCAGGCAGACAAGGGGCTGGTTGCTGGGAGGGAAGAATGTCCAATTCCAGGGGCAATATTCCCTTGCCCTTCCACTGAGCCGTGAGACGACAGACAATATGGGCGATACCCCTCCCCCTCCCCCTACCCCCTCCCCTCCACACCTTCCCCCACTTTCACCTCTGGTGGTAGCTCTTGTATAGGACTCAGTATGGAGGCCTAGTGGAACCGCCATTTTGAATTTTGCTGGTTGAGGTAAAACCCACTGATAACACATACCATGATGGGCACCTTGTCCCTGGTTAACAGTCACTTCAAGGGACATGCTGGTCCCATCTTATCAGTGTGTGTCGCCGGGACCAGCTCCAGACCAGCTAGTGGCCAATAGGAGCCTGGTCCCATATCCAGTGTGTCCACCATTTTGAATTTCGCTGATTATGCAGAAGGTGGCAAAACACACTGATAAGGCATTGTCTTGATGGGTACCTTGTCCCTGGATAACATCCACTTTCAGGGACATGCTGGTCCCTATTTTCTGCTTATCAAGGCAAGTCGCCAGAACCAGCTCCACTCCCGCTTACACCCAGTAGTGTACGATGCCCTTGGCATGCCTGTCAGATGGCCAAGACATACCTTTTGCGACCTCTCCATTATTTTGTCAAATTCAATACATATCTCAATGACAAGATATTCAACATACTGCATTCCCTAAATTCGGCATAGGTCACGCTGGCCTTTTGGAGGTGACATATATATAGGATATGGGATGTATAGGCGACATGTGAAATGCAAAGTTAAAGGTGACCTTATGGGTGTTATGAGGCCCTCCTTTCACGCATGGCTCCAACTAGGATCCAGAATGAGTAGGAGTGGCAAGTAGAGGCAGTTAAGAAACAAAGTCAGGAGCCATCCAGTAGAGGCAGCCGTACTGATTAACTCCCAGTTTTCGGTATATTAACCTCTACATGTGCAGTGCAGATATCGGCCATGATCTAAGGGGTAATTATATTCTGTCTCTATACATGGGGTGGAAATATTGTTTAGCAGCTGTTATGCCATGAGGAACAGCTCAATGCAGTACAATGCCCAGACATGTTAGTTCTTCTTTTCTATACCGCAATAGATTAATACTTGGGACTATATAGCTGGAAACTGAACAAAGAAATTATGTCAACCAATTGTAAGGAATGACCATGTCTAGGTTCGAGGGCTATAGTTATAGCTTCTTTTTTCAACCTCTTCACCCCTCTCCCCCTCTACTCCCCTACTCCCATCAAATGGCTCCCAGTCTGTACATTCCTCATCCTTGGTATCGATGGCGCGTGGCTGGGCGCTGGTTAAAACCTCCGAGCTTCCTGAAATCGGAGGAAGCCCATTAATAAACACTTCCGGCGTCTCTATACTCGCGGCCGGAAGTCGCTGAGCGCCGCGGAAGGATATCGGGTTGGGGGCGACAAACGAGAAAGTAGGGCGGCGCATAGATACCCGATGACGTGCGTCGGTCGTGGACACGGAACATTCATTTGAAGATCAAACTTCACAAAGGTGGAGGGGGTGGGGTTGTATTGACGTATTGGTAGGGGGCGGTGATGGCGTCCACACTGCCACAACGAGATAACTTCTATACACGCTGTCCTCCGCCGGGGTCGCCCCCTACAGCATAGAATTGGAACTATAGAGACCCTGCAAACACTTCCTGTTGGCCTCGGCATTAACCCTTTGGTTGGTATACCCCCTCCCCATTTTCTTGCCATGATGCCCTGGTGAATATTATACTTGCCAAACCGTATTTCATTTCACATGCCGACCCTACACTCTCAGCCATGATTGTAAATGGGCAATACATACAGTTGTAGTACATATCAGGCCATTGGGATTTTACTAACATCAACTACCCTTTGTTAAGCCTTGTAGCTCCGAATAATAAGCAATCCACTGTAAAACTGGTGCGCTGGGCTGACAGTGTATTGGATTCATGTTCCTTTGTTGTAGTGATGCTCCAATATACTGGGTTTTGTGAGCCAGCCAACCAGTAACTGCAGTGGTGCATCTTGCCGACCCATAAACTAACAGTGTATATATAAACCCTACAAGATCAGCAAAATACTGGGTTGTATTCCAGCGGCCATAATACCTTATAAACCCAGGTAGCAAGGATACATGACGGCGTATATTGGACCAATGGCGGCTTATATTGGGCCAAGCCCAATGCTCCATTGCTGATTGGGAAGGGTTAAGGAAAGAGGTCCAGGAGTGGTTTGATACACCAATGAAGTACTAGCACCAGTACTTCATTGGGGCATCGTGGCCACCCTCAGGGACCCTATCAATCCCGCATGGTCGGCATGATGCATAGATGTAGCCCTGATGAGGTATGCTTGTGAGGGCTACATTCATCCATCATAAGGACTATACCTGGCCCAAAGGATTAATGCACTATATGTTGCCCTCAAATGGTTAGTAAAAGATCAGGGTGGTGGGGCAGTGCCAAGATGGAGCAGCCTTCTAACGCCTCACTACCTCCACCAGGCGGGGGCAGCAGATTGGGGGTTAGTCTGGAAGAGGCAGACTGGGTGGTCGATTCTCGTGAGTTTCGCTCAAACATGGCAAAAAAAGAGTTTGGAATGTCTTGACTTTTCTCCCTCCTATGGTAGAATTTAATGGCAGAAAGGAGGCGGTATAGATGCGGAGATATATAAGTCGACAAAGTACGAGTTTGGTCAGGAGGCCATTTCTTAACAGCCTACGACTACAACCTTCAAGTCGTACCAGAATCCCCATAGGAATAGCACTGGCATTTTGTAGTCTGTAGGCTGTGAGTGATCGTAGTACCTTAAGAAATGGCCTCCATAACTAAACGTTTAAAGCTGAAAACGTGGATGGATAAAACGTAGTTGATTTACCACATTTAGCATGGGGTACAGAGGCATGGCATACGGCATATTGTACGCCACGCCAGCGGGGATATGAGGTATAGTACTGCAAATATAAGATTTCCATATGCTTTGTTATTGTAGGCAGAGTAAAGTGATGTATATAATTTGTCAAACTCATGAGGATTGACTATGTGTCGAGCGGGGTGTGGGTTGCAAGTGTAGGTGTAACTGTAGCAGTCGGAACTGCTAATGGTATAACAGATTGGGTCGGGCAAAGAAAGGGGCCGGGGTAAAAAAGAGCAAAGAAGGGGAGAAGCGAGCGTCGTCTAGGAACAACGCCAAAAGATCATTTTCATGTTTCCAGACTTGCTTTAGAAGAAATTTATCATTTTAAGAACACTCATCATATATAAAGCACTTTTTGTTTCTAACTCACCTGCCTTGATGGATTTTCCATTCGAGATTTTTTTTTTTGTCGGGGGCGCCCTAAAATCTCCAGGCAGGAGCGAGGCATTATAAACGATATAGAAATCGGCGGAAAGGGGATGGGGGGGGGGGGGCGGATACCCAATTTCTGAGGGGGCGGGGGCTGGTAAGAGGTGTGGGTAGGGAATAGGGCAGTGCTTCGGGCTGCCACAGCATGGTACGAGTTTGAAGACCCACCTTCAGTCCAGTCAGTCAATCCCGTTGTTCAGCATGGGGTGTGGTTTGGTATGCGGCCAGTGCATCCCCCACTCCTCCAGTACATTTCAGAGTGGTCAGCTACTGTCCGCCATTCCTCACCAGAATAGCGTCCGTGCATTAACCCTTTAAGGGCCGCATGATGCCTCAAAACCAATCATCCCTTGTCATCATGATGCACCAATGCAATGCTGGAAAGTACCTCACCAGCATTGCATTGGTGCATCATGCAGATCATTTGCGACTGTATCAGCCCCGTATGGTCGGCATGATGTATGAGTGTAGCCCTGGCGAGTTACTCGCCAGGGCTGCATTCATGCATCATGCCGACCCAGGATTATGGATCATTTAAGCACTATGCTGCCCTTACAGGGTTTAATCCGGCCGTAATGGCGCAGGTAATGGCTGACATTACCGGTACTGAAGCCCCGTGTTGGAGTCAGACAGCGAGAAGTAGAGCAGGGATTTGTTTCAATATGTCTGACGACAGAATAAACCCACCACGAATTTCAAGAACTCTACTACCGGTATGGTCCTTGCAAAACAGACCTACATCAATGTTTAAACTGCTATGGAAATTCTTGTGTGCATGGTTACATTGGGGTCCGAATTTGTAAAGACATGCTAATTATTTCTACCAACAATCAACGCTATCATTCAATTCTGACTATGAAAATCGAACAGTAATATTTGGTATGTCTTGTCAAACACGTTAGATATTTTTGATCTCCTGATAAAATAGAATATACCAAACTTTAGGGAGTAATCTCTAATGGCCACGAGCATATTTAGTAAGATACCCACATCGTCAGTGCATTTTCAGATCATCAGCTATATTGAAATAAGCCCCAGCTGAGTGAGTGTGGGTGCAGAAAGCAGAGGCTGCAGAGTGAAAGTCTTAGTTAACACTGTTAGGTCCATATCACGTATAGAGTGCTTTGATTATTAAATTTTGTCAGTATTGCACACCAGATGATGCAACATTGGCAAGAGGAGTATTGTCTTTTACGCCTGTTATAAGATTCAAGCGTGACTGGATAGAGTTCCTTCTGGCGACATGCATTGATCAATATGAAAAGAGATGATACGACGGGGACCAGCTTCTCCCTGGACGTGTTACCCAGGGACAAGGTACTTATCATCATGGCGTATGTCTTGTCCGTGAATTATACCTTAACCACTGAAATTCAACATGTTGGATCCATTTGGCGTTAACATACTCAGGCTTACCGAGTATGAAAGAGAGGGACACGATACCTTGAGGAAAGCTGAGGAAATTGTAGAACAGAGTACTTTGGAGACCCGGAGTCTAATCACGCTATAATGATTAAATCGTAATATTAGCAGAAACATCCAAAACAAACAGAACTGTCCGAATATAATCAAAAATTAGATAGGGAATTCAAAATAGACAGACAGTAAAATCGATCAACCCCGTCTCCCCTCATCCCACCTTGTGTATGTCTTTCACCTTGACCACGTACCAGAAGGACTTTACAAGATGATACAAGTATCGTGACCTTCACTGATGGCTACCTAAGGACACATACAGCAGTATGGTAATTGCACCGTCAGCGTCCACACGACCTTCATGAAGGTCAACTCTCTCTTTACACTCTTACTGTGTACTTGGATGAGTTAGACCTGACAAGGTATGTCAAGTTTGGAAGAAATGGGAAGTTACTTGCAAGAATGACTCTTTTTTGTTTCTGTAGATCTACACAAGATTCAAGTTTGGATGCAGCCTGATTTTTATATTTTCTCTCAGGTACATCATCAATCCATTTTATTATTCTGAGCCCTGCTAAGTTTCTTAGTTTTGCATTGTTCTTATGTGACCAAGCAGATATGATAACTCGCAATGTGCATTTATGTATTTCTGCAGATTAGAGGTGAAGGCCATAGACGTTTGATGCATTAACTATGTGGCACTTAATCAAATAAGTGCTCCTACTGCATTCATGGATCATTATCCATTCGCCATCATGCTGCATAAACGAAGCCCTCACAGAAAAAAAAATGATACTCACCGGGAGCCTAATGTTAGCCTCAGGCAAATGTCGCCAAAATGAGTATATTTTGATACTCAGGGTGAGCCTAGGGTGTAGGCATACTCCAGCAATACCTGACACTCTACTCTAGATTGTTTATGGCTTAGCTGTACCCTCTCTACTGCCCTACTTTCACAGTGCAGGAGTCTCTTTAGAGACAGGCTCAGGGTCAACTGGAGTAACATAATAGAAGAGAATAGGACATGGCTTGAGTATCTCTATGAATAGGGTCAGGCACTGCTGGATCCTACCTGAACAGGCTCCACCATTGCAGGAGTCTTTCTTACCTATGGTGTAATGCACTGCCAGAGTATTCCAATACATAGGATCACACTTTACTGGATTCTATCTTCAGAGTGAGTCCAGCAACACTACCCAGTGGGCACAACCCCACTTAAAGAGTTACTAATCAGCACTGCATTGTAGGGCTTACAGACAGTCTAAATTGTAATGGTTATGTAGCCCTGCATTTGTAGCCCTTATTGAACTACTAAGCTGTAGGGTGTATTAAGCCCAACACATAATTGGTTTGTTAAACATTATAAAGAAATATAGAAATTAAGGTCACCGTTTGACAAAAGCCCATAATTTCATACACACAAGGAACATTCAACTTCCTAAGGCAATCTAATCAATCGATGAATAGTTTGTGCATTCCTGGTTTCAGTGTCCTTTTTGCTCCTTGGTGGGATTTGAACTGGGTACCTCCTTATTGTGACTCCTTTGTGCTCCTATATGTGCTAGCGGGTCAGGTGTTGAAACTGGCACTATCAATATGATATTTCAACCATAGACCTACTACAGTGAGATGTCATTGGTCATATGACGTCCAGTAGACTAATAGGGAACACAGACTGGAGTGACCATAGTAAGGAAAAATGCCCATAGTAAGGACAAATGTCCACAATGTCCTCAGTAAGTATTGCACAGTCCTACTTATATTGCAACCTGGCTCACCAGTTGTAGAGGTGGCACAGCGTTAGGATTCTCGCTTTGCATGTGAGGGGTCTCAGGTTCAAGTCTAGGTGGTGCTGAGAAACATATATCTTTTTTTCAGTTTAATAGGAAACATCTCATCTATTACAGTGTATTTTTCTAAGACCTAACTTTGTACCTAATTGAAATAGATGCTTGCTTGAAAACTGACAGAATCTTCAATCTTTTAAACTTTTAAAGAGCATCCCTGGGCTGCAATCAAACTCAGGACCTTCTCATATGAAGGTAAACATGTTACCACTACACCATCTTGACTGTGCTGAAAGATCTCCACTTGAAATCTCATATGATCTGCTCCCTCTGTGTGTTGATCATCCTCTAAATAATTTAGTGATTAATTCCTAGTGTATTCCTAAATAGATAAGATTATATTCTTAGATATCATGTTTCTAAGGACTAGAGGATAATAGAAAGGATATTGAGTATGTGCAAGAATGGGTGAGGGGGGGCTTAATAGGGAAAAATCTTCTCACAACCCCATTATGAATGCATATTCATGCTCACATTGTAGCAATAAGATTGACTTACCAAGAATGACTTTACAAAAATTCTCAATGGGGCTTGAACTCACCACCTTCAGATGCAGAGTTCAGTGCCATATCAACTGAGTTAATGAGGCACATGGTGTGGTGGGTGCTAGGATATGATATAATCTCAGACATCAGTGTAAGGGCTAGACCCCTGGTTTGCTGGAGTATTCAGTTAGATTCAGACTGAGTATGGCACAATGCCTGAGCCTTATGCCATACTCAAGCTGATCCTTTTTCCCAATGTGTGGCATTGAAGCAGGCTCAGCATGAGTATGACATGTCAGGGGAGAGCCTCTAGCAGAGGCTCTCTTGATACTCAGACAGCACAAGAGACTAGGTGAAACTCAGGCTGATCCTCTTTTTTTCTGTCAGTGAGCTGTTGAGTAACTCACCAGGGTGACATTATTGCATTTTGCTGAACCTCCTGAGTCTATAGGCCTCATTCCATTTCAGTCAGTAAAAGTCCAGATTAGTGGACTGAAAATGTCCGACTGAATAAGTGGTACCTGATTCCATTGTGAAATTGACCTTTTCAGTCAAATTTTCAGACTTTTTCAGTTGATTTCAGACTTTTCCAGTCAGTTCTCAAACATTTTCAGTCCACCTCTGACTTCAGGTCAGTACAACTGATTCCACTGGCAGTCAGTCAATGAAAAAGTTGACTGGAAAAGTCTGAATTGACTGAAAAAGTCAAAAGTCAGACTTGAACTGACAAAATCTGAATAAATTGATTGACTTTTTGAAATATTGAAAAAATGTAATATTAGGAGAAAAGTCATAAACTCACTGGAATAGTTTGACTTTGACTGGAAAACTGCTTCCACTGACTGTCAGTCTGCTAAAATGTTTGTAAAGTTGACTTTTTCAGTAAACTTTGACTGTAATTAGACCTGATAATAGTCTAAATGAGATCACGAAAAAAGAAAAGTCTATGAAAATGGGAGACAGCTAACTGGAAAAGTCAGGATTTCACTTTTTCAGTGACAGAAAGTGGGAAAAAAATCACTCAAAGTTGACTTTTTCAGTGAACTTTTTTTGATTTTTTTGCAAACTTGGCTGAAGTGGAATAAGGCCTTAAGTACTCCTACGGGACACATGGATATACAGTAGGCACTGGTAGAGTAGGCTACTTACTATTCTGAAATACAGTTGTACCTGCTATAGGTATACAACCAATGACCCGAAGTGCATTGTGCTGTAGACACAGCAGGGGTATTTATAACCTATTTACAATTGCGCCTGAGAGTGCATGATACACCCCTGCATCCGTATTCATTGAAGGGTTAAAGTTTTAGATATGTAGATCAGGACTGTTTACTTAGTGATGTCAGTAATATAAGGATCCTGTTGCCTGTATTTCTATCCATATTCATATTTGAAGGTCGTTAATAGACAAATATAAAATAACCACACAGCATTGGGATAAAAAGCATGGGATAAAAAACATGATGTCCAATGACCCTTTCTTTATCAAGCATTAACATCAGGATCAAGAAACATAGGGAAACTTCATCAACATGTTGAATCAAGAGACGTTAAACACTCTAGAGTAGAAATGACGTGCCTATTATGGTTGAATCACAAAAAGATGTTATGTTGAGTTGCCAATTTATTTTCAATTGACAAATCCACCACATATGCAATGTGCTTGACTAATTAATTCACTACATCATACTGACCCTTTAGAGTAGACTCTTTAGAGTGAAGCAACTCTGTTCCAGTGGACACAAAATGGTTTTATTCTAGATCAACATTGATACTGATAATCAGCGAACTCAAAATAAAAAAAGGAAAAGTATGTGTAAATGGTTGTGTATAGATTGCTAATGCAGTCTGTGGAAGACTGAAAATAGAAATTCAGTTACAATTTCACTTTTGAATTTATGTACCTTACACCACAGAAGTTTTCACTTATGAAAATGGGACATCACTTCAAAGATTCAGTCAATACTACAGGTTACAGAATTTACTTTCACAAGCAGCGGTTCTCCCATAAAGCTTACATCATGATAGGTCTTGTGACAGTGTCAGTTGGCACAGTGTCACATTTATCGATAAAAATCAAACAGAAAAGGCACATCACTGTACAGAGGTCACACGACTGAATCTTTACCATACAGATTGAGTCTCTACTATGTGTGGTATGTGTCTGTTCAAGATATGAACTATTATAATTCTTATATTGAAGTTATACCTCCCTATACCTAAATTGTATATCTACGGCCTACAGATGTACAGAGGCGTAGGAAGCAAATCTTTCTTTTTTTTTTTTTTTTTTGGGGGGGGGGCAAGCGGGGGCCCTGCCTTGACCACCTTGAATTGTCAGCTCAAGTGCAATAGCGCCTACATATACTCCCTCGAAACAAGACACGGGAAAATCCCGTGAACGACTGGTGGATCTGTGAGCACATATTCTCGGGAAGATCCTGGGAATAGTACCTACAATCCCGGGAATTACCCTGATATTCCCCAGTTTTTAACAGGGCCCTCTAGTGAGATTTATACACATAAGTCTGATTCTTCAGCATAAAGTGAAGATGCCAGAGTCCACCAGGGGCCTCTGTGTGAGCATGGAATTCTGGTTTGGTCCAAAGAACAGAGAGAGGGAGTGAGATGGAAAGAAATGAGAGGCACAGAGAGAGCAAGAGAGATAGATATAAAGAGAGAAAGAGAGAGAGAGAGAGAGAGAGAGGGAGAGGGAAAGGAGAGAGAGAGAGAGAGAGAGAAAGAGAGGGAAACGGGAGAAAGAGAGGAAGGCAATAGAGGGAGGGAAGAGAGAGAAAGAGAGCAAAATAGAAAGAGAGTGAGGCAGAAAAAAACGAGGGAGAGCCTTGCCCCCCAAAAAAGGAAAATACATTGACTTAAGCTACTGACAAAATTGATACATAAAGTTCATTGAATCATAATATTATGTGTCCCATTCTAATATGTGTGTGGTGCACATATGCATGGGCACTGACACATTTATCTGTGAAGATGTGTAATGTAGTTCTCACCATGAATATGACCTCAGTTGTCGAAATGGCGTTAAACATTTATTACTCACTCACTCTCCCGTTCTAATAATTATGACCCTTATTGATATCTCACTAAATGTGCATGTTTGCTAGACATGTCTTGAACAGAGTTTAACCCTTTAAGGGCTAACCCTAATGCATTAATGCATTTTGGTTGTCATGATGCATTAATGCAGCCAGGGCTACATTCAAGCATCATGCTTACGCTTTGGGAAGATCAGCATGATGCCTCAATGAAGTGCTGGCAAGCAGACTCCCCAAGTCTTCATCGGTAAAACATGCCAGCCAATGGGCACGTTACACTACTGCATCAGCAGACCTTAAAGAGTTAGGTAGCATTTAGAGGCCTGGCAAATAGGCACTCAATGATTATAGGGCATGCTAAGTTGTTTACGGGCACTAAGTAAAGAGTCAGCTAAATTTAGACTGTCAAGGTTGTAGGGTGCAGGCAAACCACCTGTGGTACACACTTACAGAACAGGTCATTTTAGTCAGATGGGGAGGGGGATTTCTGTGGCATAAATGGGTGAATGTAAAAGCATATCTAAACTCAGCCTCCCATGAAAAATATACTGGCATCATTTAACACTGTCTGTGCTGTCTACTTAACCGTGTAAAAGCGCCCAAAATCTCACTGTGCCTCATTCACTGTACTAAATAAATACCCAGACATTTGGTTTGGTCTTTACCCCTGGTCCATATCCAAGACAGGTACTTATGAAATTTTAGTGCTGAAGAGTTATTTTAACAACTCCCCACCCCCACTAACCACTGGTACTTATATGAGACCAGCAATCATTGCTGAGTGTCAAGAATTAATCTTCTCAAAAATGAGCATCAAGATACTCACATGGAAAACTTTTCTGACTCTCTTTTGTGTAATTTTTGGGGGAGAATATTTGGGGAAACCTCAAATTTACACCAGACTTCCTTCATATGGGATGCATGCCATAGTTCCATCCATTGAAAATACACTGTAACAGGTTTATGCCTAGGTCCATCACACCTCATGTATAGACTCACTATGAACTATGTGATATTTAATGGACTATAACTATGTGATATTTAATGGACTATTAACACATAAATACCATGTTATGACATGTGTCCGTTGAGAACATATTTGAGTATGATTTGAAAAAAGAACGTGCCATATCAGATGGAAATAGAACCACCCCTGTGCCCCCTCACCCCCTGCTGATACCTACTGAGCACTCCCAAACACCAACAGGACCAACCAGTTTGGGCTACACTGCCCCACCTCAGCTGTCATTTCCACCTGCCTCACCTACACACAAGACCTGTCTCCAAACACTGAGGGTAACAATGGGTAAGCATAAATTTGCCATTTTTCACCATTTTCTATTCATTATGACATGCAAAGGTCACCATTTTTTTGCTGCTCTATTCATAAGGGCACTTACAATCATAGGAAATGGCACTAGTATCTCAATATTACCAATGGCATTGTACCTTGTTGTGTGCAATATTCATGAATGCTAATTCAAGCACTTTACCAGCATTTGCAATGATCCATAAAAGAAATCCTAAGTACTTGACTGGATCTTTATTTGCAATAATATGTGATATTGTACATCTGAAGGCATGATTGCAAACCTATACATGTAATTGTGTGGCCACTGGCTGTGTTCAGAAATAGCCCTCCTTATTGCAGCTGCATACTACTACTATACAACTAAGTGTGAGAGGCAGTCAGACCCTTTCCCAATCCAGGTCATAGTGGGCCCACCTTGTGTACTGATTACCTTACCTCTTATACAGTGTACCCATTCCCAGCCAGCCTAATTTGGGTAACTCACACAAGCAACTAGCAGAAGGTGACTTTACTTGTATGCAGGGTTGTTGTAGATTGCAACACTCATGGTCAGATTCCCCTTCTGTCCCAGTATATTTACATGTCTATATATGTGTCCACACTCACATCCATCTATGTACATACATTCCCTTTTATCCACATAAACTCACATGCCTCATGTCCACATGCACCCCTCACACATCCACATCCTCTCTATGTCCACATCCCCTCTAAGTGCACACACACCTCCCTCTATATACACACCCACCTCCCTCTGTGTCCACACCCACCTCCCTCTATGTCCACACCCCCTCTCTCTGTGTCCACACTTAACTCCCTATATGTCCACTCCCATCTACCTCTGTGTCCACACACACCTCCCTCTGTGTCCACACCCACCTCTCTCTATGTCAACACCCAGTTCCCTCTGTGGTCACACCCACTTCTCTCTGCGTTTACACCCACCTACAGTGGCCCACAAGGGTCAAATTGAAGTTGAAGTAAAGAGTTGACTTGAGTTGAGGTGAGTTGAGTCCAAAACCAATATTAATGTTCAAAGTCAATTTCATTTTATTGCTGTCAAACTGTCAAGGTGTCAACTCATGAAAACCAACTTGTGACAGGTATCTTTTAGCATTGCATGGTGCACTCTATATCTTTCTATATGAACAAACTTTATACCAGCAACTACTGGGTAGCTATCGGTTCCCTCACACAATAACTGATGGTTCCACACCAAGTAGTTGGTGGTTCCAGCATCCTGTAACTGGTGGTTCCCACCCACTGTAACTGCGGTTCCACACCTATCCGCTACTGGCACTGGATCCCATACCAAGTAGCTGCTGGTTCCCACACCCAGCACTTGGTGGTCCCCATGCACATTAGTTGCTGTTTCCTGTACCCAGTACATGCTGGTTCCCACATCCAGTAGCTGCTGGTTCCCATATAAAATGGTTCCTAACCCGAGTAGCTGCTGGATCCCACACCCTTGCTGGTTCTTGCACCCAGTACCTGCTTGCTTCCACATAGAGTAGCTGATAGTGGTTCCCACATCCATTAGGTGCTGGTTCCTGCACCCACTTCCTGCTGGTTCCCAAATAGAGTGCCTGCTGGTTCCTACATCAGGTAATTGCGAGTTCTTAAAAGATTAGCTGTCAAAATAAGTCAGTTGGGTCAGGATAGATCAAATTAGGTCAAATATGTTGAAAATAGGTCATATTGGTCAAAAGTATGTCTATTCGGGTAGCATAGGTCAAATGATGTCAAATATGGTGAAAATAGGCCAAATTGGTCAAAAGCAGGTCAATTAGGGTAGGATAGGACAAATTAGAGTAAATATGGTGAAAATAGGTCAAATTGGTCAAAAGTAGGTCAATAAGGTCAGGATAGGTGAAATTAAGTCAAATAGGGTGAAATTAGGTCTAATTGATAAAAAGTAGGTCGATAAGGGTAGGATAGGTCAAATTAGGTCAAATATGCTGTAAAAATATGTCAAATTGGTAAAAAACAGGTCAAATAGGGTAGGATAGGACAAATTAGAGTAAATATGGTGAAAATAGGTCAAATTGGTCAAAAGTAGATAAATAATGTCAGGATAGTTAAAATTAAGTCAAATAGGGTGAAATTAGGTCTAATTGGTAAAAAGTAGGTCGATAAGGGTACGATAGGTCAAATTGGGAAAAATATGTCAAATTGGTGAAAAGCAGGTCAAATAGGGTAGGATAGGACAAATTAGAGTAAATATGGTGAAATTAGGTCAAATTGGTCAAAAAAAGATAAATAATGTCAGGATAGTTCAAATTAAGTCAAATAGGGTGAAACTAGGTCTAATTGGTAAAAAGTAGGTCGATAAGGGTACGATAGGTCAAATTAGGTCAAATATGCTGGAAAAATATGTCAAATTGGTGAAAAGCAGGTCAAATAGGGTAGGATAGGACAAATTAGAGTAAATATGGTGAAATTAGGTCAAATTGGTCAAAAAAAGATAAATAATGTCAGGATAGTTCAAATTAAGTCAAATAGGGTGAAACTAGGTCTAATTGGTAAAAAGTAGGTCAATAAGGGTAGGATAGGTCAAATTAGGTCAAATATGGTGAAAACCAGTCAAATTGGTCAGAAATAGGTCGATAAGGTCAAAGTAAATCAAATTAGGTCAAACATGGTGAAAATAGGTCAAATTGGTCAAAGGTAGGTCAATTAGGTCAGAATGGGTCAGTTAAGGTCATATATAGTGAAAACAGGTCATATTTTTCAAAAGTAGGTCAATTAGGTCCAATAAGGTCAGGATAGATCAAATATGGTTGAAATAGATCAAATTGGTCAAAAGTAGGTCAATTTTGTCAAATGTAGGGTATGATAGGTGAAGTAAGGTCAAATATGCTGGAAATAGGTAAAAGTAGGTCATTTAGGTCAAATTATGTCGAAATTTGTCAAAATAAGGGCGACTATGACTATTTTTGACCAATCTGACCTACTTTGACTATATTTGACCTAATATGACCCATTCTAACCTACTTTGACCTAATCATGCTACTTTTGACTGATTTGAACTAATATGACCTAATATGACCCATTCTAACCTACTTTGACCTAATCATGCTACTTTTGACTGATTTGAACTATTTTAAGATATTTGACCTAATTTGAACTATCCTTACCTAATTGACCTTCTTTTGAACAATTTTACCTATTTTCACCATTATTTGACCTAATTTGACCTATCTTAGCCTGATTTGACCTACTTACCTACCGTTGACCAATTTGACCTACTTTTTAGCATATTTGTGTAGAGGCAAGGAGAAAGGGTGCTCCATGCTAAAAGTCAACTTTAAAATTCAAATCAATAGCTTTACAGTGATACATAGCATGAGAAGATACTACTGTTAGTTTTGGAGGAATGGCTTGCTAGATATGGGTAGGTGTGACCATTTCAAGAATGTTAATAAGCTCTATGTCTAATTAATCATGAGGTATATACCTAATTAGCATAATTTATGCTAATTAGCTAAATTAGCATAATTTTTTTTCTTTTGCCCATAACTTTTAATCTAGAAATGGTATTTTAATTCTGTTTTCACCATAGTAAACTTTGTGGGATGTTCCTTCAAATGGGATCATTGATTTTCCTATTTAGAATGAAAATCCTGTTTCCATGGCAACAGACATCAACAAAAAGGCTTATTTTGGCCCAAAAACATTATTTTTACATGCCAAATTTGGAATCTTTCCACCCAAAATAGAACATTTTTATCAAAAACTATTGAATTCTCCATAAAAAAGTAGCCTGTAACAGTTTTAGTCATATTTTTCATATTCTAGTCCATAGTGGTGTCCCCTGGTGGCTAAAGCTGGTACTAAATCCCGCAGTAACTGTCCTTTCTGCTTGCTGGTTCACATTTGACCTGATTTAACCTCCTTGACCCACCTTTAACCAAATTGACTTATTTTCGCCATATTTGACCTACCTTAGCCTACTTTGACCTACTGGACCTAATTTTGACCAATGTGATCTATTCTTACCACCGTTGACCTAATTTGATAGAATTTGACCTGATTGACCCATTTTCAACCAATTTGACATAATTTATCCTAGTCTGACCTAATTTCATTCAATTTTACCTACTTGGAACCAATTTGACCTATTTCTACAAATTTTAACTATCTTGACTGCTTATGACCTAGTTTCACACAACTTTCCCAATTTGCCCATTTTTGACTTATATGACCTTTTTCATCCAGAATTTATCCAGATCACTCTTTTGCTACTAGGTATGGGAACCGGTAGCTACTCTATATCAGAACCAGCAGCTACTGGATATAGGAACAAGTAGCTACTGTATGGGAACCAACAGCTACTGTTTTCAGAACTAGCAGCTACCTGATGTGGGAACCAGCAGGCACTCTATTTGGGAACCAGCAGGTAGTGAGTGCAGGAACCAGCACCTAATGGATGTGGGAACCACTACCAGTTACTCTATGTGAAAGTCAGCAGGTATTGGGTACAAGAACCAGCAAGGGTGTGGGATCCAGCAACCACTTGGGTTAGGAACCAGTCTATATGGGAACCAGCAGCTACCTGATCTGGGAAGCAGTAGCTACTGTATGTGGGAACCAGCATGTACTGGGTACAGGAAACAGCAACTAATGTGTATGGGACTACCAAGTGCTGGGTGTGGGAACCAGCAGCTACTTGGTATGGGATCCAGTATCAGTAGCTGATTGGTGTGGAAACACCAGTTACAGTGGGTGGGAACCACCAGTTATGGAATGCTGGAACCAGCAGCTACTTGGTATGGAACCATCAGTTATTGTGTGAGGGAACCAATAGCTACCCAGTAGTTGCTGGTATAGACATATAGAAAGACATAGAGTGTACCATGCAAAGCCAAAAGATACCTGTCACAAGTGGGTTTGCATTCATGAGTTGACACCTTGACAGCTTGACAGCAATGAAATGAAATTGACTTTGAACATTGATTTTGCTTTTGGACTTTAACTTTTTTTGTGAAAGTCAACTCTTTGCTCCAACTTCAATTTGACCCTTGTGGGCCATTGTACCCACCTCCTTCTGTGTCCACACCCATCTCCCTCTATGTCCACACCTATTTTCCTCTGTGTCTACACCCACCTCCCTCTGTATCCACACCCATCTCCCTCTGTGTCCACACCTGCCCTCCCTCTATCTTCCTACCCATCCCCACTATGTCCACACCCAAAGCTCTCTGTGTCCACACCCACCTCCCTCTGTGTCCATTCTCATGTCCCTCTATGTTCACACCCACCTCCCTCTATGTTCACACCCACCTCCCTCTATGTCCACACCTACCTCCTTCTGTTTGGTTTGGCATAACCTAGTGAGTAATGGATATACCATTTGTCTTTATAGGTGCATGAAGTTGGACCAATGAAGACCTGGAGGCAACATCCTACTAAGTGGTTCAAGAGGACAACACGTTCTACTCAATATGATTTTTTCAAAATTTTCAAAGGTTCTCTAAATTTGTTATTTGACATGTATGCACATATTTGCCAATGATTTTTTCTGATATCCCAAGCAGGAAATGAACATTTCTAACACCCACCAGTGAAAACCCAGCAAAGAATAATTGCTTTTCAGTGACCATGATCACTGAATGGTTGATAGTATGGAGAAACAATGAATTTCTACAACATGCTTGGCAAAGTCCTAGATTTTTTTTTGGTTTTTGTGGCCCATAGCCTTTAACCATTACAGCTATGCAATAATGCTATCCGTACTATCAAGCACATCTAACAAACTGTGAACAGGTTAGGTTGACTCATACACCTGGCCTTCAGAACTGGTCATGTGACCATAGCACTGAGACACACACAGAGGACCTGCCCTCCCCCCACTTGGCCCTTCATAGGATGTGTTACAGTTACTGATTGTTAATATTTATGGGTCTTTTTGGGCAAACAAACCAATGCATTAAGTTGACCTTTGGGTAAGATGACTAGGATGCACTTACCTGAAAACTATACACACATTGCAATTAGATCTTAATCTCTTGTTGTACATGTTAAATCATGTAATTTACATACCAATCATAGGAGCATTCCATATAGTCATCTAACAATATCCTATCTAACATATTCTAATATATTGAGGAGCTTCTACTCATGGTGTAGTCACCTAACCATGTGTTGCCAATGTCTGCCTGCAGCTAACCACCCTGTGACATCACAGAGCCCTAACTGTAACACACCCTAATGGTCACGACTTTGACAGCTCTCATACCCCCTCCTCCACAGTAGGACCACACACACCTCTTAACCCTTCAAGGGCCTCTGATGCATTAATGCATCATGTCCATTGGACATCATGATGCACCAATGTATGAAGTGCATATTAGGAGTACAAAGTGACATGGCATTGGTTAATAGGAGTCTTAGAATGGAAAACAAGCAAGTCATTCCCATATTAGGAGCCCAGTCACATAGTATTGTTATATTTGGAGCAGTTACTGCTACAAATACACATGTTGCAGACTGGTAATACCTACACAGCCGTTGTTCTGTTTACTGGTGTCTATTTTTACACATCCCAGGTCACTTCAGGTACATACAGAGTGATTGGTGATTTTGGGTTTTAGGTATTTAACACAAGGCGATCCTGGATAGTCATTGGTAGGTGTCACACACTGCTATTTTACAGGCTGGGTTTATATGTATACATGTTTATTAGCGCGGCGACTAGTGAGTACTACTCGTGAGATGAGTAGGCTAGTGTATGGTTCACAGTCGCCACGGTGTAAGGGATAGGGAGGCCTTGCAATCTATTTTTGTTTGTAGCTCCTCTGCTATGGACTATTCCTGCTCACTATTCTAATGTAATAACAACAGTGTGTGTACTTTACTTATCAGTGAAGGAATTTTCAGAATATATCTCATACTTTTGATTTTATTCGCAGATAAGACATTTCATCATTTGGAGCCCTATGGCAGATTAGCATTAGAGCATTTTAAGATTCAGAAATGCATCCCTGTAGCCTTTGTTTTAGAATTGTTCGTTTTGAAACTACTATATATATGTAGTACAGGTTTTATCTCAGTGGGTTATGGTACAATTGGACCATATTTTCTGTATTTGAACAAAGTATTCACTGTCAAACATCTCTATGGAGAAATCAGTGCTAAAGTGTGTGTTGCCATATGTGCATTTTTGTAAATCAGAGGAGGTTGAAGTGTAAGGCCACCTTGTGGAACTGCTACATTCTTTTCTGTGTAAAATTTTTAGTTTACATTGAAATAATGCTATCTCAGAATATGTATCTACTATTGGTGATGAAAGATTAATTTGATTACTCCTTTCATTATATAAACGATTTTGTGGAACACTGAAAACATGTATGTACACCGAGGTTCTTACACCGTGCTCCCCCTCTACAGAGAGGTGGAGTGATCTGGTCGGTTTGCTGACCACTGGCCCGTGACAAAGTACAGACTATTACAAGTGCTTGGCAGTTGGATGTGTGTGTGGGGGGGGGCAGGGAGGCAGAGCAGGCTCCTGGCAATCTGAGACAGTGTACACTCATAATGACACACCTGTTGACTATGGCATTGAACATTGAATAAGACAGGTCCCTGTTGCAGCTGAGTGAGGTGCATGCAGAATGGACAGACTATTAGTACTTAGCTGCAGTGGGTAGTTCAGGTTGAATTTGTGCTATATACTACCAAAAGCCCAGATGATAGTATGCCCTATCTGTCTCACCAACTGAAACTAGACACAAGATTACAAGTCGCCGCGCCATGTCTCACAGGACTATTCTCTACTATTGTATTAAAATCTACAACACTATGGTTTTATTTTAGTAATTGTTAATGTGGGTTAGAGTTTTAGCACAAGGTGATCCTGGACAGTCAGCAGTACCGGGGTAGGCATCGCACACTGCTATGTGCAGGCTAGTTCTATATTTTAGTGGTTGGTAAGGTGGGATTAGAGTCTGCATGCTCTCCAACACTTAATTGGAGCATTATGGCGACCCTTTTGCAGTGTGTGTATCAACTCATATGGTCGTCATGATGCATGAATGTAGCATCATGATGACCGATGGGCATGATGCATTAATGCATTAGTGGTCCTTCAAGGGATGTAATGGTTGGTGAGTTGGGATGTAGTAGTTCAGGTTGGTGAGTTGATGCATTTGATGCATGGCCATCAAAATTTATATGATGCCAAACTATAGTCCATCCCTGATTACTTGTCACTTGTACATATAATAACTGCAACCTATAGTCCATACTCAACACATGTAAACAGATTCATTTCCCTTGGACTATGGGCAGAAGGAGGGGTCAGCTAGTGCTGGAGGAATGGATAGGCTTGTAGCTTACTGCCAGTGGGGGACCCATTCATATTTTTGAGATACAGAACCTTTAATATTATATAGGATTATGCAGTAATTTGTCACATTATTCCCCATATTCATATCCAAAAGTTGACATATTTTTTCATAACTTCCTGAGCACTTAGATTATAAGCATATCTTTGTAATGAATGAAGTATCAACATATAGTCCATGTGGTAACACATTTGACTCTATATCAAGAGATCTTGGGTTCTATTTTATGCCAGGGAATGTAAGAACATCTGTGAGCCAGCAAGCAGAAATGAGGGTTCCTGCAGGATTTAGTACCTGTTTTAGCCACCAGGGGGCACTACTATGGGCTAGAATAGGAAAAATATGCCTAAAACTGCTATAGGCTACTTTTTATGGACAATCCAATGATTTTTTTTTATAAAACATTCTATTTTTGGGGGAAAGGGTCCATATTTGGCATTAAAAAGAATGTTTTTGGGCCAAAATAGGCATTTTTGTTGATTTCTGTTGCCATGGAAACATTATTTTCATTCTAAATAAGAAAATCGATGATCCCATTTGAAGGAACATTTCATAAGGTCCACTATGGTGTAAACAGAATGAAAATACCATTTCTACATCGAAAGTTATGGGCAAAAGAATGAAAATTTATGCTTATTTAGCTAATTAGCATAAATTATGCTAATTACAGATGTATCTCATGACCAATGGGATTTATGGCTTATTGACATTCACAAAATGGTCATACCTACCCATATTTAGCAAGCCATTCCTCCAAAACTAACAGGAGTATCTTCTCATGCAATATATCAGTGTAAAGCTAGTGATCTGAATTTTAAAGTTGACTTCTAGCATGGAGCACCCTTTCTCCTTGCCTCTACACATCTATACAAATATTTTAGGAACATTTCGATTTTCTTTTTTTTTAATTTGGCTACCATAAAACGTTTTTTAATGTTTGTCAACATTTTTTCATCATCCAATTGATGTTTCTGGGACAAAACCCCTCTCTATCAAACGGTTTTTACTAACCCTGTTATTAAGCTATACTATCATAGAATGTGTTTGTCTGAAATATAGACAGATTGCAACCCCTCTTTTCCCTCTCCTGCAAAACTTGAAATATGCAGATACAACCTTGTTGCACTGAGGCAACGACATATGGATGAAAATCTATATGAAAAGCAAATGCTGTCATTCACTGTTAGTATCAAAGACACACAAAAACAATCTATTATCCAATAATTTGTAATACACTAATGAGGTTTATTATATAGAAGTTATTCTACCCAATTTACAAATTGATATTCATGTAGTAGATTAATTTGTTATCATTCCATAATAAAACTGATTTAAACTAAAACTTTCCCAAAAATATTATTTAGATGACTTGTTTTAAGATAAGTAGAATTTTTATCAGTGGTCTCATGCATTGGTCATTTGAATTTGTGTAGAAAAGTAATTTTTGTTTAATTTAAATTTATTTTGAATACTTTGCAAATTTTGAGGGGCCCAGATAAACTTCCTTTATAATTAAGGGTGGTGCCCCTTTTCCTATGCCCCTGATTCATGTTCCACTTGAGATAACTACTACCCACACATTCACTTTAACTCACGGGCATGTACTTTTGTTTTCTTTATGCAGGTAGTCAATTGCAACACAGGAGCTTGATGAAATCTGCTAGATAGCACATATTAAGAGAGGTACTCCAGAGAAGAGGGCTGGCTGGAAAACAGCACAGTGGTGCCACCCATATGATATTTTTATTGCTGTCATAGATGTTCTGTCAGAAATAAGATTAAGTATGGCTATTTAGGGAAACCAAACTTTGAGAGGCTTGCATTGTTGATTCCTGGATTCATCATGCCTTTTTTGGTAGATTTGAATAAAAAGATTCAGACATGCAGTCTTGAATTTTTAACAAAAGAAAATGTAGTTACAATACCCTGTCTATAAGGTGCACCCCACATTTAAGGCACACCCAGACCTTTCTAATATGATAAAAGGATATGTAAATGTTGTATATTTTATTCTAATCAATGGATCTTCAAAATTCAAGAACCAATAGCCATCCCAGTGCTTCCTTCACCCACCTTTACCACTGAATGTGGATGGGGGAATATTGCAGAGACTTTGGGGGAAAATTTACTCTTAGAGAGAAAATGTACTCCCAGTTTTGCTGCATCTAGAAGATGCACCAAAGGGCAATTCTTGCATATAAGACATGCCATATACATGGTGTATTACAGTATAATATTGGAAAGGCATTTTATGCTATGTTCCTGCCCCCTGGTGGCCAAGACTAGAACTTCAAATCCTCTATGTAAAGAATGTATGGTAGTAATAACAGTGTAGATGTAAGGGTAAATGGTTTTCCATGTTAAAAATCAATTATCAAATTGAGATCACACCTTTCAGTGTTATATTGCATAAGAAAATACTCCTGATAATTTGAGAGAAATAGCTTGCTAGATATGAACCCATGAGTATTTATAACTATATCGCCAATCTCAATATGTTCTAGCTCTATTTGGCCTTGAAATACATCCATTTATTTCATTATAACTTCTGATGTAAGAATGGTATGTTCTTTCTGCCTTCACCATACTAAACCATGGAACTTTCCCTCAAATAGGTTCCTTGATTTTCTTTTGCTCCTTTGTGCTCCCTTGTGGCAAAATTAGGGAATAAATCTAGCACGGGCTAGGTACCAATCCTGTTTACCTGAGACTATATGTGTGATGAAAAACCTGAATATTTTCATTGCAGTGGAGCTTACTCTATTCAATATGCTGATGCTGGCTTTTTTAAGATAGATGACTCTAATGCCAATCATGTTCTCTGTGAAGGTTTCTGCACATGTGTACTTCTCTATGGCTAGTGAACGACTATACAAAATCATAGCAGGCCCATGAAGCTGAGGTGAACTCTCAACCTTCTGTGTCTACACCAGGCACACTAACTAGTTAGGCCACAAAGCCAGCTGGCTGTGTGGGGGTTTATGAGCAGTATTTAGCCTGCATGATGTAATTCTATTATTTTCAGGAGATTTTCAATGTGGAAAAACGATCAAAAGTGCATGTGACCACATGATGGTAATGGATTTTCTGGGTGCAGAAAGTTGATGAAAATATTCTGGGAAAGTAAGCCAAAAAATTAGCTACTCTTTAATGAGATTCCATGCAAATTATGGCAAAACACTGTATAACCCTATGGTAGATTCATAGATAAATATCTCATAAACTAGCATGGGACCCTATGCTAGTTTATAAGACTGCTTTCTTTGTACTATTAGAAAGAGAAAGTAATTACAAACATGGTGAAAATCTGGCGAAAATTAAGCTACTTTTAGCCTATGGGTGCCATCCACCTTCCCCATTTATTGCCCCCATTCTAGATGTATTTATTACCCCCATTCTAGATGTATTTATTACCCAAATAAAGGCTCAAATCAAAATATAAGTCAATGTGTCTAGTTTTGTGTGAATCTCTATATTGCTCAGAATCTATCAATCGAAATGATGGCGTTTCAAGGCTAGATCTACATCAAAGACAAATACAATGAGGAAAGTCTCATCATAGGAATACAAACTATCGATTTCAAATCTTAAATTGAGGTTAGAAGTGGGGGTTATTTGCAAAAGTATTTTCAATATTCCCGTGATATCACGTGAATTTACTGTCATTTCACGTGATCCCGTGATATCACGTGAATTTCTGCTCACAGAATCCCGTGAATTCACATGTAAAATTCACGGGAATTCACGGGAACGACACCAGTTCAACATGTGATTTTACTGGTGAATTCACGTGAATTTGTTTCAAGGGCTTATATAAAAATCTGTATAGAAATGTAATTTTTGATGAATTGTAGATCTGATTTGAGGCCCGGGCCCCCATTTTCCCCATCCCATTAGTATATCAATCTAACTTAACATGCAAATTTTTAGCTTCTTGTTCAATTCAATTCTTGGCAAATTTTTGGGGGGGCCCAGACATACTCAGGCCCCACCTCCTTTATGATTCGGGGGGGCCCTGCCCCCCCCCCTTTTCCTACGCCCCTGATGTATATAAACCATACATAACCTGTCAGATCTGGCAAAGTCCCTTCATGTCTATACTCTACTTATCCACTATAGTGCCTCTGAGTAATTCAATGCATACTACTGACCCTTTTGGAGTGTATCAACCCTGTTCCTATGGACATAAATGATTTGGCCTTAGATCAATATATCAAAAGAAAAGGAAAAGTGTTTTTCACAGATTGCCAATGCAGTCAGTGTCAAACAACATTTACTGAAAAAAATGAAATTAATCTAAAATTACTTAGTTTCAACAAAATGACATTATTTAACGTCGAAACCCCATTTTAACGTTTTAAAACATTTAACCATGATAAGGGGCCATAGGGGAAACGTTCTGAAACGTTTTGTAACGTTTTTTGTTCACTGGGACAGAACTTAGTTTCCAGTTCTTTAGTTGTAGAAACCTTGCAGAGCAGCCTCTTTTGAAATCATTGTCATTGAAGAATGATAACATATCACACTTTGAATGCAATATCTGTGATCTACTACACTTAACCAGTGTGGACCTGATGAGCAATCATCTCACAGGTATATTACATGACCTCCTCGAGCCAATGATAGATGCTAGACCATTTGAAGTGAATTTAAGCAAGAATAAGATCACATCATTTTCATGTCTTGGGATAAAAGAATCATGGATAACCATAGAGGCTATACCATTTGACCTGGCAAAATTTGTCAGTCTAGAATATTTTCTTCTTCGCAATGATTATCTGCAGTCTGTACCATGCACCATCTCAAAGTTGCCGCAATTACTTCGGCTAGATCTAGGGCACAATGGTATATGGAAGTTTCCCTGTAGTAAGCAAAATTTGCAAAGTTTACTTGAATTGTATCTTGACCACAACCTGATGGAAGAGGTGCCGGATGAATTAACTAACATCAATAATCCAGAGGTCCTGGATGTAAGCAATAATGCTATTACAACAATCACTTGTGAACTAGTGAAGATGTCAAGGATGAAGAAACTAGTTCTAAGTTTTAATGCAATTGAAACCATTTCATGTAACATGTCAGCAATGTCCAGATTGATGAAACGTGATTTAAGTTATAATACCCTAAGGGCAGTCTCATGCAATACATCATATTTGCCCGAACTTACCATACTCTCTCTCAGGAACAATGACATGAAAAGTGCAGACTGTAAACTTTCCTCTCTGCATAAGTTGTCAGTACTAGACCTTAACTCTAACAGGTTGATCTCAATACCCTGTGATTTCAAGACAATTCCTGAACTCAGCTCTTTGGACTTAACATCAAACAAACTTTCCACTCTGCCAAATGAGCTTTTAATGATGAGGAAATTACAGTTTCTGTGTCTCACCAGCAATGTCCTAAAGTTAGTTCAGTGCACATCTGTGACAGCACCATCATTAAAGTTACTTGATCTAAGTTATAACTTCTTTCATGCTGTGCCATTTAAGAACTCCCTTTTCCAATCTCTGTTTTTTTTCTAGAGCTATCAAGCAATCACATACAAGATCTTCCCCCTCTCTATTTGCAGCACTTCATGAGACTTACCCTATTCTACATTCAACACAATCATCTTACAACACTCCATAGTGGATCATTCCATGGTGTACAGAGACTAACGGAAATCTATCTTGACCACAACAACATAAGCACCATTGATTCAGATGTGTTTGACATCAATCATCTCCCCCAAACTAAAGTACCTGGGCCTCTAACACAACAACTTGAATATCCTGGATTCCTGGCCCCTGGACTTGATGCTGCACATCCTGATTCAAGCAAATCTTGCAGGTAACAATCTCTCCCATTTCACAAATACTGCAGGAGTGAAAAATCTTTCATGCCTGAGTTTAGCAAGAGGACTGATCAACATCGAAGACAACAAGTTCTCTCACCTTGTTGATATTTTTGATGAGTGGAATATCAACATTGACAGGGATTTGGAATGCTGCCCTGTGATATTCAAGGTTGGTAGGAATCCTTTGAACTGTGACTGCACAGACTATAACTTGTATCAATACATTCAAAGCTCAGAAAAGATGATAGAGGGTGCCACATGTGCTGAACCTTTAACTCTAAAAGGCAGAGACCCTGTTTTTGTACCTCTAGATCTCTTCATCTGTAACACAACAGAAAAATGTCCTCTGTGATGTATATGTACTGACCAACCATACTCCAGGACCATCAGTGTCATCTGTGACACATACGCTGAGACAGAACTTCCAAAAACTCTCCCAAATTTACCAAATGACAGATACTCCTACATTTTTTACCTGAGCAAGACTTCTCTCAAGCCTTTAGACAGTACCTGCCAAAAGTGTCTATAGCAGATTTCAGCATGAATGAAATAGTGCAGGTAACCACAGACGCTCTAAATGTGCCAAGAAAGGCTGCTGAGATTCATCTTAACAGGAATAAACTGCAGAGAATGCCAATCAGCACATCATTATGTGTGCTATCTCCAAAAACACAGATTTATCTCACTGAGAATGATTGGATCTGTGACTGTGAAGCATTCAAATTGAAGCACTGGTTTATCAAAGACTCCTGGTCAATACCAAACTGGCAGCAAATCAGATGTCAATACCCTGAAAAACCCACGGGTGAGAGGTTAGTTGATGTTGATCATGCTACATTTTGCCCAAATGACATGGTTATTATTATTGCTATGCTTGCTGGAACTGCTACACTATCACTGACTTGCCTTCCCCTTGCTTGGTTGTTCAGGCTTAAATTCAGTGTTGAGGTCTATGAGACAAAGACCTGGGAGCCCATTGATTGGGATGAAACTGTAGATGAGGGCAAGGAATTTGATGTGTTTGTTTCCTATTCCAATGATGATGAAGAGTATATTGGAGAATAGCTCATTCCTGAACTCAAGGGCCACGGGTTTAAAGTCTGCTTCCACAGGGTTCGCTTCCTTGGTGGCAAATCCATAATCGACAACATATGTGAGTGCATTGCAAAAAGCAAGAGGATGCTGGCATTTTACTCATTGAACTACACCAAGAGTAACTTTGCATGTATGTATGAGCTCAACATGGCCATGGAATTAGATGCCCAGAATGCAACAACTCGGCTTATGGTTATAAAAGGCACAGACATGGATATACAGAACCTTCAGCTCTCCCACACAACCTACTTCAGGAGTAACTCCTATATCATATGCGATGAGGCGAGGTTCTGGGAGACCTTGGTCTACACTCTACCAAAGCAAATATTTGGAACCATCGTAGATGCTGATAAGGACACCCCGTGAGTCCCTAGCTCAGGGCCTTTAGAATTTGTCTGCATTTGCAAACATGGTTATCAAAGTAGGGTCTAATGAATAAAGGGTGCTTTCTGGTCCTAAGTATGGTTACTTATTTGATCTCGCATTTCAATTCTTCAGAGATGCATGTGATATACTATTCAAGCTAGTTGGAAGGCATTATTTATTCATGTATTCATTTGGAATTCATGTATTCAGTGCATTAACAGTTTTTGAAGGGACTGGCATACCACATCAATGATGCTTATGTCCTAGACAAAATTGCATCAATTGTAATATTAAGTGCATATGAGATCACTCATGTCTCCTCTCCTGCTTATTTAGAATTCAAATAAACATTCATTTCTAAACGGATTATTCTTGAGTTAGCATTGCATGAGATCTTTTTTAAGGTTTGAAAGTTTTTATCAACAAATCACAGGTGCAATACAGGTGGTGTAGTTATGCCCTGGATCAGTGATACCTTACTTTTCCACTTGTTGCTTGTCATTTCCGGTACATTAAATAATGAGGACGAATGCACAAAGAATGTGGATGGGTTACAATAGAACAATATATACAAACAAGAAAATAAATATAATAAACAAACGGAATAATTGTCTACGCATAATTGCCATATGTCATGTGACACATTAGATTTTATAAGAGAGGTTGGATGTTTAACATATTTGCAATCTAGACTCGCTCTTCTTCCTCACCATCCCTGGATGGGCCAGGATTATTCTCCTCCAAGTTGCCTAATACTGAAATACACGTCTTAAAAGTTTGTTTATCCTTACTAGTTTGATACCACCGGCCCAATTTATCCCATGGCAACCCTATGGAGAGGGGAATTGTCAAGGCCAGCATTTCTAGAACATGGGAGTTGAAATCTGACTTTCTTGTCAGATCTCATACCTTCCCCTCTTGGTCTCAAATCCAAATTTGACTCCTAAACCTGATTAACTTTAAAAGGTGAAATTCATAGTATTAGGTTTGCTCATGTGCCGAGTTATCTACATCATTCCATCAATAAACCACTTCCAGGGAGCTCTGTCAGATTGGTATGTATAGAAATACCCTGGGGGACATTTAATGCAGAATGGTGCTGATTCAAATCATTGTGAAACACCCTCCAGGAGTGTACATTCCCCACACTGTCCTCACTCTCCGGGGGAGATGAGCTGAGTTCCTGTAGGAGGAGAGTGTAACACATAAACACTTTTGGCCATGTGAGAAGTTAAATGGGGGCTGGGGTTGGTCAAATCCTCGAAGGGTCACATGATGCCTCCAGACTCATATTTCTTTCTCCTCATGATACATCAATGCAGTGCTGGTGAGTATAAACTTGCCAGTATTGCATTGGTGCGTCTTAAAGACATTTTTGCTAACTATCAATCTTGTAGCCCTGGATAGTCACTCACATAATCTGCATTCTGGCAAAATGAAACTCCTTTTTTGGCAAGATGTGGCCTTTAAGTGTTTAAGAGCTTCTTCCCTTATTACTTTATTGACCATTCACTAATGACTGATTCTCACTGTGAATCTGTCTCATTCCCTAATAGCTCAAACCCTTTTAGGGCCACATTTCAAATCAATCACTGTCTCCATTGATACCATGACACATTAACATACATGCACTGCCTCCATGCATTGATCCTATGTAGACGATACATCCTAGAAGGGTCAGCATGATCCATAAATGTAATTGCTTACTCACCAGTGCTGCACTTGTTGCATCATGAAGGCATCTTTGGCCCTTAGAGTAATAATATGTTCCCCTGCAGCTCCAGCCATATAATTGGTGTTTGATTGTTTCAGGCCCACTGGGCTGACATTTATCCATTGTAGTCTCTACTGGTGGTAGTAGATGGTAAAAAGGGCTATTGGGTTGTATAGAAAAGTCATTGTTTAACACCATAGAGTTTGTTGCATTGTTGGCAGGTTGGTGGACCAACAAAGCCTTTTCAGCTGGAAACATTTGAAATTTGTACATCATCCCATGGCAGACCTTGAGCAAAACCTGATATAAGACGCACCCTCAATGTCAGAGAGAGCTATAAGACACATCTGGGGCTAGTCTTTATGCAATCCAGTACCTTCGATATTCCCGCCTAGAAGGCACATCCCCAACTTCCCCTATTCCTGTTCATGTTCCTATTCTGAGTGGAGGAGATAAGAAACATAGTTTCATATTGGATGCGTCACCTTTGATATTGTTTAGTCAAAATGAATATGCAGGAAAAGTTTACATATTTAAGAAAAAAGAACAATGCAGCACCATGCCCCTATACCTAGTGTTTCAAGGTGATAAGTGGCAGATGCATGCAATGGTCATGATAGTCTTGTAGAGGAGGAAAGCCCTTAAAGGGTTAATTGGTTATATATCTAGGGCATGACTGTTTACTTTATGATTTCAGCAATACCGGGATCCTATACAGGCTATATTTCCATGCACATCTATAGTTACAGGGTGTTCACAGACACCTACATAGCATAAACAGATAAAATGACGGAAATGGGGAAAGTGGATACAAGTTCTTTTCCATAGGTTGCCAATGCAGTCAGTGAGAGACTAGTTTACCAATAACAAATAATTAATTCAAATTTAACTTTGATGTACCATTTTTTTTCTTTATCATCAGAAATGGCTGTAAGATACATAGATCACTTTAAGGATTCATCCATTACTACAGACTACATAATTGAGTTTCACAGGCAGTGGCTCTCCCATAGTGCCCACATTATCAAAATAGGTCTTCTGACAGTGTTGTTTGGAACAGTGTCTATAACATCCAACAGAAAAAAAACCACAAGTACAGAGGTCGTAAGACTGCATCTATAACATACAACATGAATCTGTTCTATGCCTGGTATGTATCTGCTCAATTTTATGAGACGATGAAGTGTCTAAATACCCAAGTTACATAGCTATGGGAACTCCATAATCAATGAGAGATGGGCAGTGCTATAGCAGAAATCCATAATAGTGGAGAGATCACCTATCTAGGTCAACTGATAAGGTAGGGGAGGATGTGTATTGCAAGGGATTACTTCAGAGAGAAGGAGGGGAGGGGTGTGGGCCACAGTCTTGAATGACCCATGGTAAAAAATGCCCACCTCATGGAAAATGTTATGGCGTAGTGTATATATCTCTGATGTACCATGATACTATATGGATGATGTGATGAATGAATGCAACCTTAGTAATATGATCATCAGAGCTGTGTCTATGTATTGCAAAATTCATTAAAGTAAGCAAGTGAATTGAGGACTTACAATGATTTCATGTGTCCTATTTTAGCTTACCACATCCAAAAGCTATTTCACCCCTAAGCATCCATGTAACCAACGAGAACAGATACTTTGCTGATTTAGGCAAGGCTTAGGCATATATACTCATAACAATGCTTCTTTATCCATTGTTATACTAATCATTACATGCTCTCATTTATAGGTATGGAATCTTCTTCCTCATCCTTACCAACCAAGCCTTCTTCTGTAAAGGGCGGTTGAGTTCCTCAAAACAGATTATGCCTACTCAGCCAAAATCACAATCCAAAACAGTCAGTGATCTAAATAAAATTCACAGAAAGTTGAAGGACAATGATCCAGCCAGAACGTGCAGTATTGTAAGAAGTATTGATGTTATCACCATCAAGTATTGCAGTGGTAATATATGGTCAGGCTTTGCATGGAATATGTACCGTGAAATCAATATTTTCTTCACAAAGATTGAGCTATTTAGTTGTGAAAACCTTGCAGAGCAGCCTCTTCTAAAAACCTTGTCATTGAAGAATGATAAGATATCACACTTTGCGTGTGATATGAATGATTTTCCACAGTTGGACAGTGTGGACCTCACAGGCAATAATCTGTATGGTATACCACATGACCTCCTGGAGCCTATTGTTGATGCTGGACCATTTGAAGTGAATTTAAGTAAGAATAGAATCACATCATTTTCATGTCTTGGGATAAAGGAATCACAGATAACCAGTATCAACATGAGTTCTAATGCCATAGAAGCTGTACCTTGTGACCTATCGAAATTCCTTAGTCTACATTATCTGCTTCTTCGTCATAATTCTCTTCAGTCTGTACCATGCACCATCCCAAAGTTGACACTATTACTTCAACTAGATCTTGGGTACAATGCTATATCAAAGATTTCCTGTAGTATGAACAACTTGGAAAGTTTACTTGAACTGTATCTTGACCACAACAAGTTGGAAGATGTGTCCGATAAATTAACGACCATCAAGAATCTAGAGGTCCTGGACATGAGCAATAATGCTATTACAACAATCACTTGTGGACTAGTGAAAATGTCAAGTATGAAGAAATTAATTTTGAGTCAAAATGCAGTAGTTACAGTTTCATGTAACATGTCAACAATGTCCAAATTGTTGGAACTTGACTTGAGTGACAATGCCCTGAGGGTAGTCCCATGCAATATATCCTATTTGCCTGAACTAATCATACTTTCTCTCACAGGCAATGGGATGAAAACGGGAAATTGCATACTTACCTCACTGCCCAAACTATCAATCCTAGATCTGAGCTTCAATATGCTTACATCCATGCCTTTTGACCTAAAGACAATGCCTGACCTCAGTGCTCTGGATTTAACGTCAAACAAACTTTCCACTCTGCCATGTGAGCTTTTGATGCTGAGGAAATTACAGACAATCCTTCTCAGTAATAATGTCCTCAAATCAGTTCAGTGCACATCCGTGATAGCACCATCGTTAGAGGTACTTGACCTCAGTAATAACTTAATCGATGTTGTGCCATTTAGGAACTCATCATTCCAATCCCTGAGAGCTCTGAGACTATCAAGCAACTCAATAAGAGAGCTTCCTCCTACCTATTTACAGCACTTCAATAGACTTATTTCATTCGACATTCAACGCAATCATCTCACTACCCTCCACAGTAGATCATTCTGTGGTGTGCAAAATCTAGCAGAAATTCATCTTGACCACAACAATATAACCACCATTGACTCAGATGTATTTAACACCAAACATCTTCCCAAACTGAACACTCTGACCCTTTCACACAATAACCTGCTGATCTTGGATTCTTGGCTACCTCTCTTGATGCAGTATGTGCTGGTTGAGGCAGAGTTTGCAGGTAACAACATCTCCCATTTCACAAATACTGTAGGAGTGAGAAACATATCATGCCTGAGTGTAGCAAAAGGATTGATAAACATAGAAGACAACCAGGTCACCCATCTTGTGGACATTTTTGATGGTTGGAATATCAATGTTACCAGGGCATTGGGACACTGCCCTGTGATATTCAGGGTTAGTGGGAATCCTTTGAACTGTGACTGCACAGATTATTACTTGTATCAATACATTCAGAAGTCAAGAAAGGTGATAGAGGGTGCCGCGTGTGCAGAACCTTCAAATCTAAAAGGGAGAGACCCTGTTTTTGTATCCCTAGATCTCTTTGTCTGCAACATCACAGAAAAGTGTCCTCTGGGGTGTATATGTACCGATCACCCACACTCCAGCACCATCGAAGTCATCTGTGACTCATACACTAAGACAGAACTTCCAAAAACCCTCCCAAACTTACCAAATGATAGATACTCCTACATTCTTGACCTTAGCAAGAATTCTCTGAAACAGATAACCTTTAGACAATATCTGCCAAAAGTGTCTATTGCAGATTTCAGCATGAATGAAATAGTGCAAGTAACCATAGAAGCTCTACAAATGCTAAGCAAGGCTGCTGAGGTGCATCTTGACAAGAATAGACTGCAGAGACTGCCAATCGATACATCAACATTTGTACTATCTCCAAAAACACAGCTCTATCTCACCAAGAATAATTGGATCTGTGACTGTGAAGCATTCAAAATGAAGCACTGGTTTATTGCAAACTCCAGGTCAATACCAAACTGGCGGCAAATCAGATGTCAATACCCTCAGAAACTCATGGGTGAGAGATTGGTTGATGTTGACCATGGAACATTTTGCCCAAGTGACATGGTTTTGATTATTGCAATACTTGCTGGAACTGCTACACTATCACTGACTTGCTTTCCCCTTGCTTGGGTGTTCAGGCTTAAATTCAGTGTTGAGGTCTATGAAAGAAAATCCTGGGAGCCCATTGACTGGGATGAAACTGCAGATGAGGGCAAGGAATTTGATGTGTTTGTTTCCTATTCCAATGATGATGAAGAGTACATTGGAGAATACCTCATTCCTGAACTGGAAGCCCATGGATTCAAGGTGTGCTTCCACAGAGTTCATTTTCTAGGTGGCAAATCCATAATCGACAACATATGTGAGTGCATTGCAAAAAGCAAGAGGATGCTGGCATTTTACTCATTGAACTACACCAAGAGCAACTTTGCAATGTATGAGTTCAACATGGCCATGGAATTGGATGCCCAGAATGCAACAATTCGGCTTGTGGCTATAAAAGACACAGACCTTGACATACAGAACCTTCAACCCTCTCACACAACCTACTTCAGGAGTAACTCCTATGTTATACGGGATGAGCCAAGGTTCTGGGAGACCTTGGTCTATACTCTACCAAAACAAAAATTGGGAACAATTGTAGATGGTAATGAGGACACTCCTTGAGTCTCTAGCTTTAGATGCTACTTCTCAGGGCCTTCCAAATTTATCTGCATTTGCAAACATGGCTATCAAATTAGGGTCTCATGAATAAAGGCTGTTTTGTGGTCTTTAGTTTAGATGTAAGCTTATTTCATCTCAAGTTTCACAGCTTAAAAGATGCATGCAGTATACTGAACTCTTCCTGTAGGTAGATATCAGAGCTGTTGATGTCACTGAGAATTATTCCAACTAAATGTAGGTGATGCTTATATTATCCATTTGAAATTTCTGTATTCAATGCAAAACAGTGTTCACTGAAGGGACTGTATAGTTGAAACGGATCTTGAGTTTTCTATCACAATATTTTTTTCAGAGCTAAAGTTAATAGTCTCTATAGATGCTACTTCTCGGGGGCTTAAAAAAATGTCAGCATTTGCAAACACGGCTATTGAATCGGGCCTCTTGAATGAAGGCTCATCTATGGTCCTCAGTGTGGATGCTTATTTCATCTCAAGTTTCAAGTCTTCGTAGATGCATGCAATGTAATATTCAAACTAGTTGTAAGGTAATCCTCATTTATGTATTGATTTGAAATGAATTCAGTGCATAACAGTTTTGATTGAAGGGACTGGCATACAACATCAGTGAATTTGGAAGACTTATTAGCAATTGGAAATAAGAATAGAGACTGAATGACTGAGCCTCAAACAGTGAATTGCATTTATAATTGAGACAGATCTGGACAAGACTTCTCTGCAAGAATAGACAAAGAGTCAGTATTATAAAAAGCTAAACCTAATTATAGTTTTGATAAAAATTAATTACTCTTACATAAATTTCTTTTTATATGAAAAAAACTTTGATTGGAAAAGGAAATCGAAACTGATGATGTTTATGTGCTAGACTAAATTGCATAAATTGTAGTGTTAAGTGCATGTGTGAAAACTCATGTCTCCTCTTTTGATTTTTAGAATTTGAATAAATATTCATTCATGAATGGATTTTTTCTTGAGTTAGCTTTGCATGCTGCCAAGAAAACATTGTATCTGAACTGCTAATTGTGGAACTGCTAATGAGATGTAAACCCGATTCACTTTTAAAGGTAAAAATCATAGTATCCACATCATTCTGTTAATAAACCAGGTCAGATTGGTTTAGTATAGCATTACCCTGGAGGATATTTTATATAGAATGATGCTGGGTCAAATCATTGTGCAACACCCTCCAGAGATGTACATTCCCCACACTGTCCTCACTATCCAGAAGGAGATGAGCTGAGTTCCTGTGGGAGGAGAGAATAACATACAGACGCCATTAGCCATGTGAGAAGTTAAATCGGGGCTCGGCAGGATTTAGCCCATAAAGAGCTGCATGGTCCCTCCTGCCTCATGTTCCTTTGCCATCATAATACATCAATGCAGTGCTGGTGAGTATAAACTTGCCAGTATTGCATTGGTGCGTCTTACCGACACTTTTGCTATCTATCAACCTTTTAACCCAGAATGTTGCCCTGGGGAGTTACTCATCAGGTCTACATTCAGGCACAATGAAACAATTTTTTGGCAAGATGTGGCCTTTAGGTGTTTAAGAACTTCTTCCGTTATTATTTTATTGACCATTCACTAATGGCTGTTTCTCACCCTGATTCAGTCTCATCTCCTAATAGCTGCCGCCGTTTTAGGGCCACATTTCAAATTAATCATTGTTTCCACTGATGCCATGACACATCACTGCAGTATTGATGGTTAAAATACGTGCACTGTATTCATGTATCATCTGTGGATCAACACGGTAAAAGGTACGCCCACGCACCCCCACGTGGGCATACCTTTTACCGTGTTGATCCACATCTGTCTGATCCTATGACATCCTAGAAGGGTCAGCATGATACATAAATGCAATTGCTTACTCATCAGTGCTGCACTTCTTGCATCATGACGGCATCTTTGGCCCTTAGAGGGATAATGTCTTCCCTTGCAGCCCAGGCCTTATAATTGGTCTTTGATTGTTTCAGGCCCACTGGGCTCAGCTGCTGACATTAATCCATTGTCACTACTGGTGGGAGTGGATGGAAAAAAGAGCTGTTGGGTTGTATAGAGAATGGTCATTGTTTAACACCATAGAGTTTGTTGCATTGTTGGCAGGTTGGTGGACCAACAATGCCTTTTCAGCTGGAAACATTGGTAATTTGTACTCCATTCAACAGCAGATCTTGAGCAACTACCTTAGTTATGGATGTATAGGCCTATAGCTAGCCTACATTTTTTAAATGTAGAATTTTACATTAGTAAATATTAATGGCACATCCAAAATTGGCTGTCAGTGCCACCGGGAATGCAGCATAGATCGTCATAAGCTTGCCAAAATTAATTTATAAAACTTGTTACAATTCAGCATGTCCATATACTACTTCTGTATCGGCATAATATACAACTTCAGGATAGATTATTTATATACACGTATTTCTTCAAAAAATGATAACCGTAATGGCCCTTATTAGCGCCAGGGTCTCAAATAAGTGCCGGTCTCTTATAAGCGCCAGGGGTACAGGGTCACAAAAATCATTCTTAAGCACTAAAAACAGTATTCAAAAACGCACCTGTTGCGTATAAGCTCCGGGAGTATAATGGGAATGAAATCAACGAGTGCCTGAGTGCTTATATGGGCGATTACGGTAAACTGATTTTGCTCTCTTTGATGCATTAAACCAAAATTATTCAATTGATCGATTTAGATCGATTGATCTCAAAGCATATAACATGCAAACCAAAATAAAGAAATGTATGCTCGACTTACCAATATTTGTATCTTAAAAGAATGCTACTACAATCAAACAATTTCCTTGAATTTTACCTAAGCCGGCAAGCCAACATAAGCTTGTAAAATGTGAAGCAGCCTTATGTGAGAGTCATAGATACCCTTCTCAATTGATGAACAGACACCCAAATCGAGTTTCCTTGGTTTTCATACAAACTGAACCCATCTGTCTTCTCGTGTTTCCAAGTGGCATTCAGGACCTCAGATCCACCTCTTGAACCCCGCCCCTCTCTAACATTATAGACCACTGATCCAACTCCTGAGCCACCCCTCGTCCTTAACCATTGCAAGGCAGCATGATGCAGGGAAATTGATGTTCATTTGTCAGGATGATGAACTATAATGTAGTCTTGGTGAGTAATATATTGTAAACAGGTTTTACAAATTTATTTTGGCAAGCTTATGACGATCTATGCGTTCCCCCTTTTTCCCCTGTAGTTACTTTGAGTTTATTTGACTCATTTGAGCCCCTATTTAGCCAAATAAAGGATCTCTAAAAAAAAAAGGGCATGCCCCCCCTCCTTTTCAAATCCTGGATCTGCCATTGGGCCATAAGATGCAGAAATTAAGCACTAGCAGGGGAGTTACTCGCTTTTGCTACATCCATGATTCATTATAACACATAAGCGCACAGTGACAGTAAACACTATCCCAGTGGAAACAGGTCGTTGCATCAATGTTGAAATCAATTTGGTCAACTTGGTTTCAATGTGATCAACTTGATTTCAACGTTCAACCAACGTTCTTTGCCCAATATAAAAATAGTATGTGGCCTTTAAGGGGGTAAGACTGGCCTAAGTCGATTACATTGTAGCAGGGGAAACAAGATCACGAGGACGGCCAGAGCCCTCTATTGGCTTCCCACCGCTCAATGGTGTCATTTCCGGTGTGAATCCCGCCGTAAACGCAGGTGGCGCGCAGACGCAGGGCAATGGCTGCGTGCGCAACTGACCGCCGCCATGGACGCGGCGTCCTGATGAATCCAGAGTGCGACTATAGAAGGCCGATCATCACGAGTTCGGCCAAAAACTAGCTAAGAATGTGCCGGCCATGGATTTGCTGTACTGTATTGGCCCGTATGAGTACCTTGAATAAGCGCTGGGGGTATAAGGGTATTCAAATCTTAAAATGCAGCTTTAGATTAATCTAAGTCCCGAATAAGCGTCTGTCTAGAACTAGCAAAGTTTGGTCAAATCCCGGGGTCAAATATATCGCTACCATGTCACCATGCATATATATATATATATATATATATATATATATATATATATATATATATATGTGTATGTATGTATGTATGTATGTATGTATGTATGTATGTATGTATGTATGTATGTATGTATGTATGTATGTATATATATATATATATATATATATATATATATATATATATATATAGGTCCGTTTTAATACCTTTACACCCGAGGAAGTGTTCAGCTGCGTCTCATGGAATCTGTTAGAGTCAGGGTGCGCCCTTTAGGTGTGGACCTGGATACAGCTTCAAGTAATTCTTTGAAATCAGGATGCTCCTTATACACAAGTGCACCTTATACACCAGGTATTACAGTATTTGATTTATTTTCTTATCCAATTTTGAAATCATGAGTGTACTATGTACTAGCATAGTGTTTGAAAAAAAAAATCAGGGCTAAATTTTGGCCGAACTCATGGGAATCGACTTCAAATGGCCGATTCTGCTGGGCCCTGCTGCGACCAGTGAGCCGCTGACAAATCCAATTATAGATGCGGGGAAGTGTCGGGGAATATGTATTAATTTCCTGACGACGTTACCAATAAAACCCTGATTGTAGCCAGGGCTAATGCAACCTGCTTGGCCGGGGCACACTCTAAGAAATAACTGGCGAATATACCAGGAATCCTCGTAAATTTGAAGAGTGAACCACAATAATTGTAATGCAGTGAAGCAGTGTCGTTTTTAACAATGAATCCCCAGGTGGTAGCACAGTAAGGCACTGTTTTATAGTGCCCTAGACAGGGGCGTCTCATGTAATTTGTCTATTACATGTATAAGAAAAAAAAAACACCTTTTGTTCCCTTGTCGATAATAAGGAGTGACCTTTCCCCTTTTTTATTTTAAAAAGTGCCATTGCCCCTGGTTGGTTTTAAGAAGTAACTTTGTCCCCTTTTCAATTTACCTGTCTAGAGCCCCGATATTTTACTTTACTTCGTACATATATGTCCTGGACCAGGCCGCCTCACGTATAGTGGGCTATGTTTTTTTTATAGGAATCTCTGTGAAAATAACTGTGAGAGCTTTGCCCCAACATTGCAAGAGAACCACGGTGTATTCAGCAGCATTTTTTTTTGCAGTGAAACCTCAGCATAGGATGGCTAAAGGGTCGCCTAGTCTATTTGTGGCCGTAATGCGGACACAGTAGGCGGAGCAGGGCCAGCGTCCATTGGATTTGCCGGTAAAATGGCGGGTGTTGATTGAGTTACATTTGTCTGTAGGCCCATTAAGGTGTCGAGAGGTCGGCATGGAGTGGGATGTAGGGGTGTATGTGAGAGAGGGGAGTGGGGTGTGTGGGGGTAGGGGGATTGCAAAGGGAGTTGTGTTGGTGGCGCTGGTGGCCAGTCCCCGCACTCTACCCATCATGCTGACTCCATCCACATTATGCAACTTGAGGAACTAAAGTGCCCATTTGCCCTTTCCGTCGTCCATTTGAAAGTAGCCTTTTTTCAAAGAGGTGTTTTCTTCATGTTCCCTGCCCATTCTAGGAAAGGCAAGTTTTTTTTTCTTTTTTCTTTTTTTTTTTTTGTTGAGGGGAGGGCGTGTACAGTTATTTTAGAAGAACACGTTATTAGCAGCAAAATGGTAGAGCTCTCTTCTCCCCAAAATGTCTTTGAAATATACTTTGAAACAGGTTCCTTTTTTTTTCTTCCAAAGATTCATAACGAAGGTGGTGTAACTCTTTTCTACTGAGTGTTAGGTGTTAGAAAAGGGGGCCGGGCAGGGCGTGCCAGGGGCGGAACCTGCACACATCTTCTAATCTAATTACATGAGAAACTTTGTCTTTCAGTAGTCCTATAGGGCGATGCTTTATTCTTTCCCAATGCCACTTTGTCAGACATTTTAAGCTGCCAAAAACATTAAACAAGCCCGAATTGGCTTACAAAGCTTGAACTTTGAATGTTAAAATGATTTTCGTAGGTTCATCAAAATTAGATAAACTGCTATTATTCTTTCACAAACGCCAATGACAGTATCTGTTTCTTAATATCAACATTAATAGAGAGGTTCAGCCAAAAGGTATATTGTTGAGCAGAAAGCTTATTTAAGACATCGATTAAAGTGTGCATTTTGATTTTAAAAACACCATACTCCTGGTACCTCAAAGAGACCAGTGTTTATTCAAAGAGTCGGTGCTTAAACATGCCACTTTCATAAACTTTACATAAAATGTCTGTTTTTCTTTGTGTGAAAAGTACATTCTATTATATATAGCATAGTATGGACATATCCATTTCTCAGGCGAGTGAAAAGTTACCATTTCAACCACAAGATGGGAATGGGATCTCACTCCATTACACTGAAAACCTGCCGCTATTAGAAATTCGTCATATATGACGAGTTTAGGGTTGTTAGACGGTCATCAGGCCATTATGACTACCCTAAGTCATCACACTGACCACATTGGCTTTAACAGTAGTCTGTTTATATACCATAAGGCGGCCCCACTATGCATTCCTGTAATATATTTTATGTTACATTGACTGTAGAGAGGCTCAAATATATACATTGTACTTATTGTATTTTCTATCATGAAAAGGGGAAAATAATAATCATTTGATACAAAATACTTGTAGAAAGATGGGAATGTTTTAGTAGAAATATAGAAAAGCAGATAGATCATTTGGGTAATAACACCGCTCTTATGGCTAGTGCTAGTGCTATAACTCCTCACTCATTGACTGTGTCTAACATATAGTAGATCAGGGTACTCACACAGTTCTATGTAAGGTTCAACTAAACCTATGATAGTGGGTTAGGACCCCCCCCCCCCAACTGAATAAATACGTGTTTATGGGTGAGGGGCTGAATATGATTTACAAACAAAAAGCAATTGGGAAATCATAGAAGACGAAGAGGGATACTAGAATATCTATAATTTCTACTCAGGTTGATGTGGCTTTAAAGGGTGGCCATACTGACGACTTTAGGTCATCAGTGACGACCCTAAGTCGTCACCTATGAATACCCCATGACGACCTATTTAAGCTGTAGATTTAGGTATTACCAACCTGAGGACCTTAAGTCGTCAATATTGATGAGTTTGGGTTCCTGTAGGGTTTCAGTGTATCTCCAGCACCTACTCACGTGTATGGTAATAGAACACGTCAGTTGGGACAGCTATGAACATTGCTCATTTCTGCAGACAATGAGAAAACGAATCTCCTGACATCCAATTTATGATGAACAATCCTTGTCTGACCTGTCAGGTCAGCATTAATTGGAGAATGGAGCATTTCCAAGTGGTAGACCAAATTGGTCTCTGTGACTTTTTTTCCTGCACTTTAACAATAAAGTTAACCAATGATAATTTCAATGCACAGTTCTTACCTCTACACATATACAGCACTATTCTGTCCCGGTAGGAATTGTAGTAATATGTCAGTTATACGACTGCATGACAGATTTTGGATGACACTGTTCATGAGGTGTAAATAATGATAAGTCAATAATGTTTTTACCTGATTGGCTTCCCATTACCCCACTCTGGATGGATGTCAGCCCAGAGGGTTGCATAATTACAGAACAGTGATGGAGATTACAGAAGCCCCGGTCTCACACCAATCCCATGGCCAACCGCTCTGTGATTTCTCATGGGGAATATTGGGGAAGCAGAGAGGTGTGAATAGTCAGTACACATTTAGTCACTTAGTAAGGTTAGGGTACTTAGTGGGCATGGAGGGGGTATGAGTGCCAAGAGACTGGCTGCACCAGACTTCTAAATCTACTTTCAATATATGAGGGTCTGTGGAGAAGTATTCTGCAACCTGTCTGGTGAAGGGAAACAATAGATGTTTTCCCATTTCTATCTATCCCCTCCTTTCGACACACACTACAGGAGGGTGTTGCTCCTATAGTAAAAGGAAGAGCTGGCTAAAAATGTCCTTGTTTCCAGTCCTTTCTTTTCATGTAGCTATAATTTGTCCCTTTTGTTGCTCACAATTGGTCATTCAAGTACGGTGCTAAAAAAGGGGGATTTGAGTAGGTACCTAGTTGGGAGAAGTCAGTCAGTATAATAAACTATAGAGCGTGTGACATGAGTAGGTACCTGATAGTGCAGCTCTCTCTATTTTAAACAAGGCAGGTGACTTTTCAGTCTTATGTGGTGAGTGCAAGTACTTAGGTGAAGCAGTGCACAACTTGTTTAGAAAAGAGGGCACATACTCACAGCTCTTTTTACAATAGGAGCAACACCCTCCCGATATCCTTGCACCCCACTCATGGCACATTCTAAAACAGTCCAAGTTGGTGACATACAATAGTAGGAGATATTGGTATCACACAGAGGGTGGAATCAGTGGTAACACAGCTGAGATTGGATGCTGGATCTTGCCAGACAATATCTTAGCATGAATTCATCAATTTGACTGCTACAACGGGAAGTGTCTACCCAAGGTATAAGGAAGATAGGATTGCATGGCTAAGTTGCTGGTATCTGGAGTGCACCAAGAATATTAAGACAGTTTTTCAAGGTATGTGGAATAAAAATGTAGGATAGGCAGCTAAATAGAATTTTTCTTTCTTAACCTAGGCCTCAAAAATACCCCTGAACATACCTATGTCAACCTTTTCAAAGCCAATCAATCTTAGACTGTAAAAAAGTGGCCATTATTCTGCACATTATGTACAGATTATATACTTTAATGCAATGAAATCCTGCATTTTACTAGTAATCTTACAATATCCGATTGAGAAATAAAACATGGAATAAAAGCGCCTTCATGCCTCCTCTAAGCTGCCTAAGACCTCACAATTACTAGTGATAAGTGACACAGGGATTACAGACAGCATGAAGAAAACTCAACATGCAAGTAATGAATAGTTACCTTTTTATGTTTCCAGTTATTATTTTCTACTCTACCTCATTTAAGGGCTGGTGTACTTTATTAAAGATCCAAACAAAGGACATTTTCTTTTCTTTCAGCACAACAATATCATCTATAACAAACATCGCTGAGCTCCCCCATTGCTGCCTGGAAAACAAACCAAATATGCAAGTATTAATGTAATAAATGTCATGTGCATTCTAAAGACATTATGTCTCTGAGGTAGAATAATACAACATCAGACTGGAGCCCTGCAGGGCTGCAGGTGTTATCATCTGTTTGCTTTCATTTGAAAGACCACTCAAATAAAGAGCTTCCGCAATTTTTAACATGGCTGACCGCTGGTTAAATAAGGGGTCTCTTAATGCCCTTGAGACAGAGAGACACTGTATTCACTCAGCTTTAAGGGACCTTTGATTTGAGGTCCTCCTTATTAGTGGCAGCAGTAACACACAACAACCTTCATAATGAGCCTCACTTCTATAAAACTGATGGACTATACCATTGTGGAGAACTAAACCATACACTCCTGGAGGTCTCTGACAGAAGCTAAATCAAAGAAGGAAATGGTATATACCTGCATGAGAACCAAGGATCATTTTGAACAAATGAGTAAGAATGAACAGAAACTTCTTCATTACAGCCAATGCTGGTCATAGCAGGAGGTCATCTGATTGAGCATATCATTGGATGATGCCTTATATTGCGTAGGCCTAGTGAATGAAATAGCAGCTTTTAAAGGGTTATAAAAGTAAACACAGCAGCCCCTTTATATATCATTTACAGCAGTAACAAGAAAAAGCATATTAATCTTGAAGACATCGCACCACCTTTTGTGGTGCCTTTTGTGGACAAATGTTAAGACCCAGTGTGCCCAGAAGGAGAAACATTGTCTTTCCTTCTCCAATACACGAGTACATACCCATTCATGATCCAAATAACAGATGAACAATAGATGGGATATTGACACTAGAGAGGAGATAGATGGAATCAGCAGTGATCCGACTGGGATTGGATGCTAGATCTTGCCAGATGATATAAAAGCATGAACCAATCTCACCACCAGAAATGGAACAGTTTACCTTAGATCAGTAATTGGCTCCTGGCTGGAGTAATGCTCATATATTACATGCTACCTATCCATAAGCAACTTACTAGTATCATTTCAAATTTTAATTACAAAATAAAGCAGGGGAGAAAACACTTGTAAACTGTCTACAACCTCTCAAGGAACAAGGACTAGTAGTGAGGCATACAGAGAAATGTTTGGAAAAGGAAAGAAAATATTGTTATCTTAGGATGCAAGGGATGGATAATTTCGTTCTATACCTCAAGTAATATTCTTTCTAGTTAATTTAATGGCAGATAAATGAGCTAAACAATGGACCTCTTATTCCTTTTAACATGGCAACACTCCATTCATTAGTGTGTAGAGCTATTTATATGTGTCTGAATATATGTTTAGAGTGGGGTGAGTACAATGCCTTGGACATTGTATCAGTCTTAATTGTGGTGACCGTTTTTAATTGTCAAGCATGGGCTTTATCGGGGTTTGGCTGGTAAGAGCAATAAGTTGGTGAGTAGTTAATGGTTTGATATCAACACAAATCAGATCTAGCTAGAACTCACCCTTGCTGAGAAAACACACACACATTGATATAATGATGTAGCATGCTATTAAAACAATTTTTCATTAGTACTCTGAAGGGATTCTGACTGGTGACATGCAGGGCTGCAGGTGCAATCCTCTTCCATTTGAGAGACTATTCAAATAAAGATTTTCCAGCAATTTGAAATAAGACTGAGCACTGGTTAATTAACAGGTCTTTTTGTGCCCCTGCAGCAGACAGTACCTGCATTCAGAAGGGTTCTTTTGGTTTGAAGTCTTCCTAATCAGCTGCAGTGTGGATGGAACCTGTCCTCATTTTAAGTGTAAAATAATATCATGAGATGACTTTTGCTTTTAAAGTTTTACATGATGGCTCTAAGGTTAGGGAACTTAGTGGGCAGGATAGGGACTACGAGTTACAAGAAACCTTTCAAGCTCCACCACATTCCTACTGAAGTAGGCTATGAGTCTGCTTTCAATGTATAAGGAGCTACGGAGAAGTATTCTTCCAACTGTCTTGTGAAGTGAAACAATTGCTGTTTCCCCAATTCTATCTGTCTCCTCTTCTCATAACATACAATCAATATCCCTCAGCTCTACCCATGCCACAAACTAAGATGGTCCAAGTTGGATACAGACATGAGTAGGAGATATGGGCATTAGATAGGGGTTGGAATCAACGGTCACACGGTTGAGATTGGATCCTGGATCTTGCCAGATAATATCCAAGCATGAATCAATTTGACTGATACAAAGGGAAGTGTACACCTGACAACAGTATATGGATGATGGTATTGCAGGGCTTAGTTTCTGGTATCTGGTGTGCACTAAGAATACCAAGACAATTTTTAAGGGCATGTGGTATACAAATGTAGGATAGGCAGTTAGATTGAATTTTTTCTTATTTAACCTAGCCCACACTATATTTGGTGTGTCTTCTGATGTGTTGTGTGGGCCACACTGGGCTAACCAATGTGGGCACAGATCAGTGTGAGAGTGGGTTGACTGCTTTGGGTTTAAAATGGGTTTTTGGTGTGGCTGAAAGTGGGCTGCCCACTTTGATCACATGGTGCCATCTGGAATAAATACTATGACTTTGGGTTCAACATGGTTTTTAAGTGTGGCCGAGAGTGGGCTGCCCACTTTGATTAATGTGGTGCCACCTGGGATAGATATAAATAGAAAGTCTAATTTTTCCTCACTTTCTAAAATTTTTAACCCTGAAATGTGAAAAGCCCCTCCCCCTCTGCCTCCACAGTTGCAAGGAGACCAAACATACTATATTACTCTCTCCATCTCTATAATACAATAGAATCATCATTTTGAACTTAGTTGGCCAAGGCATGTCAACCTGACCTAGTCCAGTAACATGTGGCCTTCAAGTTCATAGTTCCTGCCAATGGGAAGCATGCTTCAATACTTATTATAAACTGATTACCACAGCAATTGTGTAGTCACATAATAAACTGCTGGCATCACCTGACTTTGCACACTTCAAGTGTACTTTGCAAGTGTACTTTGCAAGTATATGATTCAGTAGCCTATTTTTGTTATGTCATACTAAAGGATATCAATCCTGAATTGGGGGAAAGCTTTACATTAGATATAGGTGGGTCATCTAGTGGCAAAGTTCAGAACTCTTAGCTGAGTATTCCCTATGCAAACCCATCCTCAGGCCAATGAGGGCAATTATCTTTAGAACTGATCTATGGCTGATTCAGGGTACCCACTTTGAAACCAATTTGTGCCCAATGTGTTTGCCCATGTTGAAGCTGATCTGTGCCCAAATCTTCCTGAGGACACAAACTGTTGGGGGCCCAACAGTCTTAGTTCAGTTTGCCCCATTAGGGCAACCCAATGTGGCCCTGACTTGAAATGTACCATTTGCCCGACCTAAAACCATGAATGGTATTCTGCCCACCATAAACAAGCTTATCTGAGCCAAAACTGAATTGGCCCAAAGCAGGCTTGCTACATGGGATATTCCCAATTAAAAACACCATATCAAACCTGCACGCATATTACTAGTAAGCTAGTAAAATGCCTTTATGGGTCTTTTAAGCTGTGTAAGACCTGACAAGGACTAGTGATAAGAGACACAGCGATTACAATCAGTGTGGGGGGAAAAACATTTTATAATCATAACATGCAAGTGATGAATAGTTACTTTTTTTATATCCCTTGTTGGGTTCTTTCTACTCTAGCTCATTTAATGGCTGATGTACTTCATTAGAGATCCAAACAAAGGACCTTTTTCCTTTCAACACAACAACTCTTTCAGAAGCACAATAAGCCATAACAACCCGTGTATAAGGTATGGCTAATATGCAAGGATATAGCTTATTTGAAGTAAGGACCAGTAGTGGATTATACTGGATGGGCAGTTACGGAGTGAGTTGATGAAAAGAATTAGGACTGGCTGAATCAATTAGTTCCTTTGATATATATATGCTCAGGAGCTAACTCACTGTCAATGGACGATTCTGGGTATTACAATTATTCAATATATATTTACTTTTTCACCACTAGGCTTATCCAGAGCTCTGCCTACAAGCCTACTTACACCGCTAGCCTATTTTTAACCTGACAGGGTGAGTGACTCACTCACCCCCATCCTCCTCCAGTGGGCACCCCCAGGCTCCTCCTGTGGATCCCCACTGGAAGACATGATATCACACACTACTTTTAGCCTCACCTGCCCAGGTGACTCACTCCTGAGAGCAGCTCCCTCCTCCTACTCCGGATTAGACTGGATCAAACCAGATTGGGACTGAGCTACTCATCCCCCAGACTGAGTCACCCTACACTTTTAGAATCACAATCCGCAGCTGCTCCTATAAATACCCATGGAACCAGCTTGGGGGTATCTTAGTCTGCTCCCAGACCTAGAGGCTACCTGTACTAAGGCATAGGCTTGGCTGGATAAGCTTGGTGAGTGATCATGCTGTACCATCTTATGATCACTCTGTACCACCAATCTTACAATAAAGCTGGATCAACTGAAGATCTCTGAGCTTCTGTCTTCCCTTACTAATGGACACTTAACGGTCTATTAACATCACCTATAAGAAATACTACTAGATTCTCCAATTGTTGCTTGGGAAACACACCAATAAATGTAGCATGCATGTAGGACAGATTTCAGTAATTGTAGGGATTATGTTGCTGAGGTAGATTGAGACAACATCTGACTGGAGCCATGCAGGGCTGCAGGTGCATTCCTCTGTTGCTTCCATTTGACAGACCACTCAAATAAAGCTTCCGCAATTTTAAACAAGCCTGACTGCTGGTTAAATATGAACTCGATGCTCTTTAGACAGAGAGACACTGTATTTACCTAGCTGTAAATGGCATTTAGTTTAAAGAATTCCTCATTAGTAGCTACAGTAACACACTAAGTTTGAGGGATTCTCTCCTAATCATAAATTTAGTATAACATAAATTTCCTTAAAGCTCATTTCTGGATTTGACAACATGCTAATTGCAAAAATCAAATCAGGCAACCTGAAATGGCGACTGAATCAGTGTCTTTAGTATACACCACAAAAACCTTCATAATGAGCCCCATCTCTATAAAACTGATGGACTTAATCTTTGTGGAGAATTAAACCATACTCTCCTAGAGGTCTCTGACAGAAGATAAATCAAAGAAGGAAATTTGGATAGACCTGCATGAGGATCATTGTGAACAAATGATTAAGAATGAACAGAAATTTCTTCCCTCAAGGCAATGCTGGTCATGGCAGGATGTGATCTGATGGAGCATATTATTGTGAATGTCTAGTAAATAAAATATCAGCCTTTAAAGGGTTATAAGAGTAAACACAGCAGCCCCTTTACCATATTCATTCTGATAGGCGCACATGTGCTGAAAACAATTTGTTAGATGCTCACAACTCAATACAAAACTTAATTCTAATAAGGGCAACCCCATCAATCGTTTTCATCGATTGTTTTTTTTCTTATTTGCATTCAAGGTGCAAATACTATCATAAACCTCTTCCAGGGGCTTCTGATGGAGGGTTACAGCAATAAAGGTACCACAAAGCTCATAATTTGCCTCATTTTCCACCAGCAGGAGGTGTGCTTATTCCTCCAAAAAAGGGGGTGCACTTATTAGAGGAGGTGCGCTTATTAGAATAAATATGGTATATATCATTCACAATCGTAACAAGATAAAGCTTATTCATCTTGAAGACATCGCGCCACCTTTTATGGTGACTTTTGTGGAAAGATGTAAAGACCTTGTTTGCCCCGGATGAGAAACAGTGTCTTTCCTTCTCCAATACTCTAGTACATACCCATTCATGACCCAAATAACAGATGAGCAATAGATGGTATATTGACACTAGACAGGAGATGGAATCAGTAGTGATCCGACTGGGATTGGATGCTAGATCTTGCCAGACGATTTAAAAGCATGAACCAATCTCACCACCAGAAATGGAACACTTTACCTATGATCAGTATCACCTCTCAAAATTTAATTACATAATAAAGCAGCGGAGAAAAACACTTGTAATCTGTCTACATTTTTTCAAGAACAAGGACTAGTAGTGAGGCATACAGAGAAATGTTTGGAAAAGGAAAGAGAATATTGTTATCTCAGGATGCAAAGGATGGATAATTACTTTCTACTGTAATGCTCTTTCTAGTTCATTTAAGAGGTGATAAATGAACTAAACAAAGGACCTATTTTTCTTTTTAACATGGCAACACTCTATTCATTATATAATTAGCGTGTACAGCTATAAATAATTATGTGTCTGAATGTCTTTTTAGAGTGGTTTATACCACGATTTGTGGGTTACACAGTGCTTTTTAGTATCTATTCCCATCCACATATATGTCGATATTGCACACCCTATAGGCTGTAACATCAATTTTGGAAGGTGTGCGGTTATCCATGGAAGGTGTGTGGTTATCCATGGAAGGCATGCGGTTATCCAGGATAACCGCATGCCTCTCATGTCCCTTCATGTCATATGTTACATGTTAAAACCCATGATAGACTTGACCAGGACAGGGCTCGAACCTGCAGCCTCAGATCCCTAGTCCAACCCCCTATGCAGTGCGCCACAGGGACTGACGAGAAGTGGTTGGCTAGAACTAAACCAAACAAAGGAATCCTAGCCAGGCGCCGAGGCGTGTGTACCGATCGTGTATTATACACAAACATAACAGTGAGACGCAGCTTTTTTCGCCATGTGCGCTGTCGCTGTCCGCTGCCGGGTGACGAGGTGTATTATACACAAACATAACCGCGAGAAGCATCTTATTTCGCCGTGTGCGCTGTCCATGTCCGCTGCCGGGTGAGGAGGTGTATTATACACAAACATAACAGCGAGACGCGTCTTTTTTCGCGGTGTGCGCTGTCGCTGTCCGCTGCTGGGCGCAGAAGGAGGAGACGCGGTGGCCTAGCGGTTAGCGTCCGCGGATCGAATCCCGGCCCGGGCGCATCTTTTTTTGCCGTGTGGGCTGTCGCTGTCCGCTGCCGGGCGACAAGGTGTATTCTACACAAACATAACAGCGAGACGCATTGAAATCTTTTTTCGCCGTGTGCGCTGTCGCTGTCCGCTGCTGGGCGACGAGGTGTATGTACACTATTTTTCACCGGTTGCCGCTGCCAAAGCTAGCCGAGACAGGGGCTGTCGCTGTCCGCTGCCGGGCGAGGAGGTGTATGTACCGATCGTGTACACACAATGGCTTGCATCGAGTCCCGGGGAGGGGGAATAATTTTTGTTTTCAACTTGAATTTATTGGTATAATATTGATTATTTATTGGTTTCGTGGTATAAAATAAGTAGTCAATGGATTACTCATGATTCGTGTGGGTTAGCAAAGGCTAATAACACGCGGCCTACGGCCTCATGTCATTATCCTTCACTAACCCACACTCGTCATGAGTTATCCATTGGTTACTTGTTCACTAACTGTGTGAGACCTATTAACCTTTTCAAATGCACAATGTAGAAGGACCAATCCTTAATTATGCCGATAGTTTTGAATTGTCATGCAGGGGGCTTTGTTGGAATTTGTCCAGTTAGAGCCATGGGGAGGCAAAGTTTTGATTTATAGACAATTTACATCTAGCTAGACAAATCCTTTTACTTGGTATGTAAGATTTCTCAGAGAAAGACCAACTTATCTTCAAAGAATACAACTGAACTTACCAACTCTTGTCAATAAAACACTTATTGATTTAACAATGTAGCATGCTTTGATACAGATTTTCATTAGTACTCTAAAGGGATTCTGTTTCTGAGTAAGAATAAAATGACATCTGACTGTGCCATGAAGGGCCGCAGGTGCAATCCTCTTTGTTTTGAGAGACTACTCAAATAAAGAGCTTCCGCAATTTTAAAGAAGGGTGACCACTGGTTAAATAACAAGTATCTTAATGCCCTGAGGCAGACAGTTTCTGGATTCAGTTTGCTTTAAGGGTGCTTTGATTTTAAGTCATCCTCATCAGCAGCAGTACGGATGGAACCTCTCCCTGCTGCTAAGTGCAAAATAACATGAGATAATTTTTGCATTTTAAGTTTTACCTCCAACTTCACAAAAAAGGAGACATCACTATGTAAAACATATTCGCAGAAAGAAGTCAGGCAATCAGGAACAATGAATGAATAAACATTTCTAGCACACATCACAAAAAATGCCTTGTAAGGAGTCCATGCCTCTATAAAAACAGATGTACTATATCAGCTCTGAAAAAAATCAAACCATATTTCATTGGGGTCTCTGGCAGTTGTCAAAGCTAAGTAGTGAAAAGGGGTAGACTTGTAGAGGGACCAAGGATCATTTTAAACAAACCAATGAGAAGAAACAGAAGCTGTACTCCACTAAAAGAAATGTTGGTCATGACATGAGGTCACTTAGCAGTAGACTGGATAATGGAAACATACTGTTTCTTCCTATTGGAATACACATCATTGAAAAATGTTTTCCCTGGCTCATTTTCTGTTCCATGACACATTATCCCCATTTCACCAATACTGAAAACCATTATAACTATGGAGCTCTCGTCACTTGTCCAATATCCCGATTACCTGAGCATTATATGCTTCTAGAACATGATCTCAGGCTCAATGTTCAGAGTTCCCCTTTCTGCTAATGTCAGTGAACTTCCATCTCTCACTGACAGTAAATCTAGAGTGGCACAGAAACATTATACATTTTTTGTAGATTTACTCCTTTTCTTCTATTGTGGTCCGAAATGTGATACCTATGAAGGCCTGGTTCCCCTGGTTTGGTGGGACCCATTTTCTGCTAATCTGAGAATTTCTCTCCATACGTTTGCTATATAAAAAAATCGGTCGGATTGGCAAAAATAGGCCTGACCAACACTATGGAACCAGCCCTTAATACTACACTTTGCTTTCACTCAGCTTTTATCAAGGTTTTCACGACAGGGTTACCCTTAAACATTCTGATTTATTATCAACATTTAACTTTAATTCTTAATAGGCATACATTTATCCCCATCTCAATGACAGGGTGGGGATGTAGCTTCACTACCAATGCCAATGTCCACACAAGTGTATGGTAATAGAACACGTCACGTGGGATGCCTACTAATCTTGCTCATTTCTACAATAAATGAGAAAAAGGCTCCCTCGACATCCAATTTATGATGAACAGTCTTTGTTTGAACTCTGAGGTCAGGATTGACTGGAAAATGTGGTATATGTAGTTCTCTGTTCTAAGTGCAAATTTATCTCTGTGCCTGCTTTTTCTTCTTTATAACAATGCTGAGTTTTAGATTTATGGTAGGCCCTCCTGGAGAACAGGAAATCCTAGGATTCAAGGCACACAACCAGATTCTGCATAGAATTTGATGTTTGAGCAAATAATGTGATCATTTAAAGTAACTTATCACAACAACTACATTGATGGGAATTGCACATACATATCATGATGATGTTCTAGGGACATTTCCAGTTAATCAAACCCATGAAGCCAACGAGTGCAAGTCTATTCATTACATATTGCATATATAACATGGTTTCCATCATTAATTCTAAGTGTTTACACTTAAAATGGATAGAATCGATTGTTTTCTTTTGCGAGTCGACAAGACGGCCCTCCGCCATCTTGGTTTCATGTTAACGTATGGTTAAGCTGGCGACCTCCTGCAACTCCCATTCTCATAGGTCTACTACTGCGAATACGTTGAGACAGAGCTGCGCCAGTGTATAGCCTAATCCATTCTGTACACACCAGGTGGTGGCACCTGTAGTGTTGACAGAATGGCGAACAGACATGGCCAGTTGCCTGCTTTGAATCTTTATGATTTTTTTTATGTTAAATTCAGCCATAATATTAAGTAATCTACCTGACACGGTGTTAGAATAACATGTAAAGGATATACTGCTAAAATTATTTCGTCAGATTTGGTCTATAAGCTTCAAAAATGGAGGATTTACTTTCGTGTCAACTCGTTGTCAAGGTATGTCCGGTCCGCTGTCAATTTTGGGTTCCTTATCCCGAAATATAAGAACTCATATTATCCATTTTTGGAACTGAAATCAGTGCCTAAACCCGATAACCATGTTATATGTTAACGTCATGAAATTGTTCCATACGTTCCATGTAATAAGGAATTGTATCACAATGTTTTCCAACTGTCTCATAGAGTAAAACAATATCCCCTTTTTTCTCTCTATCTGGCCCTTATAAAGTCTTTTACACACAAACACTACTATAGATCCCTGCAACCCTCTCAGACCAGCCACACTGGTTGGCAATTGTAGCAGATGTTGGCCATAGCACTATCACAACTGAGATTGGATGCTGGATCTTGCCAGACAACAGCCAAGCATGAATCAATTTGACCCTTACAGATAGAACCATTTACCGAAGACCAGTATTGGTTGGATAGGATTACAGGACAGCAGTTGTAGCCCCTCACAGTGGCAGATCCATGATTTGGAAAAGGGCGTGGCCCAAAAGGAGGGGGGGACACCCCCTGTTTTTGAGGAAATTTTGGGGTCCAAAATAAGCAAATTAACTCTTAAGTATACATACCAACAAAAAGGAGGGTCGCACTCCAGATTAGCAGGTGCACATCACATACAACAAACACCTAAAAATAACAGACATTATTTCCTATTGTCAAAGAAACTAGTACTGTAATACCATACATATAAGGCACACCTAAATATATATGTGGACACATATTATTAACTGTATACATTTTGAAATTTTAGGGCAGTGTGAATAGAATTCTATAGAAATATTGGAATTTGTAGAATCAGACAGGCTGCTGAGGCTGTGCTAAAAGTAGGTTGAGTTGTGTAAGGAGACTTCTTGCAGAAAGCCACCACCAGAGATGAATCTGTGCCCATTCTCTGGGGAGTTCTGAGTGACGAGGTGGCTAGGGAGGACTGTGAAGGCCAGGAGGTGGCATTCCCCAGGGGGGCAGGGGGTAATTGCTGTATACACAGCTTCTTGTAGCCTCCTGGGAGGTACCCCTCTTCATATGCATATACTCAGTGACCATGTACTCAAAATAGCAGTACCTTTTAGAGTTTACCATGATGGGAGTAAAAGGAGAAAGTATGTCTCTTGTGTGATAGGTGTGTGTATTACTTCATAGACTTGAAATGTATCTGTCAACTCCAAATAAATGAAATAATTGCATAGATCCGGCCCCCAATTCTGCATATGAATGGTATTAACATTTGTGGTTAGCTAAGGATTTAGAAGCACTTCATCATGGGGCCTATTGGTTCAACACATGACAAGAAAGGAACATAAACTCACTCAATGTAGCACTTAAAGGGTTAACAGACTCCACCCAGAGCAGTACAAGACCAGCTGTCAGGCAGCATACATAGAACTGCATCTCAAACTAAAACTGATTAGCACCAATTGACCACCAGCCTTGCTTATTGACCCTGGCGCCCGACACTCCATGCCCACTATGCACATGTCTTCATGCCATGCAATGGCAGCTTTGTGAGACTTGGATGGAGTAAACTAGAATTGTAAAATGGTCGGCAAATTACAGAGCAAAATCAGAGAGGGTCAGTGGCAGGACATATACCAAGGTTAGCTGGGGATTCTCAGGAAGGCATTTGTCAAGATGGTTCACATGCCTCACTTCAAATTATAGAGGAGACCTCCCTCTATTGCTACTACAACCCTGCATCTATAGTGGTCACTAATGATAACACCTGTATGACTGGCCTACCATCTTTTTTTCTTTGACCATCATTGCTATGTCTAGTCATACCATATTGAGAAATGCCCTCCAGAGGTGTTGAATACCCAATTCCCTGGTGCTTGCTGATGCTGATGTGAACATTCAACACATATTTCAGCACAGCAAGGGCTAATTATAATGCACCAGATATCACATGATAACTAGCCTGAAGCTAGCAGCTATAATTCTGACCATATGAATTTCTTTCTGTTTGCTTGAGGGGGGTAACAAGATTTCTGCATTATGCATTGCAGAGGAAACACAGAGCTCTATTGTTTGGCTTGTGGGCAATTATATGGAAAATTCTTCTTATTATTCCCATCCTCTTCAGCTCCACAGTGCCCAAAATCTACCACACCCTACCTCCTCTCCTAGACCTGTCACTAAAATGGCCCAAGTGGAGAAGAGGCAATCGTCAGGGATATTGGTGTCTGTGGCCTGTGGAATGAGCGGTAACACAATTGAGATTAGATACTGGATCTTGCCAGGACAATATCAGAGCGCGAATCAATTTGACCACTACAAATCGAGACATTTGCCATGGATCAGTTACTATGTAGCTGAAAGTATACAGCTGGCAGAGTGGTGTCCGGGATGCCTGATTAGATAGGGTGTGGACCCAGCCATGCTCCCCAGCAAATTGTCGTGAGTCCTCGTCAACCTGTGTGAAGTGGCTCACACATGTCGCTAGATGGAACACGACGTCGTTATAACACAAGATCACCAGGAATAGCAATTTCTATGCCACATGAGTCTAACACACAGTGGCGAAAGATGACGGAATGAGTTATCACTCAAAAATGAGTCACCATTGATGACCAATCATGGCGACAGATGACGACAATTTGCTGGGTCCCTTGTTAATCCCACAGACGTTTTGGATATAAAACAGTGTCTGCAATCTGACGTAAGTAGAATAGCAGGAATATCATGTTCTCCGGGGATTGTGTCAGAGGCCGTGTAATTAAAGCCGTATCTGATATATATATATATATATATATATATATATATATATATATATACTAAATGTATTAATATTTTGTTTCCTTATACTTCCCTTGTAAACCATGACATGACAATGAGCAGTGAGGTAGGCAAATAGGGGTGTGAGTATTATAGGGAAAAGTGGATGTGTGTAGCATAGGGAAGAGGCGGGTGAATAATATAGGAAAGCAGGGTTATAATGAGTTTAGGGAAACATGGATGTGCGTAATATAGGGAAACTGTCATAATGAGGTGAAATGAAGCGAAATCTGAAGCCACACATCTTGCTCCATGGCTGCTGAACTCAGAAAGAACTACTTCATTTAAAAGTATTCATACACCCTATAGGTTACACATACCGCCACTAGAGGGCTTTCCCGCCTTGTATATGCAAAATATAAATGCCTATTTTCAACAGAAACATGGGTATGGGTAGTATTGGGGAACATGGGTGTGTTGTGAGTAGTATAGGGGAACATGGGTGTGGGTAGTATAGGGAAATAGTGGTGTGGATAGTATAGGGAAACATTGGTGTGTGTAGTATAGGGGAACATAAGTTTGAGTAGTGTAGGGAAACACAGGCGTGTGTAGTATGAGGAACAGGCATGTGAATAGTACAGGAAAGCAGGGTTATAAGGAGTATAGGGTGTGGGTAGTATAGGGGAACATGGGTGTGGGTAGTATAGGGAAACATTGGTGTGTAGTATAGGGAAACATGGGTGTGAGAAGTATAGGGACACACTGGTGTGAGTACTGTAAGGAACAGGCGTGTGAATAGTATAGGAAAGCAGGGTTATAAGGAGTATAGGAAACATGGGTGTGGGTAGTATTGGGAAACATAGGTGTGAATAGTATAGGGAAACAGGGGTGTGAGAAGTTACAGGGGTGTAGGTAGAATAGGGAAATAAGGGTAACAGAGATGTGAGCGGTGAAACAGCCATATGAAATTCAAGTTGCATAATTAAACGTTGCATTGTACAATAATCATGTGTCCGAAGTAAGATGGGGAGCTATGTCAGTTTGGAAAGCCATGCAGGGACGCAGGGAGAGTTATGGGACATAAGGAGAGTTCTGAGTTCTCTGACTACTTCAATTCAATATCCAAATAAAAAGGTTCCTGTCCTATAAAAACACTAAAAGAGGTGGCAGATGGAAAAATAACAAATACTCTAATCCCCTTGAGGAGCATGTTCACCACATGGACCAAATTGAAAGAGTGTTGTGGTTTGAAGGGGTTCTCCCCAGCAAACACCATACCAAAATGCTACGTAGCTCTTTGGCGCATCTAGGTTTCTGAGCTACTAAATTGGTCTGAATTTCGTTTTTGTACATGGTATATGGATGTTTAAACGTTAAGGTTCGCTTACATCCTACAGACGTAGATGTCTAAAATATGTTTATCTACCTCATAAAGACGTTAACAGATGTTTAGGATGAACCAAATCCTACCAAATTCAGGTGTATGAAAAACAAAAACGTATTTGCAGGTAAATATACATAGTTCTATAACCTATGCCCCCCCCCCCAAATGGATTTACATCATTAATCCGATGCTCTACAGACTGACCTAATGTGGCTGCATATAATGAGTAGGTGATGAATCCCACAAAAACACTGAATTGTAGGGGGGGACAACTGCTTTACTTTTGTCATGATCAAGTGAAACCAACGATAAATTCCTCTTAGTTTCAATTGTTCTGATGTGAAAATAGCCTTTTCTGCATAAACTATATAGTCTCCTTTTAAAAAACAAAATCATATTTGGTTATATCAATCAAGGACACATATAGGTAAATATGCCGGCTGTATACAATAGGCAGGTTTAGTGACCACTATGTGGGCAAAACAATGCAGACGTGCAGCAACCATGATGTACGTCACCTATTTCTTAATTTATGCAGACGTACCATTAATGTGAGCATGCTGCATGCCTGCCTTATGTTGGTCACATAGTGGTAATCATTTTATAATGAAGTATGCTACCCATTGGGAGGAACTATGAACCTGAAGGCTAGCATGTTACTGGACTAGGTCTGGTTGACATACCTTGGCCAAATTAGTTCGAATTGATGATTCTACAGTATTATGATGATAGGGAGAGTAATACAGTATGTTTAGTCTCCTTCCAACTGTGGAGGCCGAGGGCAGGGGCTAGCATCTGGAGGCTAGCAGCGCATTTTCAGGGTTCAAAATATTAGAAAACGAGGGAAAAATAGATTGTGCCAGATGGCGCCACCTGATCAAAGTGGGCAGCCCACTTTCAGCCACATCAAAAACCCATGTTGACCACAAAATGATAAATTTTTCCCAGATGGCGCCATGTAATCAAAGTGGACAGCCAATATTGGTTAGCCCTGTGTGGCCCACACAACTCACTGAGGACAGAAACTGTCAGCAGCCCATTGGTAAGCCCATTGCGGCCCACATCGGAAGCCACACCAAATATAGTGTGGGCCACAGTAGGGCTACACCACCTTTGCTACCTGGGGTTGCTAAACCTGCCTAATGAGGTATGTGTGACGCACATCATGCTTGCTAAACCTCCCTAATATCAATTTTAAATCAATTTTCCTATTCTAAATACCATTCTCCTTAAGCATATCTGAGGGGAATAGCATGCAGAGTACGAGCCTGCTGCAGGTATGTCATCAGTAAATAGGGAGGTTTAGTAAACCTGGTGTACATCACCCGTAGCTCATTTAATGCAGACGTACCAGTGTTGTAGGTATGCTGCTTGTGTACGTCATATTGGCGGCGCAAAGGTTGCTATACCTTACTAATACGGAAACTTTTGTCAATGTAGGTAGCTATTCAAACCCAGCATCTATATAATTATGACATTATAATATGTTATTCATGTACATTGCTTGCACGTTCCTTTATGTCAGCCTGGTAAGCTCAGTTGTTAGTACAGTGGATTTGAAAGTGAGGGTATTGAGATCAGTCCCCCAAAGGCACATTGTTTCACCATTTCCTTTTTCATTATGACTTTAATACCTAGAAAAACGTATTTCTGATATCTATGTATCTAGAATGTAGATCAACCTTAACGTTTGGAAGTCCACATACCAAGCATAAATACGTAGTTGCAACCGAAATGCCACGTAGCTATACCTCTGTGCAACGTCCATCAATGAAGTTGTGTTTACTGGGTTGTCAGCCACTACTAGGGATAGGAAATGAAGTATCCACTGGACATCCTTTTTTGTCATTTATCTCAAGATATATAGAACAAGGTGATTTTTTCATCTAAAATATTGAAAGGAGGGAAGACTTAAAGTTTATACCAATGAGGACGTCAGGAATGAGAATTGAATCACAAAACAAAAACACAACCCGTAATGAGGCCCTATAAAAAGAGATATCCTAAATCAACTACAAGGAATCAGCTTTAATGAGAGTCTCTGGCATTGTCAAGGGCCAGGAGGGAGATGGGATGGACATGTGGAAGTGTTTGTGTTTTTTTAAGTACTGAACTAAAATCTTCTACCAGTGTCAATCCTGGATTATATGGCATGACATTTAAGCTGCAGGGGCAGTGCACTTGTTTCAATCTGGATTCTCTTAATGCTCTGTTTGATTATTTAGGAAATTCATGGATAGAAACAATGCCCCGCCGCTTTAAAACTGAGTCCATCCATTTAAGTTGCTACATATTCTGACAAGTGTAATACAACTACCAGGATGCATTGTGCTAATATCACCAAGAGATATAGGATATGTACTCCTCATCGCAAACCTCATTTACTGTTATCTCATACTGTTGACTGTCTTACCATCTGTTCCGAAATTCCAAAGCTGTCTCCCACTTAACAAGTTTCCCAAATTGAATAAACTGTGGAAAGATAAAATACAAATATTGGCTAAACCATCTATAAGTATGCAATAATCATCATGCTTGTATCAATAATGACACATGATAGGTGAAAGCAATGGCATGATACATCAATTTGTGACTTTTAATAATTGAACCAGCTGGCGGCTGTGCAATTTTGAAAATATATGATACCATTGTATATAACAGGCAGAATTTCTAGCCCACAGGCAGGACTAGGCTAGCATATAGAGCAGAATACCTCAGTGAGTCATTACTATTGTCAGTCTGTGTTCCCCTCTCCAAGCAGGGTGGTCATGCAGCCTCCACAGCCTGGCAATCTGCTTGCTGTTATAGTGTGATGGATGGATGTATTTCACATCACATAAATTGCCTTGTGCAGAGACCGGTAATTGTAAGTGTTCCAGGACGTGATACTTACCTGGCTACTCCTTCCACACTGATAAACCAAATTGATCATGAAGAAATAGGTGAACCTTACATAATTGCAATGGCATACAGTCTTTACACTGCTGTCCCCAATCTAAGGATGTTACTTACATCCATTCTATAGGAATGCCATTTTTGGTTTTGATATTTCTATTTATTCACTGCTAAGTCTGTTGGGAAGTGATGTATATTGGTTCTGTCTGTCATATCTACACCAACACCATGAGTTGCTTATTTGTTCAACTTAAATTTGCAGACATTGGTTTTATTAGTAGTGATGTTATTAGTAGTGGCAGCATTAAGCCTCTTTGGCTTTTTTAGTGTATGTTAGTGCTTCAGAAAAGAGGCTATGTGCTGATCAAGGCTTTCATCTTAGACTTATTTATGACTGTACCAAAATCTGAGATAAGGCTATGGAAAGAATGATAGTCCTTTAAAAACACTAAAAGAGGTGGCCGATGGCAAAATAACAAGTACTCTAATCCGCTTGAGGAGCATTTCCACCACATGGACCCAATTGAAAGAGTATTTTGGTTTGACGGGGATCTTGTCAGCCACTACTAGGAATACGAAATGAAGTACCTACTGGACATGCTTCTTTGTCATTTATCTCAAGACATATAAAACAAGGTGATCTTAACATCCAAAATATTAAAAGGAGGGAATCAGGCAATATGGAATGAGAAGTGAATCACAAAACAAAAACACAATCCATAAAGAGGCCCCTGTTATATAAAAACTGACATATTAAATCAACTGCTGAGAATCAGTCTTAATGAGGGTCTCTGGTATTGCCAAGGACTAGGAGGGAGATGGGGTAGACATGTGGAAGTGGTTGCGATTTTTTTGAAGTACTGAACAAGAATCTTCTACCAATGTCAATCCTGGATTATACGGAAAGACATTTATGAAGCCTTGTCACTAATTAAGTTGCAGAGGCAGTGTACATGTTTCAATCTGGACTCTCTTATATGCTTTGTTTGATTGTTTAGGAAATTCATGAATAGAACCTATGCTTCACCGTTTTTAACTCTGTCCCTCCTTTCAAGCTGCTACACATTCTGATGATTGTAATACAACTACCAGGATGCATTAATTGTGCTAAGATCAACAAGAGATGGAGGATGTTCTCCCCATTGCAAACTTATTAACCCAGACAATAGGCATCTATTGTTATCTCATTTGTTTAATGTCTTTCCATAAATCCCCCAATTCCAAAGTTCTCTCCCATGTAACAAATGAATGTACAATGTCATCATAATCATTGTTTTTTTGGACTTGCTCATTGCATTAATGAACTGTTAGGTTCATTTAAATATTTCTATAGAGCAGACCAGTTTTGTTGATTTTTTCATAACGAAACAAATATATACATAGCTTCATAGATCATGACTGTCTGTCAATTATATACACACAACAAATTAGGGGCCAGCTGCAGCATCACAGTTTCATAACATAGTTTCTTATCAGAACAAGTATAACAGTATTATCACAATTACAACAAGATTATAAGTGATAATAATTCATCCAAATTCATACAACCAGGTCACCATTACATGAGCATACCAGTTCATCTTTGACCTGAGATCTTTTATTTTCTTAACCTCACTTTTGAACTTCACTTTGGTGGTTGCTCTCTGTAACTGCTCAGGTAGCAGATCCAAACCTGAGCAGTTCCAAGAGAACAACCCCCCTGTACCAAGGTGACCTTTTGTAGTGTCTTGTAATAGTTCTTGGTAATTTAAAACAGATCTTACTTTGTGACCTCGTATTATACACAAATGCATGATTACAAATATTTTTAGACTTCTTAAACATTAAACATAATAGTAATAATAATAATTCCACACTCTATTCATTAGACATGTATTTCCTTCTACACACTTCTCTTTGTGAGCCAGTGGGAGTAAGTCAGGCATATAAGCTGTTAATCAGAGACTAGGCCTCGCTAACAGACCATGAGTAGCTCACTCCATGTCGTGGTTAAGCCATCCAATTGCATCAATATGGATGAACTGCAAAATGGGTCTTTGCTTTGTTGCAACTGTGGAACGGGGGGGGGGGGGCAGGTTGGTAGGTGTTCCATTGGTTGCTTCATACTGTCACACCATAGAAGTTTGCCCACAGTCTGTGACTATTAGCATAGGAGGATTTTGCATGATATTGGGGATAAAGGCCTATTTTATTTCCGAAATTGCATAAACTGAGGAAAGATACAACGTTTTGCTAACCTTTTATAAATATGGAACCAACATCCTGCTTGTATCCATAAAGACCCTTGGTAGTTGAAAGCAATAGTTTGATACCTATATTTGTGACTTCTAATGATGCTAGCTGATGGCTGTATAATTGTGAAAATATCCAATAGCACTGTATATAAGAGGCAGTATATCTAGTCCACAGGCAGGACTAGGCTAGCATATAGAGCAGAATACCTCAGTGACTCATTACTATTGTCAGTCTGTGTTCCCCTCTCCAAGCAGGGTGGTCATGCAGCCTCCACAGCCTGGCAATCTTCTTGCTGTTATAAGGCGATGGATGGATGTATTTCACATCACATAAATTGCCTTGTGCAGAGACCGGTAATTGTAAGTGTTCCAGGACGTGCTACTTACATGGCTACTCCTTCCACACTGATAAACCATGTTGATCATGAAGAAATAGGTGACCCTTACATAACTGCAATGGCACAAAGTCTTCCGCACTTCTGTCTCCAAGCTAAGGATGTTGCTTACATCCATTTCATATCAATGCCATTTTTGGTTTTGATAATTATTCACTGCTAAGTCTGTTGGAAAGTGATGTATATTGGTTTTGTCTGCCATATCTACATCAACACCAGTTGTTGCTTATTTGTTAACTTAAGTTGGCAGATATTGGTATTATTAGTAGTGATGTCATCAGCAGCGGCAGCATTAAACCTCTTTGGCTTGATGTGCTGATCAAAGCTTTAATCTTAGACTTACTTATGACTCTACTTAATCTAAGATAAGGTTATGGAAAGAATGATAGTAGAGCAAATGGAGCATAGTTAACAATTAAATTGTCAAAGGGGTTTTGTAAGTAAGTACACATCAGCATTTTTCCCTTTTTAGATTTGAACTATTAATTGTCTACAGGCATCATCTGTCACAGATTCTATTTCATCTTTTCAACAGTCAGTTGAGGATATAATTTGCAAAGGTGGTATTCATAAACTGCAGTGAGATGGTCAGAGGTGAGTAGGTGAAGTGGTAGTGAAAGGTCAACAGCCTAGAATAATGAATCTGCCCCCCCCTTTGAGAGTTCTGTGTGTGGCAGTGGTTAGGGAGAAGTTTTGAAGGCCAGGAGCTGGTTTGCTCCACTGATTACAGGTTAATTGCTGTATACACAGCTCCTTTAGCCTCTGGGGATCACTGCTAATGTAGACTTAGTACTGAACTGCTTGCCTAAAGGGTGGCCTTTAAAGGTCACCATGGCACTGTTGAGGGGTGACAGAACATAACATACAGTGTAAAATGGATGTAGGCATTGTGCAGCCTTTAACCTTTTTGTGCCCAGAATTATTTTGAAGATTTTACATTATTTTACATTATTTCACGATTTCATTTTTTTTTGTTTTATAAGACCATGTGTAATTTCGATCTTCTTCCTTGATAAGGGCTTGGCATATTACATTTTCTTAATTCTCATAACTCAGTGAAGACTTTCAGTTAAGGATGTGATACTATTGGTCAGGTCTAGTAACCATAGTTACCAAAACATTCCATTTGTTGTCATTTAGTGGTATTTGGTCTCTATATATCCATAATCCCTACAATCCTGAGTCCTTTCAAAGCTGATTTGCCTGCATGCATCTACATGTACTGGAACACAGGAAACATGATATGTTGTACTAGAAACAATGCAAGGCTTGTATCAAAATCTGGAGGTCATAAGCATTCCATAGAGGGTCTAACTTTGCAGATTGGACCAGTAGAAGTGTCTGGATGAAAATTTATTTCAATATACATGCATTAAAGCACAAAACCGCGCTTAAATGCGCGCTTGGGTTAAACGGCTAAACATGGTTGGGCAACTTCTCCACAGTACAAGACCAGCTGTGAGGTAATGAACGGAGAACTGTGCCTCAAACTAAATCTATTAGCAGCAATTGACTACTAACAAAGCTCAGTGATCTTGACATCTGGTATGCCATGTCCTTTCTGTACACATCCTTGTGCGATTGAAAGCTCAGTCTAACTTACATAATTACTTCAAGTTTCTATTTACAAATGGTGGTGATTGAAGTGTACCATAAGGTACATGTTGAAAAACAAATGATAAAGGTAATACTTGAAATGATGCCTAAAGCCTAAACTGGGTGGTTATCTTAGTCCCCATTAAGACTCAACTGAGGACTGAATCGGTGCACTGCACAAAGTGAAAAACACTCCATAATGTGACTCGTGCTGTAAAAAAACAGGTGTACTAAAGCAACGACTAAGAATCAGTTTTGATGAGGTCTCTGGCAGTTTTAAGGGTCAGGAGGAAGCTGGATATATATGTGGAAAGGTCTGTGGTTGTTTGAAACACTCAGCTAAAATCCATTCTTATCGATACCTAACTTTGTAGGAACATGGGACTGTATGACATAACAATGGATTGAGCCATCTTTTACAACTAATTCAGTTGCAGATGATTTTATTTGGACTCTGTTTTTCATGGTTATTTTGGAAATTCATGGATAGAAAATAATGTGCCTCCTGACCTTTTCAGGTTTAGTTCAACCACCCTTAGTTCTTGATAAGGATGCTAATATTCGATAGGGATATTTTATACCATCGTCCATTCTCCCCATTTCAAACCTGTTTACCTGATGATAATCTCCCATTTCAACTACATTACTTGACAACTCCATTTACAAGGTCATAATCCTTAGTTGTAGTTCAGCATGTCTGTGCATTAGGCGTTTTCTCCGGAAGCCATGTGAATCACCAACCTCTTAGGAGTTTGTAGCAGTCTGGAGCAAGTCAGACACATTAGCTGCTAATTAGAGACATGACGAGCTCTAGGCTGGGATAACAGAACAACTCCATCTGTTGGCTTAGTCAGGAGGTCATTTCTTAACATACTACGAGTGCTGTCCTTCAAATCGTAGTGCTATGTCTTATAATATTGCCATTACAGTATCACACACTAGTAGTCACTAATGCCTGCAACACTACAACTGCCCTAGTAAACCTTATGTAATATCTGCATAGCTGCTAATCGTACTGAGCAGTCGTAGGGCAGTACCTACGATCACCTGGCATATTCTTTGCAGTCTCAAATCCTAGTGACTGTGTGTGGTCGTAGTATGTTAAGAAATGGCCTCCTGGTCTACCCAATACCCTTAGGTGCTTCTGCCGCATTCAACTCGGCCTATAAGGCCTCATTGAATACGGGCAGAAGCACCTCTGGGATTACGATGCAAAAATATGCCATGCTCGTTGACATTTGCTTATTTATCTAGTGGTCACCGATGAAAACACTGGTATGCCTGCCCTTGCAAACCCTATGTGATTACTACATTAAGTGCTGATTGTACAGAGCACTTGTAGTACATGACATATTACCACATACTCTAAATTTGAAGGATTCAAATTGCAGTGGATGAGTATGCAGTTGTACCATCTTGAGAAATGTCCTTCAGGAAGGGTAGTCATATGGAAGTATCTGTGGTCGTTTAAAACACTCAACTAAAATCCATTTCCATCAATTCCAATCTTGGGCAGAACATGGGATTGTATGGCATGAGATCCGGTTTGTTTGCTACTTTTTTTTATGGTTTTTATGTCATTTTAAATATTCATGGGTAAGGATTATGGGATGCCACATGGTTTAAGTTGTACCCCAATACTCACCAATGGCAATGTATAGTGACTTAATTCTAGAAATCCTTTTGTTGAAATACCTCTATCTGTGATCATAACACCCTATAGAAAGTCCTAAAAGACCCTAAAAAATAATTAAAATGGGCTTTGAACCAATTCTCCAACTTCATAGAAAGCACACACATAATACGTGGATATATCATGTAATTTTGATTTACATTCCATAACATAGATATATACATTTATTGCATACATAACTTTGTAACTACGTACGGTTTGTGAACAAATGTATTTCCTAGAGCTATGGATCCCCACAGCTGCAAGTACTTAGTCTGCTTCCATATAGCTCTAACCCAAATAAAGAGCTTTACGTTCTTCTTAAGCAGGGGGACAGGAGGGTGTTGCTCCTATAGTAAAAGGAAGAGCTGGCTAAAAATGGCCTCATTTCCAGTCCTTTCTTTTCATGTAGCTATAACTTGTCCCTTTTATTGCTCACAAGTGGCCATTCAAGTACGGTGCTCAAAAAGGGGGATTTGAGTAGGTACCTAGTTGGGAGAAGTCAGTCAGTATAATAAATTATAGAGCTTGTGACATGAGTAGGTACCTGGTAGTGCAGCTCTCTCTATTTTAAACAAGGCAGGTGACTTTTCAGACTAATGTGGTGAGTGCAAGTACTTAGGTGAAGCAGCGCACAACGTGTTTAGAAAAGAGGGCACATACTCACAGCTCTTTTTACAATAGGAGCAACACCCTCCTGATGTTTAAATAAGAATGCCTCCCTTTTCTCAAAAAGGATGCTTTCTGGATGCTACCAGTTTCAATAACGTTAAATTGGTGTTACATGCCCTTGTCAGTCACAAGTATTGAAAATGAGTGGATACCTAATGGACATTTTTCTTCTTCATTTTCTTTTCATCAGAATGCTACACAAAAAGGAAGGCAATAATGGCTAACATGTATTACTAATGAGGAAGTCATGCAATATGGAATTACAAGTTCTACACTGAGAAGAAAACAAAAGAAAAGGAAGAAAATAATGGCTAACACGTATTACTAATGAGGAGCTCATGCAATATAGTATTACACAATACAAAAAAACATTCTTCATAATGAGCCACCCCTCTATGAAAATAAAAATCAATCGATATCTGTAGGGAAGTGTTGATGGCTAGGAAGAAGCTGGGGTAGATTTCTGGAAGAGTGTATTGTCATTTGAAGCAATCGATCCAAACCCATGCCAATGACAATCTTGATCTCAAGACTGCTTGCCATGAGGTTGAATCAAGAAAGGTTTTGTATCAGATATAGTTTGAAAGGCCCATTGGAATTGTTATTGGCAAGGCAGAATGGAGATAATGTTGTAGTAATCTGCTGCAGCACAATTATAATGTACATAATTCCTATTCCACAAATCTATTATAAGATCTGCGCTTGGCTCCTTGCAACAAACCTATTAACTCAGTGGAAATATCTCATGTCTCGTATGAAACATTAAATCTCCAATTTGATAGTTTGATGATGTGTAGCCATTTTAGAAATATGGTTTCCGATGCCTGTCCTCCACTTGTAAGATTATATGACCCCCAGCACTATGCCCCCTTTTCACAGATCGTGTCACTATTATCATGATCAGGATCCCTTACTCTGTTTATCATGTTTTCCTCTCCCCCTCTCTAGACTGACCAACCTAGGTATACGTACTGAGAGTCAATCTGGAGCATGTCAGACACACTCATTGGCTGCCAATCAGAGACATGAGCAGCTCTAGGCCTGGCTAGGTGACGAACGAGTAGCTCACTCCATGTCTTTGCTAAGCCCTCCAGCCACGCACAGCAAGCAGCTTCCAGAGCTGCAGAATGGAGCTGTGCTATATCAGACCAGTTAGGCAGCTTTATGCCTCTATACATATGTTCTATCAACAAAGATAGTTAGAGTGACTTAATCCCCCCCCCTATGCTTTTGAAGAGGCAGCAGTTTCACCTCTATTCAATATCTTATGACCTAGATAAAACATGAAGAGACCATGCTCTATAAACAACATTACTAGCTTCCAAGCATGTCTGATGTACAATACAGAATAGCATACCTCAGTGACTCATTATGATTGTCAGCCTGTGTTCCTCTACTCCCTGTGGGGTGGTCACACAGTCTCCATAGACTGGTAATCTTCCGGCTGTTATGTTGTGGTGGATGGCTGTGTTTCCTGTTCCACAAATTGCCTTGTGCTGAGAGTTAGTGGTCCAGGATGTGATACTTACCTGGTCACCTCCCTCCACTCTGGTAACTCAAATCTATATATGACCTTAGGTCGTCATCATGATTAGAAAAAGTTGACCGACGTGGAAATTCTTCACATGGTTGCCAGTGCCAAAGTGTTATCAGGGCTTCCATCTCCAACTTACAAGCATTTGAACAGAAGCTAGCAAAGGAACTGATATTTGATATTTTAGCAAAAACCATCCCTTTGAAAAAATTAGATTCTATATTTCATATTAATTTCGAAGGACCATGGTAAACAATTGTGAATAATAGGGAGGACTCCTAAGGGTAGCGTGGCTATTCCAGCCTATTTCTGATGGGTCAGTTAAGTTTGTAAAGACAAAAATATCAGCCCTGTGGACAGAAATCACGTGCCTGAAGCTTGCAGCAGTGACGGAATTTGGACGTTAACCTATGGGAGTTTTTTTTTATCAGTGTTTTAGCCACAGGCAGATGATTGCAATCTGATGGCAGAAAGCCTCGTTTTCAGGTCCAATTAGGTCATGAGGTCATGACATCACACACAGCAATGGCAACTGACCGTCGGCTGTCAGTGTGCAGTCATAGTGGAATTAAAAAAGATTTGGGATTAATTGTGAATCAAATAATCATACTCCAATAATACCCTAATAGAACTAGAAAGCCATCAGTCGGCTGTGAATCAGCAGTTTTGTTTTGTATACAAACCCAGCAAATTGTTGTCATCTGTCGCCATGATTGGTCATCAATGGTGACTCCTTTTTGAGTGATAACTCATTCTGTCATCTTTTGCCACTGTGTGTTAGACTCATGTGGCATAGCAATTGCTATTCCTGGTGATCTTGTGCTATAACGACGTTGTGTTCCATCTAGCGACATGTGTGAGCCACTTCACACAGGTTGACGAGGACTCATGACAATTTGCTGGGAAGATTGCAATCAGCTGCCTGTGGCTAAAACACTTATGAAAACTCCCATAGTGTTAAGGTCCAAATTTAGTAACAAAGTGTTCAGAGGGTACAAGATATTCAAATGATCAGCCTTCTTACAGTCTTTAGATCTGCAACAGCAGAAGGACATTAAATGCAATGGGAGAAAAATTAGCCCCGAGGTCTTATTCTTCTCCCATTGTTCTAAATGCCTTAAAAGTCAAGGAACTTCAAAGAAGTAAGGAAGAGTGGTCATGTAGTCATCAGCATGAGGATACGTAATTATGTAGCAAGGCACTACTCAGTGACTGGAGACATTTGACCAAGACCAAGTTGGTGGGGTTAGGGGGCTCAGAGGTCAACAGCCTCAGGAGATGAATCTGTGTCCATCCTTCTGGGAGTTCTGAGTCAGGCAGTGGCTGGAGGGAGCAGGTGTGTGAGAGGGTAAGTCAGGGGTAATTGATGTAGCTCCTTATAGGCAGTAGGGATGACCCCTAACATAGGCCTAGTACCGTGCTGTATACCTATGTAGTGAACTTTGACCCTTTAAGGGCCACCTTTTCATTACCAGTAACATAGTGGCCTGTTTAAGTACCCAGTGTTTGAATGAGCGCCATTTTTCAATCATTGCTAGGGGTACGGAAATATTGAAATTGAGGAATACACTGTAGACCAGGTCTTGAATAAGTGCCCGTTTAGAAACAAGGTAACGGGTAAAGCTATAGATTAAAATCAATAAGTGCCGGGGCACATATACAGGCCATTACGGTATGCCTATCAGTCACCATGGTCGAAGTCATACACTCCCCGAGCATCAGAATGATGCAGGAGCATTGGAGCATCTGATGCTGTACTGCATTAGTGGCCCATACAGATTAGAGTTATAGGCTGTCTAACTACTGAAGAGCTGTGTCTCAAGCTAAAGCTGATTAGCACCAATTCTTCTTCTTCTTCTTCTTCTTCTTCTTCTTCTTCTTCTTCTTCTTCTTCTTCTTCTTCTTCTTCTTCTTCTTCTTCTTCTTCTTCTTCTTCTTCTTCTTCTTCTTCTTCTTCTTCTTCTTCTTCTTCAGATTGCAGCCTTCTATATTCATACGACTGACTGGAGATTATACTCTAAGATGAATTTTAGGATGTGTATTGAAAAAGCTTACCACAAAGTGAACACGGAAAATCAAACAAGTCACCCAAAGAATGTGTTAGCACAAAATGAATAGAATGAATAGAATGAAAGTATTTCTTGAGCCTGCAGAGGTCATGTGTTATCATAGTCACCTCCACTGCAAAGCATGTGTTATGAATAAAATGATTGGAGGTTACCATTTGAACCTGAAGTAAAACTAAAATGAAAATAGCCTGCTTCCCCATTCTTATGTCCTCATTTAAGGCTATAAATCTTCTGTGTTAGGTAACAAGGAACTAAAGGGTCAAGGAACTGAGGATTTACTGTATTCTCCTTGCAACCGTCTGATGTAAAAGACTTGTAACCCATTGAGTGGTTGGACAGACCACATGGCCCTTACAGAATGTCCATGTCATTCCATATTAGGTACAGGTAACCACTCTGTGTCATGGAGGGTGTTGCTCCTATAGTAAAAGGAAGAGCTGGCTAAAAATGCCCTTGTTTCCAGTCCTTTCTTTTCATGTAGCTATAACTTGTCCCTTTTGTTGCTCACAAGTGGTCATTCAAGTATGGTGCTAAAAAGGGGGATTTGAGCAGGTACCTAGTTGGGAGAAGTCAGTCAGTATAATATAGTATAGAGTGTGTGACACGAGTAGGTACCTGATAGTGCAGCTCTCTCTGTTTTAAACAAGGCAGGTGACTTTTCAGACTAATGTGGTGAGTGCAAGTTGAATGGTGAAGCAGAGTGTGACTTCCTTTGAAAAGAGGGTACCCACTGACAGCTCTTTTTACCATAGGAGTAACACGATCCTGTCCCACCATACACATAAAGCCCCTTAGTACTGTAACATACATTTGTGGTGACAAGTCCTACTTAGAACCAATATTATCTCACAAATTGATCTAATCTGAAATCCTAAGTGACAAAAATCAACTGCCTTTGGGATCTAGGCTATTTCCCTAATCAATCTTTATGCAGTTTAAGATGAAAGTAACATTGCATGATAAGATAACATGAAAAATGTGTCCTAATTTCGTCTCGCCTGTTCAAATTTCTTTCTTTTCTTTTTTTTTGGCGTGGGGGGGGGGGGTTAAGATAATATAATATGGTGTGCACACCCAAACTATAATACCAAAAAGGGCTGCATCTCCATCAACTCATTGATATCTTAATTGAAACAATTCCAAATCAACTGCTGCAACGCATTGAGGTATGAGATAAATAAAGAAAAAAAAGATTAAACTGCCATGAACTTAGGATAGCAAGTGATATTGACTACAGAAACAATTTCATTGTCACTCTGTCCTCATTAATATAGCAGATCTCCAGTTATAAATGATTGTGTTTCATTAATCCTTGTAACTATAGACTGAAAACTGGATATGAGTGGGCTGAGTCCTTGGCGCCTTGTTCCTAATTACCAGGACTAAATTACATAAATACAATACTGGGGATATTGCTGTTAAAACATTTCTCACAGTACTATGTACGGCTGGGACATTGTTAGGGTCTTTGTACCCTTTAAAGGCAGCAAAGTGTTTTAATGCTATTATCAGATTTTATCAATATGTGTAAATTCATGTAAATCTTCCAGTTACGTTTTCAGGGTTCATTCATGTACCATGATGGAAATATGGAATCATGGTATAATATCACAGTAGGTCAGGATCAGGGTGACAAAATACGAGGATTTTAAGTAATCCTTAAAAGATAAAGGGCCGCATGATACCTCAAGACTTCTGTTCCTACACTGAAAAAAAAAATCTCACTCACTTGAGTCTGGGTCCAGACTCAGGCAATGTTGCCAAAATGAATATGATGTGAGACTCAGCCTGATCCTGGGATGATACTCAGGCAAATCGTGAGGCTGATCCTCAGGTAATACTCTGGTTCTGTCCGAGTATCATCCCAGGATCAGGCTGAGTCTCATACTCATTTTGGATCCAGACTCAAGTGAGTAAGAATGATGCAGTGCTCAACGCAGTGCTTTGCTGCATCATTACAACGCTTTGTAAATGCATCAAAATCTCAGAGTTGGCATGATGCAGGGCTGCATGGCGAGTTACTCACCAAAGCTGCATTCATGCATCATAATCCCCATTGAACATGATGCATTAATGCACCATACATTCCATAAAGTGTTAATAATAAAGAGAGACAGAAAGCTGGGAGAGGTGCCTTGTCTATTGATAATTAACGTCGTCATTTTTACTGAATACTTTAATTGGACTGTGGGGTCCCAAATTAAAACTGTCAATTTGGCTGCTTTATTCTATTTACTGTCCTCTGGAATTGTCACAAAAGAAGGACAGACCTAGGCCATCCGTGGCTATTTGCAGTTTCATGCCACTGTGACAGTTCTTATATTATAATGAATACAACCAACAATGTAAGCGGCATTATCAAGGGGGAGGGACTACTCGGGAAAGTATACCTTAAGAGGTGGGGGGGGGGGAGATAGTTTCTATCGAGGTTTTCTCTATACACAAAGGGGTGTGTAGGGGAACGTGGGGTTTCTTCTCTCTTCGTATATTTTAATAAAGAAACTTTAACTTTAGTGGTGTAAGATTTGACGCAATGTCAATGAAGGAAAAAATAAAAGAAAAGAAAAGTTGTCGATTTGTCCAACCTAAACGATTCCCTATGACAACATATCAAAACATCAGATTTGCAAGGTGAACCTAACATTCTGGTATTAGATTTCTCTGCAAAAGACCCTCGGTGGCACCAGCGTCAGGCTTTTCATCCACACACCGTAGTACAAACAACCACCACTAGGGGTCTGTGCTCACGGCGCCACTTCACCCCTTGCGCATGCGCACCGTGAGTACCAGCGCGCCCCCTATGTGCGGGATTGTGTACCACGTGTGTAAGAGGAGCAGAAGTCAGTTCTCCCGGGTCCGCCTGGAGACCAGCCGCACGCCAGGAGGAACCTGCAGCAATCTGTCTAATGTTGCCCCGGGGTCCCACCCCGGCACCCCCTCCAGCACCCCCCGGCACCAGTCGGCGGCCACTGCCGCTAATCGGCGCGATTGGGCGGCGCGGCTACAGGCACCAATCCAATAGAGCCCAGATGAGGACGGTCTCACAAAGGGATTACTGATCTGGGCGTCGTCGTCATGGTAACGGAGACAAGTCTTAGTCACATGGCAGAAGTAAGTGTTTCAATGTTTATGGAGATTTGTAGTAGGAATGATCCAGGGCGAGTGCTGGGGTGTGGGTGGGGGAGGGGTGTAGGCCACCTTGAGACTTGAGTGGGAGAGTGGGAGTATTGATTTCTGTGTTATCGTGACTTGAACAGTTTACAAAGGATTGGTTTGGATGCAGAGACCACCTTGAGGGATCGAAAAGGGGTAGCTCCCGGGGGGCAGTTCCTGTTGAGGGGTCAATGGAAAATGTTTAAAGGGTCAGATTTAAGTGTAGAAGAACCGTCTTTATAACATAAAATAATAAAGCAATAATCACCATCAACCACGGATTTGTAACTACTATACAATGTCTGTGTTAGGATGTGTGGGGGATAGGGTGAAGGAGGGTTGGATAAAAGCCGCCTTGAGTAGGAGCAATAAGATCGGTATAAATGTGATTTAAACTGTTTGTACTGGATTGTTCAGGAGGCCATTTCTTAACACACTACGACTGCTCACCTTTAAGTCGTAGTGAGGAACCTTAACGTAGTGACATCACAGGCCAATAGTATTGGTGATGTAGTGCCTGCAGCGCTACGACTGCCCTACCAAACTCTATGTATTAGCTGCATAAGAGCTGATCGCACAGAGCAGGTTTGGAGGTTTAAATCGTAGTGGCTGTGTGCAGTCGTAGTGTCTTAAGAACTGGCTCTCTGGATACAGGCAGTGAAGAACAGTTCAGAATTGTAGGGGTTGGCTGCATGCTTAGAGGTCAGTACAAAAGGATTTAAGGATGGTCACACTGACCTGTAGGAGTGTCTTTAGATCGCAAAAACAAAAATTTCCCTATTTGTGAAAGGTGAGGATAATTGATGCATATTGCTATATCGGTCCAGCTCACAACGAAATCTGATATTGGAGATAATGGACAGGTTACAAAGACAGAAAATACTTTTTTTTAGTCTAATGTTATCTATTTGTAGCTAAAATGCGAGGAGAAGCAGGTGTCAGAGCAGATAAGTCAATTAGGGAGTGGTCTGGCAAAATCTGATTGAAACTCTTGCTCTTTAGTGCTGATTACACTTGGAAGGTATTATCTAAATGTAATTTGTATTATTGATGAATACCTTCCTGTCTCTGATAAACTAAAAGACGATCTTTGAATGATGCTGGGTCAAAGGATATCCGACAATGCAGATCCACCAATGGAAGGGGAGATATCTGGGTTTCTCTGTATATTCAAAATGTTGTAAAAAAATATGTCTGATTTGGAACCTTTGCGACTGATGGAAGAATCACCACTTATGATTAGAAGTACTCATGGAATGGAAAGAAACACTTTCCTCTTATGTATAGGAACAGCTTTTACTTTTATAAATCGCAAGCCAGGCGCTGTAGACATAAGGAGAACGACCATAGTGGAGATAATCCTGTTAAAGAATTGGCAAAGTCTGGCATTTTGAGGGTCAAAGTAGGCGGACTTTCGGGAGGCTAGTTTTACAGTTACTGCATGGATGCAACATATGGGAGTTAATCCTTTAAGGGTCCAGGCTCATGGTCCACGCCCAGGGGCATGCACATAATGCACAATGAGACTCCAACACATGACCACCCAGCGTCCACCTGCTTCTCCTCCACCGGCTACCACTCCATCCCCATACCTGTCTCTGAAACCAAAGTTCTCACCCCCTTAAGGGCCACTGATGAGACTCCAACACATTATTTGAGCATAATATTAATTCTTCAACTACATATCAAACCCGTACAGTTGGCATGATGCATGGACGCAGCGAATGGGGCATAAAGGCATTAGAGATCATTAAAAAGGTGCAGAGGCATAGGACGCAAATTTGCCACCTTGAGTCATCGGCCAATACATGCCAAAACATGGCCATATAGGATTTTCTATATGAAAATTGAGGATTGCTTGCTGGGTTATTTCTGACGCAGGCCCATTTTCCCTGTCCCACTGACAAATCGGTGTAAGGGTCTAAAAACGTTGTGCATTCTATCATGGTATTAATAATATCTTTGCAAGGGAGGGGGGTACACATTTGCCACCTCTCAACCACCACCACTTTGTGAATGGGCGAGAGTAACGGCCCCTCCCTTTTCCCACGGCAGTGCAGAATGTGGCCCTTAAGGGGGTGAGAACTTTGGTTTCAGAGAAAGGTATGGGGATGGAGTGGTAGCCGATGGAGGAGAAGCTGGTGGACGCTGGGTGGTCATTTGGCACATTTAGAGGGTTACAGGAGGAGGTAAGGGGTATGGCTACTGCAGCCACTCACTGCTCAAATTACTAGGGGCTGGTAGCAGCGATATGAGGGCCGAGATGCTGAGGAGAAGGAGGCGGGCGGATGTGGGGTTGGGAGGTGGTGGCAGTTTTGGGGAGAGGAGGTACAGGCAGGGTTGAAAGTGAGTGTCGGTGTGAGGGAGTGAGTGAGGGAATGCGGGATGGAGGGGGAGGTTAATGAGAGAAAAGGTGGAAAGGGAGAGGTTGGGAGGGAAGGAAGGAGGATGGGAGGGTAAGTGAAAGGAGTGGGGGAGGGGGGCAGGGGGCGAGGGACGAAATATAATGGGAAGGTATGGAGAGGTAGAATAAGTGAGTGAGTGAGATAGGGAGTGATGAATGAGGGAGGGAGGGGGAGGGATGGAGGCAGGCAGGCAGGCAGGCAGGCAGGCAGACAGGCAGGCAGGCAGGCAGGCAGGCAGGCAGGCAGGCAGGCAGGCAGGCAGGCAGGCAGGCAGGCAGGCAGTGGGAACTAGGGAGGGGGACGGATGGTGAGGAAGGATTAAGGAGAGGGTTGCAGGGTGTAAGGGGGAAGGGACGAGGGAGAGGGAGGACGGCAGATAGGTGGTGGGGGGTGCAAAGGGAGGCGATGGTTCAGTTGCAAAGAGAGAGAGAGAGAGAGAGAGAGAGAGAGAGAGAGAGAGAGAGAGAGAGAGAGAAAGAGTGAGCAGAATGTACATGCATAGGGGTGGGTTACAAGAGAGTGGCAAGGAGGGAGAAGGAGAGTTGCAGAAGAGACCATACTTTGGGAGGGGTACTGTGGGTGAGTGGTGGGAGGTCTCACGGGTTTCTCTCAATGATGTCCGGTCTGGAATATGCCCCTGCCTCCTGCCACCTGACATTTTCTGCTCCGCCCCCTACTACTCCTCTAAACCCTTTAAAGGCAGCTGCTGTAGGAGTGCATCATTCCCATTGGTCGGTGTGATACGACAATGAAGTGCTGGCGTGTCTGCTGGCCTGCGCATCATTGGTGCACCATGCCGACCCTCCGGGCAAGGAACTGCCGGAGCCTCTTTCTCCAATCAATGAATCCCATATTTATAAGGTCATCATCGATGCATGAATGTAGCCCTAGCACGTTACTAGCCAGGCCTGCATGTACAATGACTTGATTCACTCCTGTGCAAACAGCCTTTAAGGGGTTAAGTCACACATGCATCTCCCCCTAACCGCACCCTTCACATCTGAGGTGCTCCCCAAGGCGCTAGGCCACGTATCAATGTCATAGGCTCTTCATGACGCACGGATGCCGCCCTAGCAACCTACTCGCCAGGGCTGCATTCATGCATTATATCCTCCAATCTACATGATTCACTCCTGTACTAGCTGCCCTTAAAGTGTTCAGCCATCCCAGCTCCTACTCGCACCCTTCACATCTGGGCTGCTCCCCAAGGCCCCAGGCCGCGCGAGCAGCTCACGGCCCCGGGCGGCATGTAAACGGCCCCCGGGGATCGATCTGCTCACTAGCCGCAGGTCAAGCAGACCGCCCATAATGACCCCTCAACCTCAGAGTACACTGGGAATAAGGTAACTGCTATACTGAGCTACCGTAATGACTGCCCTCATCTCCACATTACCCCGTACTCTGTCAAGCATACCGTATTGTCGGATTTAATGCCGGCCTTTGGATAAGGGCTAATTGTACTCAACAAGGGAGTCGGTGTGTAAAGAAACGATGAATTATCAATGACATTACTTATAGTTGCCTTGATAGAGAGTGATCATCTCTCCAATTCTATTAGAATTATGTTTCCTCTCAGCCCCACCCCATGTAAAGTCAGGAGGACGTTCTTATGCATACTCATAGAGTGTGAACAATGTAAATTTATTTCACATATTACTTTTTAAAGGTAGTAGTACAAGGCCCTATTGTAAGTCTATTGAAAAAGTAGTATAGGGAAGATGCGAGTACTATACGGAAGGGGTGTACTCATATGAAAGGTGTGAGTAGTGTATGGAAGGTATGAGTAGTGGAATGTGTGAGTAGTATATAGAAGGTGTGAGTAGTATATGGAAGGTGTGAGTAGTATATGGAAAGTGTGAGTACTATATGGAATGTGTGAGTAGTATATGGAATGTGTGAGTAGTATATGGAAGGTGTAAGTAGTATTCGGAAGGTGTGTACTTATATGGAAGGTGTGAGTAGTGTATGGAAGGTGTGGAAGGTGTCAATAGTATATGGAAGATGTGAGTAGTATATGGAAGGTGTGAGTAGTATATGTAAGGTGTGAGTAGTATATGCAAGGTGTGAGTAGTATATGCAAGGTGTCAAGAGTATATGGAAGGTGGCAGTAGTATATGGAAGGTATGAGTGGTATATGGAAGGTGTGAGTAGTAAATGGAAGTTGTGACTAGTATATGGAAGGTGTGAGTAATATATGGAAGGTGTGAGTAGTATATGGAATGTGTCAATAGTATATGGAAGGTGGCAGTAGTATATGGAAGGTATGAGTGGTATATGGAATGTGTCAATAGTATATGGAAGGTGTGAGTAATATATGGAAGGTGTGAGTGGTATATGGAAGGTGTGAGTGGTATATGGAAGGTGTGAGTAGTATATGGAAGGTGTGAGTAGTATACGGAATGTGTCAATAGTATATGGAAGGTGTGAGTGGTATATAGAAGGTGTGAGTAGTATATGGAATGTGTCAATAGTATATGGAAGGTGTGAGTAATATATGGAAGGTGTGAGTGGTATATGGAAGGTGTGAGTGGTATATGGAAGGTGTGAGTAGTATATGGAAGGTGTGAGTAGTATACGGAATGTGTCAATAGTATATGGAAGGTGTGAGTAGTATATGGAAGGTGTGAGTAGTATATGGAATGTGCCAATAATATATGGAAGGTGTGAGTAGTATATGGAAGGTGTGAGTGGTATATGGAAGGTGTGAGTAGTATATTGAAGGTGTTAGTGGTATATGGAAGGTGTGAGTAGTATATGGAAGGTGTGGGTAGAATATGGCAGATGTTGCAGTATATACACATTGTGACTTGTATTTTTTAAATTCAACCTAATCAAGTCTAAGACAGACTCTAAGATAGATGTTATAATTTTTCGTCATGTCAAGCAACTCACAATGTGACATGGTTCAACATTAGTGTGACATGACATTAGTTATTGTCTATCTCATCATGTTTTAGCATTAGTCAGTGTCAGGTCCATCGGGTGTTAACATCGGTTAGTGTCAGGTCCACCAGATGGCGCCATCAGTCTCCCTAACAGGCGGTAAATACCGAACTAACCTCATCTCGTATTGATCACTTGACCGACGAGAACCCGTGGTCAACCTGCTCCTGTCCATAATAACATAGGAGGTCAAGGCTCACAGGTTTGGCCACATTTTGCATCTTTCTACCACATTGTCTCAGCGCTCTATTGGCATACTGATTCTAGGAGATTTCCCCTTGGAGATTTTCATGTCAGCCTATCACACCTATATCGGAAAATGGGCGTATATGACATTTGAATGCGGAAAAGGGGTCCAACTACAGCCCTCAATCTCATGAATATTCACCCTCACCTTTTATTAAACTCTGACCCTTATCCAAATACCAGCCCTAACCCCGTTTATAAGATTGAACCATAACTTATACCAGACTTTTGCAAACCCTTTTGCAATGAATCGTAGCAAATTACTAAGTTGGGAAGGGAATATTTCCGGGGGATCCACCGTCATCTAACACACAGTGGCGAAAGATGATGGAATGAGTTCTCACTCAAAAAGGAGTCACCATTGATGACCAATCATGGCGACAGATGAAGACAATTTGCTGGGTAGTATATGAATTGTATGAGTAGTATATGGAAGGAGTTAGTAATATGATGAGTATATATGGAAGGTGTGAGTATATATATATATATATATATATATATATATATATATATAAGTTATCTCGATAACAGGGGATAATAATACCGGTATAACGATAATATAATAATGTTATAAGAGTGGTAATAATAACGATATGGTAATATAATAAATGATCATATCACAGACACATGAGTTTGGTGGGTTGCTGACCTTGGGGCTATCAGCACCATACATGCCTTTATTAATAAATAACAATAGATAATTAGTTGACAAAAAGACATGAGTCAACATAATGAGTACAATGAATGACAATAGTAAAATTAAAAATTTGAAAATCAGGTAACCACCTGGCGTGGTGTTACCTGTACAATGGGAATTTGCCAATTGACGGTTAATCCAAATGCGACCTCTTATATACTGGAGGAGTTGTATAGATGACGTCATGGTATGACGTCATAGATATTGATACGCCCTGGAGGAAAATAGTCCCCCTAACCGTTTGCGGCTAATTATATAAATATACACGAGTGTATATAGTTCTATAAGTTATCTCGATAACAGGGGATAATAATACCGGTATAACGATAATATAATAATGTTATAAGAGTGGTAATAATAACGATATGGTAATATAATAAATGATCATATCACAGACACATGAGTTTGGTGGGTTGCTGACCTTGGGGCTATCAGCACCATACATGCCAAACAACTAAACACGCCAAACACATGTGAAACAATACCAATCAGCAATGCAATTGAGATTGGCAAAGTCTATCTAATTCCAAAAGTTCATTTTTATAATTATGTAGATAAGTGAAAACAGAATTAGATTTCCAATTAACCTTCTTTTTAATAGACTCAATACTAAGACCCGCATCCTTTAACATAGTGGCACCACCGTGCCTAAGGGAGTGAGTGGAAACACGACCTCTGATACCAGCTCGTAAGGATAAAGATTTCAACTTTGAATTAACAAATTGATATTGCAGAGGTACACCATGAATTTTGAACAAAAAATCTCTCACACCCCTACCTGCGCACAAACTTTCTAAGTCTTTACATGGACAAAACAAAGAGGTATCATTTCTATACAAATACACATGAAAGGAATTTTTACCCAGCTGGTCCGTTTTAGAAGATTTAACACGAATGGTGGCAAAATTCTTAAATATTTTTACATCTCCTACTCTTAAAGTATGAGGAGAAGCCACCACATGTCCAACCCTGAGTACACCTCTATAACACAATAATATAGCTAACCAGAATTTCATGTCCGCCATGTTGGATAGGTCTAGATTGGACCTAATCCTCAACATATCTTTTGGATTAAGTGGATGAATTTTCCTGACTGCACAAGAAAAATCTCTCTCTATACCATCTAAGACTTTTTTAATAATAAAATTACTACTATAGTCTACATAACCTTTAAGTTTTTGAAAATACCAAACTGCAGACATGTAATTCTTTACAGACGAAGGCTTCATAAGATCAGACAAATATACAGCATATATTGAACCTTGAGATGGAGAACAAGGAAAAGATTGTAAATTAAATTTTTTACAAAATTTTTTATACCTTCTGAGCTGTTGTTTCCTTGCTCTCCTCGTATTTTCTGATACACACTTCCTCAAAAGTGACCTTTTTCTGCTTTGTAACCTTTCCCACTCTGGAATTAAAGCAACACATGTTATTACTATGTAAAGTATTTTTACATTTATCAAGCACACCCCTGTATGGCAATCTAGACAATTGATCAGCTAGAATGTTATCCTCGGATTTAATATATGTGGCATAAATTTCAACATTGTTCAAGAAACACAACCAAAATATTTCTCTTAGCCACTCCATACAGAGTTTATTTCTTGACCTACCGGTATTTATCATAGCTAGAACTTGCATATTATCCGTAATACAATGTATTCTTTTATTTTTATAACTAGAAATCCAACGTTTCAAACCAACCATGACCGGATATAACTCGTATACATTTATATTCCTATGGTGAATTTTTAAATTATCCAATACAGGAGGGAAGGAAAAATGGCCCGAACCTAGGTTGAATTTATCATGAGATGTCCAGTCACCATATAAATAATCATTCCCCATCCATGCTCCAAAGCCCTTAATAGACGAATCAGAGTACATAGGTGTATCGACCATATCATTTAGAATTAACTTTTTGCAGTTAAAAACTCTACAAAAATCCAACCACCACTGGAGGTCACGTTTGGTACATTCAGAAACCCTTATATAGCCCCTAGGCTTAGCTCGAGCACACAAATCAAAGACCCTCCTGCTGAACGTTCTACCACCCTTAACCACCTGTGAGCAGAACGACATGAAACCACCTATCCTCTCTAAGTTTTCCATTTTTCCAACCTTTTCAATAGGTAAAGACAGTTCCAACTTAACTGAATCTATGTTAATGCCTAAGAATTTACAAAATTGAGATGGGTCGGTCACCTTTTCTTTGGATACTACAAAGCCCATGTAGGTCATACATTCCATCAATAAATTCCTTTGTCTAAGACATTCATCATAAGTCTCAGCAATTATGATAAAGTCGTCCAGATAATTTACAATTTTTTCTACACCGTAGAATTTTGCCACCTCCACAATAAAGTCAGAGACTCTATTAAAAATATACGGGGCACATTTCAGGCCAAACGTTAACCTGTTGCTTACATAATAATCCTCACCATGTCCAAAATCCCATCTGAAACCTTGCATGGTCGTGTGAGGTGCATACACATTTATAGACCTGTAAGCTGACTTTAAATCCACCACACTCATGAAATCGTCCTTATTCAATTGAGCAGTTACTGTGCTAATATTATTATAAGAAAATGAAGAGCTAGTAGTATTCATAAAATTATTAATAGAAATTTTTTCCGGCATACTGCAGTCTGTTATGGGTCTTAACTTGCCATTAGATTTCTCAACACCCCCTAAAGAATGTATACAACGGGGTTTAAATTCTGTCTTTGAGACCAGACCAGCAGAAATTTCCTCTAACAAAATACCACACATTTCGTTATAAAATTTTCCTTCCAAAATAGACTTGTAGTTTTTACAGTCATAAGACGTATTACAAGAAGGATCAACAATTTTAAAACCTTGAACAAAGCCCTGCCATAGAAAATTTGCTTCTACATCGTTAATACTAATGATACCTTCCTGAGTCAAAAAGGGGGCCACTCTGCAAGGTAAAATTTGGGCTTTTTCACCATGAATATAATGTACACACTCACACACACCATTTATACAACTGTCATATACTCTGATGCTAGGTAAATTTTTTACAACAACAGTAAATAATGGTTCAACTTCATCCTGTACCGGATGACTATGTGTAACATTTACAATTTTCGAGTTAATATTAACATCAATATTAATCTCATTAACCAAGTCATATAGATTAGACCTATGGTCACTATGGTCAGAATTAATATTTACAACACCCTCATCTGAAACTTTGGGTGGGGGTAATCTAAAGTCTACCACATTTACTAACTTTGCTTCTGGCACCAGGATATCGAAACCTACAGAGTTAGGACTTAAATCACCGTCATTTTCCTATTCGCTTCTAGCCTTGGAGCATTCCAACTTATTATGACTCGTACCATTACACACGCTGCAAACGTGTCTGTATTTACATGGCTCCTTCGAGCAACCTTCCGCCCTGTTGTATGCATAGCAAGGATTATTAGACGATCTCTGTTTGCCTACATTCTTAGGTCTAGCACCGTAAGCTTTCTGGGCCTGAACGGTCCCATCATACGCTAAATGACGTAGTATATCTGAATTTTCAATGGTTGAAAAAGCCTCTATTCCACTATCATTAGCCCTGTCCCTCACCGATTTATCATAGGCTACCAGGGCTGAAACCGTATATATTTTAGTGCCAGACTTTTCAATTAGAACCTGGAGATGTTTAAGCATCCCCTCAACATTGTCACCTGACTTGTAGTACTTCAGAATAAACTGCAAATTTACAGACATCAGTTTCTCAATAGTGTCAATTTTCTCTTTACGTTTGGTGAATTGAGAATGATCAAACTCACCCGATTTTACATGGTGACGATGCCTAGAGTACGTTGAATCCAATGACGACCCTCTCGATGTGCTCGGGCTGCACTGACGAGCAGAAATACTGGATTTTGATGGTCGTCTATGTCGCTTGTGATCGACTTGCACCCACTCGTCTCCGCCGTCAGACGAAATTTCGCATGGCGACGCTTGGCGGGTCGCCCTAGCAACCGGTCCGCGTCCTTGACTACGTGACGTCATACCTCTCTGTTTGTAAACATCCGCACGTGCTCTGCTGGAACGACTTGACGCATTGACGAATCCTCCATCCCGATCGTCCTTTCCATTGACGACCTCTTGTAGAAGTGATTTGATGGTCGACAGCTCGTCTTCTAGTACATCTAGCCTCGTCTGGTCAATAGACGACTCACCCACAACACCTGTATCAGTTCGGGAAACTGACGGTGTATCATCAGTAAGTGAGAGAGCCGAACTACTCGCAAGTCCTAAATTGGCCGATTTTTTCGTCTTTTCCACCGATTTAACCGATTTTCCATTTGGTGTATTGGCTTTCGAGCCTTTAGCAGCCTTTCTACCCATTTCAATGGTAAATAAGGCACCAGGAACCCCTCAAAACGGTTAAAAAATTTGAAAATCAGGTAACCACCTGGCGTGGTGTTACCTGTACAATGGGAATTTGCCAATTGACGGTTAATCCAAATGCGACCTCTTATATACTGGAGGAGTTGTATAGATGACGTCATGGTATGACGTCATAGATATTGATACGCCCTGGAGGAAAATAGTCCCCCTAACCGTTTGCGGCTAATTATATAAATATACACGAGTGTATATAGTTCTATATATATATATATATATCCGTCTGTAGGTATTTTGAGCCCCTAATCGATCCCTCCCCTATGAAGTAATTGATTCCTAAGCAGCTATAAGGGACTAAACGAGGGGGCTCATATTGCACATTAAAGAGGTATGTTTCCCATAAAGAGCTGAGTGGTGAAGCCGGTAAGGCTGAGTAATAAACGTTTTCAATTAGTGCGAGGATTGGCTTCATTAGGGGAAGGTGCAGGGTGCGGCCAAGCAGGTTAACAGTGACTGTACATCACAGAACTGAACTCTGCCCTTAACCCTTTAAAGGCAAATGCTCCCATATGCCTATATATACATCGGGTTCTGCTGCTGATAATCCCAAATAACTCTGGATTATATTAGTTTGATGTGTAAACAATAAGAAGATGCAAAAAAAAAGTCACAGTGCTTACTTCACTATAGAAACGAGTGGTAAAAACTATTTTTTCATATCATGTCCCATATGTACTGACCCTCTGCTGATTTTTCTACAAGAATGTCTGGATAGGAAGAGGACATCTATACAAACATTTTGAGAAACGAAAAATGGGGGGTCACGGTTGAAATGAAAAAATCTTTTCAAAAATATTAAATTTCCCTTAACTATGAGGCCCCATGGGAATTTAAATGACATATAAATATCTTTACTGCATCTATGGTAATCAGAAATGAGTTGAAAAAAAATATGTTCAGGTTAAGTGGTCCATTTAGGGTGAGAATTATCATGAAAATAGTACAACAGTTTGGTTTTGATTTCTCCCATCAGGTGGCTTCTGTGTACGGGGCAGTGATTGTCTTTAAGGGCCCCTGATGCATTAATGCATCATGCCCATTGGTCATTGTGATGCATAAATGCATCCCTGGCAGGTAACTCACTCGGGTGACATTCATGCATCATGCCGACCCTATAGGGTTGACATATACCCGGAGGGTCGGCATGATGCTCTAATGAAGTGCTGGTGAGCAGTTTCTCCAGCACTTCATTGGTGCATCATGACGACCAATGTGCATGATGCACTCCTGCATCAGCAGCCTTTAAAATATTAACAGTAGTTGTAAATCACAGAGCTGAACCCTGCCCTTACATAGTCTCACCCTCAGCCTGCCTGTGTATCAGTGCATCATGCCCACCCTGCAGGGTTGATGCACTCCTGAATGCTCGGCATGCAGGTATCAACCCATTTAGAAATATAAGACAAGTTTTAATGCTGTTTATTTACTTAAAGCTGGTTACTTTGCTTAACAAGTAACATCAAGCCTAGCTAGAATTAAAATATTAAACCTGTTTACCCGTTAATGCATGCTGTGGTTGTTAGTAGACATAGCTCGCTAGCACTGCATAATTGATGCATCATGACAAGATAGGGACATGAACCTGGAGACATCAGGCAGCCCTTAAAGGTTTAACTGTGATAGTACATCACTTGGATGAACCCTGCTCTCCCCTCCAGCAACCTCCAGGCCGCCTGCGTGGGTGTGTATGGGCACTACCACACAGTAATTTCTGACTGTTTACACTACCCATCATGAACATAACATTGGTGCTTAAAAGGCCCTATAATGAACAGCCTTATGAATAATGGTCCATACCTAGCTCTTTAGGTGGTGTCTTTATAGTGCATATAACTCAACAAGTTTAGTTTTACAGTTGGTAGGAAATGAGCACCAGCTCATTGTCAGTTGGGGGCAACAGGCAGAGGAGACCTGGTGGGGGTGTGAGGGATACAAGTTAGTCTAGCCTGTTGCCACAATGAGGTAATTTCTATTGGGGAGGGGGTCAGCCTTCTATGTTTTAAGAATTCCCTTTTTTCAGTCATAAGATAATTAGTGTCACACTTTGTCTTTGCTATGCTGACCAGAACTTTTGAATTCTGCTAAAGCCAGCGTCTGGAAATAAGGAAATATATGTAGTTCAACATTAGTGTGACATGACATTAGTTATTGTCTATCTCATCATGTTTTAGCATTAGTCAGTGTCAGGTCCATCGGGTGTTAACATCGGTTAGTGTCAGGTCCACCAGATGGCGCCATCAGTCTCCCTAACAGGCGGTAAATACCGAACTAACCTCATCTCGTATTGATCACTTGACCGACGAGAACCCGTGGTCAACCTGCTCCTGTCCATAATAACATAGGAGGTCAAGGCTCACAGGTTTGGCCACATTTTGCATTTACGTTGAATCCAATGACGACCCTCTCGATGTGCTCGGGCTGCACTGACGAGCAGAAATACTGGATTTTGATGGTCGTCTATGTCGCTTGTGATCGACTTGCACCCACTCGTCTCCGCCGTCAGACGAAATTTCGCATGGCGACGCTTGGCGGGTCGCCCTAGCAACCGGTCCGCGTCCTTGACTACGTGACGTCATACCTCTCTGTTTGTAAACATCCGCACGTGCTCTGCTGGAACGACTTGACGCATTGACGAATCCTCCATCCCGATCGTCCTTTCCATTGACGACCTCTTGTAGAAGTGATTTGATGGTCGACAGCTCGTCTTCTAGTACATCTAGCCTCGTCTGGTCAATAGACGACTCACCCACAACACCTGTATCAGTTCGGGAAACTGACGGTGTATCATCAGTAAGTGAGAGAGCCGAACTACTCGCAAGTCCTAAATTGGCCGATTTTTTCGTCTTTTCCACCGATTTAACCGATTTTCCATTTGGTGTATTGGCTTTCGAGCCTTTAGCAGCCTTTCTACCCATTTCAATGGTAAATAAGGCACCAGGAACCCCTCAAAACGGTTAAAAAATTTGAAAATCAGGTAACCACCTGGCGTGGTGTTACCTGTACAATGGGAATTTGCCAATTGACGGTTAATCCAAATGCGACCTCTTATATACTGGAGGAGTTGTATAGATGACGTCATGGTATGACGTCATAGATATTGATACGCCCTGGAGGAAAATAGTCCCCCTAACCGTTTGCGGCTAATTATATAAATATACACGAGTGTATATAGTTCTATATATATATATATATATCCGTCTGTAGGTATTTTGAGCCCCTAATCGATCCCTCCCCTATGAAGTAATTGATTCCTAAGCAGCTATAAGGGACTAAACGAGGGGGCTCATATTGCACATTAAAGAGGTATGTTTCCCATAAAGAGCTGAGTGGTGAAGCCGGTAAGGCTGAGTAATAAACGTTTTCAATTAGTGCGAGGATTGGCTTCATTAGGGGAAGGTGCAGGGTGCGGCCAAGCAGGTTAACAGTGACTGTACATCACAGAACTGAACTCTGCCCTTAACCCTTTAAAGGCAAATGCTCCCATATGCCTATATATACATCGGGTTCTGCTGCTGATAATCCCAAATAACTCTGGATTATATTAGTTTGATGTGTAAACAATAAGAAGATGCAAAAAAAAAGTCACAGTGCTTACTTCACTATAGAAACGAGTGGTAAAAACTATTTTTTCATATCATGTCCCATATGTACTGACCCTCTGCTGATTTTTCTACAAGAATGTCTGGATAGGAAGAGGACATCTATACAAACATTTTGAGAAACGAAAAATGGGGGGTCACGGTTGAAATGAAAAAATCTTTTCAAAAATATTAAATTTCCCTTAACTATGAGGCCCCATGGGAATTTAAATGACATATAAATATCTTTACTGCATCTATGGTAATCAGAAATGAGTTGAAAAAAAATATGTTCAGGTTAAGTGGTCCATTTAGGGTGAGAATTATCATGAAAATAGTACAACAGTTTGGTTTTGATTTCTCCCATCAGGTGGCTTCTGTGTACGGGGCAGTGATTGTCTTTAAGGGCCCCTGATGCATTAATGCATCATGCCCATTGGTCATTGTGATGCATAAATGCATCCCTGGCAGGTAACTCACTCGGGTGACATTCATGCATCATGCCGACCCTATAGGGTTGACATATACCCGGAGGGTCGGCATGATGCTCTAATGAAGTGCTGGCGAGCAGTTTCTCCAGCACTTCATTGGTGCATCATGACGACCAATGTGCATGATGCACTCCTGCATCAGCAGCCTTTAAAATATTAACAGTAGTTGTAAATCACAGAGCTGAACCCTGCCCTTACATAGTCTCACCCTCAGCCTGCCTGTGTATCAGTGCATCATGCCCACCCTGCAGGGTTGATGCACTCCTGAATGCTCGGCATGCAGGTATCAACCCATTTAGAAATATAAGACAAGTTTTAATGCTGTTTATTTACTTAAAGCTGGTTACTTTGCTTAACAAGTAACATCAAGCCTAGCTAGAATTAAAATATTAAACCTGTTTACCCGTTAATGCATGCTGTGGTTGTTAGTAGACATAGCTCGCTAGCACTGCATAATTGATGCATCATGACAAGATAGGGACATGAACCTGGAGACATCAGGCAGCCCTTAAAGGTTTAACTGTGATAGTACATCACTTGGATGAACCCTGCTCTCCCCTCCAGCAACCTCCAGGCCGCCTGCGTGGGTGTGTATGGGCACTACCACACAGTAATTTCTGACTGTTTACACTACCCATCATGAACATAACATTGGTGCTTAAAAGGCCCTATAATGAACAGCCTTATGAATAATGGTCCATACCTAGCTCTTTAGGTGGTGTCTTTATAGTGCATATAACTCAACAAGTTTAGTTTTACAGTTGGTAGGAAATGAGCACCAGCTCATTGTCAGTTGGGGGCAACAGGCAGAGGAGACCTGGTGGGGGTGTGAGGGATACAAGTTAGTCTAGCCTGTTGCCACAATGAGGTAATTTCTATTGGGGAGGGGGTCAGCCTTCTATGTTTTAAGAATTCCCTTTTTTCAGTCATAAGATAATTAGTGTCACACTTTGTCTTTGCTATGCTGACCAGAACTTTTGAATTCTGCTAAAGCCAGCGTCTGGAAATAAGGAAATATATGTAGTCATAGTTTTTCTCTGCATCTATTTAAATGTATAATGAACTCAAGAGTTGCCGTGATAGTAGGCTATCCATCGCATGTTATTCAAATGTCTAAAACTCTTATCTTCTGTTAGCACACATGAACTTAAGTACATTTTGATAGAGTTGCGTTTTACCCAATTACAATTTACAGAGCTGGTGCCCTACGCACTGACGCCCCTGGTGGCTAATTCAGACGAATTGCCGACAATCCGATTGGCTGTAGTGGGCGATAATGAAGACGAATTCCAACACGCCCTACCGCCAGAGGGAGTGTCTACATAGAAGGGGTGGAAGGGGGGGGGGGTGGTCGGGGGCCCTCATGTATTACTCTATTATCTTACCCCACGTCCAGCCTCATTCTGGACAGACGCTGCCCTTCTTTAATCCAACTTCCGGTCGTGGGACGCTACATTCAGACCACGGACCAATCATGACAGCTGTCTTGTTACAGACTTCCGGCGCAATCCCAGCACGCCTAATCGCCATGTAAGATCTGCTCTGGTTGGCTGAGACAGTTGCAGTTCAGTCACGTGTTTCTCCCGGCCTGCATAGTGGCTGGAACAAGCTCAGGTGCGCCCCCTAGGTGCAAACAAGATCAGCATGATATACCCCACTTCCGGCTGGGGAAATCCAATATCAGTAATTGGATGTAGTTCTTGTGTAGACGCTTCTTTCAGAACTTTCTACGGCTATGGCTACTAGGTGGAAGTTCAGATAGGATGCGTGTGGATGAAAAGAGAGAGATGTTTCTTTGCCAAAAACATTAGTAACCTTTTATTGAACCAATACAAATAGAGTTTAGGATTTAGTATCTTCCAAAGATCCATCAGGTCGGCAGAACCATAGGTTTCAGGTTGAAAAATATAGATTATACCAGCTGGCTCATTTAAGAATCTACTCCCCCGCCCTTTTGAAATACACGCCTTTCGGGTTCCTCTGTCGCTACAGTAACTCCCTATTTCGTGTTAACGAAAGAATGTCAAATTACATTGATTGCATTAAGAAATCATGAGAATATTCATGGAATCATAGTTTCTTCCCCTGACCATATACCATCGGTCCTAAACGGACTTGTTCACCAACATTATGTATAAATGCTGATGAATAAGGTAATTTAAGGGATCTCTGCGAGGTGATTCATAACGGCGCCTTTTAAATTAACATTAATGCTGTAGCCATGCGCTGGCGAACTACCAACAAACATGATTTGCACTTTGGGCATAATATGACCTTTAATGTTCTAAATTTATGACCTAACCATCCCTTCAACACTTACAGGAACATACAGCATACTTGAAGTGCTAATTCACGAGGTGGCAAAAATATTTGGAAATGCTTCTGTGGGAGGTGCTATTCCCAAAACGGAACTAAGTCACCTCAGAGAATTGATTCCCTTGTGTGTTGTGAAAAGGGAATTGGTCAGAGGAGTGGTATAGGAGTGGTCCAGAGTTGGGGTGTAATTCCCAAGTAGGAACTAATTCTTCGGGGAAGTCGATTCTCAGGGTGGGGAAGAGTGGAGAATTGGAAGATCAAATAGCTACAGTAAGAATCTGTTTCCAATTCTTTTTGCGACAGCCTCCAGGCCTTTGCATGAGCACCAGTCCTAAAATTAATAAGCGAGGGATCGCAGCATTTAAATTGAGGAATAGATAGTAAATTATCTAATTATCTCTTGAATAAGCTCCGGTCTTAAATGAGGGCTGGGACAGAGGTAAGTTGAGATCTATAAGTGCTGGGGCGTTTAAACAGGCCACTACGGTATACTTGTTATGCTTGTAAGTGTTCACTGCTACTTTCCTGAACTGCACTTCATGCCCCCTCTATATATAACCACAGTACTTAATAAGATTGGACCAATCTTGTAGATGGCTGATATATATATATATATATATATATATATATATATATATATATATATATATATATATATATGAGGCGTTGTACTAGTGTATATATAACTGGGTATATAATAAAGGTATTATAAGACAAGCTTTGCCGTAGTTGGTGTCTGAGCCATCTTGGGCACTGACCTCCCAAACAACCTTGATACACATGGCTTTCCTGCATGAGGATCTGGTCCTTATCTCTGACTCAAGCTACAAACTGGAAGTCCTCTCTGGGAGAGGGAGGGAGAGAATATGAACATGCATTTACCTATACTGCCTATACTGCTGATCCTCTGTCTGTCTCTGTCTTTCTGTCTCTGTCTGTCTGTCTCTCTCACTCCCTGCCTATTCCTCCCCCCCTCCCTCTCTCTCTCTCTCTCTCTCTCTCTCTCTCTCTCTCTCTCTCTCTCCCTCTCATATCCATATACTACTCCCACCTTCCATATACTACTCCCACCTTTCATGTTCTACTTACACTTTCCATATACTACTCACACTTTCCATATACTACTCCCACCTTCCATATACTACTCCCACCTTCCATATTCTACTTACACTTTCCATATACTACTCGCACTTTCCATATACTACTCCTACCTTCCTTATACTACTCCCACCTTCCATATACTACTTGCACTTTCCATATAATGCTCACACCTTCCATATAATGCTCACACCTTCCATATACTAGTCACACCATACTACTCACACCTTCTACTAACACAGTCGGGGGAAGGTTTGGTCAGAGATAGAGTTAATGCCTACAGCGGTATATCTGCCACCTGGAGATCGGTCCCCTCCTCCTCCACAACACCCCACGACACCCCATTAGCCTCTCCCGGCAAACAAAAGACACTTCATAAATACCCCGTCAGGAGCCCGCCGCCCCGAATCGTAGGTCAAATTAGTTAGATTTATGACACGCCGCCGTTTACATGGTCCCTGCCGCTCCTTCCGTCCCCTCTCTGCCACGGCATGTCTGCGCAGGCGCAGTCTCAGCGTCTGTCATGACACCCGCTTCCGGTGGAATGAGTGTGTGCACAGGAGAACAGCTTTGAGAGTAGTGAGGGGAGGACCTAGTGGCCATTTACTCAGTCCCTCACTGCGCATGCGCGACAACTCGCAAACATAGTCTCTGTACTTACTACCAAGATAAAATATTAGTAACTTCTGAACAAGTATTGGGAGAGGGGGGTGGGGTTTTCTCGGATATGATTTCCATTTTATGGAATCGTTGACATAAAAGTAAAAGAAAAATATCATTGACGTACTACAGACAGTAAAGAAAACCGAAAATAAAACCACAGAAAAAACAACAACACAAAAAAAACAACAACGACAAGAACAACAAAACATCCAAAACAGATATCTAGACTAATACCCAAAAATGCCCATTCATGACACCATTCACTGGCTCTGCTTTCTGCACCCTTAAATCTCACTTAGGATTGTCTTTTCCGTTACTTAAATCTGTAAAAATCTGATATCTCTCTTCCGTCCTCGCCCTTTCTCGTCATCCTGTCACGTGGGCTACTTGTATGAGGTCACGTGACACGTGTCATCACATCCGTGCATTCATCACACGTTAAGGTCGTCAGTCCATCACGCTGCGTCTGCCGCGCGTCTCACCTTACTCCTAATTAGACTCATTCCCACCGGTGTGCGTGCGCAGCTTGCCGTATTGATTCATTATTCACTCCATTGAGGGCGCTCCGCCCGGCGGGGGCGGCCTCGGGGGCAGCCTGTTATCGTGTTTATATGAACTGGAGTCAACTAATCCTGAGAACCTGAGCGCAGAAGTTCAGTCAAAGGGGCGGCAGGGAGCCAGATTTAGTTCTAAGACTTTCGCAAAGTCCTCAGGGTGTATCTGAAGATGATATTGATGAACAGTATTGTTACTTGTGTAAGGGTTTGTGGCCTTACGGACCTGGGGGGTTCGGGTCTTACGATTCGGAAAGAAAGAGTAAGACAGTATTCCAAGTGTATGCCAACGGTTAGGTTTATTACTTAATGCACACTCACGGCTGCCGAATGATATCAAAGAGGCAGCTAATATTAAAAGACAGTGGTCTACATAGTGTGGAGGCCAGAAGGGCCTCTGACGTAGCGGCTGAGCCCTGGGCTTTATATACGGACCCAGGTGTTCGTCGTCAGATGTCCCCACAGACCCGGATCGGTGCTGCCACCTATCCGGAACCTGAGGAACGTCCGACGACTCGACTCACCCGCCACGTCAGACGGTACCCAACTCCTATGGTTTAGTAAAGTGTACCTCTACACCACTCCCCCAGACATTTAGGAGGGTGTTATACATATAATATTACTAGGATAACATTTCTACATGTCTAAACCTTTAGTAATAGAGGTACAACCATAGGTATAACATTAACACTAAATAAATTGTGAACCAGATGTCATATATATATATTCGATAGTGAAATTTAGTTACCTGCCATCTCCTCCTGATCCTGATCCTCCGAATCCGGATCCTCCTGGGCCGCCTGGAGGGTTTCCTCCTGGTGGACCATTATTATTATAGCCTCCAGATGAACCACCAGGCCATCCACTATTGTGACCGGTGTTTCCAGAAGAAGCGTGTCTAGGGTAAGAATCATTTTGATTCCATCCCTGGTTATAGCTATTACCATTCTGATAATTGCCACTTCCCGATGGATTATAATTATTTCTATATCCATAGGAAGATGTTCTCGGTTGGTACGTACCGCCGTTGATATTGTTTTGTGGCGGATTTGGTCTCGGAAAACGTCCATCAGTAGGACCATTACCAGAACCTGGGGGTGGATTCGGTAATCTTGGTACTGCTGGTGTACTGTGGCCGGGTTGGGGGAAATATGAAGGTGGTGTCAACATATGTCTCATTGGTCCGGGTGCTCTTGGTTGTGCCACGGGTGAATTATTATTATTCCCTGTAGCACCATCGTGAGTCGCTTTGATTTTGTGACTCAAATCTGGTATGGGTGGTGCTGGTCCTATCGTATCCAGCATTGGAACTACTGGTTTAGATGCGGTTCCATTTACTGCAGCATTATCTGGTTTCTTATAGATTCCGGATACCACATTCTTGTCAGCCCCATCATCAACGAATGGGCTGTATCTAATTGGGTTTGCATCTTTAGATGTCTTTCCCAACATTGTAGATACCACAGCTGGGTCTATATTACCTATAGTTAACTGGGCTGCTTCTACATATTTATCTAGAGTTATTGCAGTGGCCTGCAATTCCTGAAGCTCATTCGTGAGTTTCTGTCTATCCTCCTCCAGTTGTTTGTTGTAAGCTATGATGCCTACCCGGATGGTTTCATTGTCTTCAGCTTGTTTACTGCACTGAAGTTTCAATTTATCCAACTCATCCTGATAATGGCGAATTTCGGATTCGAATTTTGTCTTATCAAGGTTTAGTTGGTCGTTCGTATCTATGTATGTTTGGATACGAATGTGCCTATTATCATATTCTTTATTGAATGATTCTCTCATAGATTGAAGTTTTAGTTCTTCATTCTCGAGTTCTTTCATGTACTCGCTCCTTCTGGCTTCGAATTCCTTTCGCATGCCAGTTAGGTCCTCTTCCATCTGAAGTTTTTCATGCAATACTTCATCCTTAGCTTTGACCAAGGTATTTAAATTCTCGTTCAAAGTTACATAAGTTTCATTCAACAACAGGACATCCGGTCGTTTTAATTCTTCACCTTCCGGTACCGCATAGGTTAAGTCGCCATCTATAGCGCTATAATCTAATATTGGTAATTCGGGCCTGGGTAACCTATAAGGTAGTTCTCCGAATGTTACCCTTTTTCGCATTGGTGCCGGATGTTCTGGGTTAGTACTACCACCGACTTCGAACATCGAATCACATAATTCGTCAACAATTGAATGCTGGCCTATTAAGTTACTATGTCTCTGTATGGACTGTTCGCGTCGTACAGAGTCTGGCAGATTCTCTTCACTATCATTATAGTGGGGTCTGGGATCTCTCCAAGATGCTGATTCTGCATCTTGTGAGTCCGAATGGGCTTGGAGCATTAGCGATCCATTTCCATTCTTTTGGGCAAGTGATTGCCCTGCTGGGTTAGCTTCCCTAAGGGTGTCTAACCCATGTACTAGCCGTTCGGACGTTATAACGTCCGGGCTATACACCAGAATTAACTGGTCACGGCACCAGTGTAAGGGTTTGTGGCCTTACGGACCTGGGGGGTTCGGGTCTTACGATTCGGAAAGAAAGAGTAAGACAGTATTCCAAGTGTATGCCAACGGTTAGGTTTATTACTTAATGCACACTCACGGCTGCCGAATGATATCAAAGAGGCAGCTAATATTAAAAGACAGTGGTCTACATAGTGTGGAGGCCAGAAGGGCCTCTGACGTAGCGGCTGAGCCCTGGGCTTTATATACGGACCCAGGTGTTCGTCGTCAGATGTCCCCACAGACCCGGATCGGTGCTGCCACCTATCCGGAACCTGAGGAACGTCCGACGACTCGACTCACCCGCCACGTCAGACGGTACCCAACTCCTATGGTTTAGTAAAGTGTACCTCTACACTTGCCCTACTGCTCTGCACTTGCAAGCAGATACTGACTCCAGCAGGATCATGATCAGGACAAAATTGAAATAAAGTAAGAATACAAATAGTTTGAATGAAAAGATGGAGGAGCAAGCAAAAGACACTTTTTTTATTCTCACGTGTTTGGACAAAACCCCCTGGGGGGACACTTCATATATTTTGCTGACACTTGTGTGTGGCTGGCAAGGGCACTTTTTCATCAAAATCCCCCTAACAAGGGTCTGATTTCTAGGCCAAAATCCCCCTAACAAGGGTCAACTTTGACCGAAATCCCCCTAACAAGGGTTCACTTTTGACTTAGGTGTGAAATATCCCATAAAAATACCCACATTTTGACCACAATTCCCGAGTTTTCAGGAGATATTTTCACATCTAGTGAATTCTAATGGTTTATGAGTAAGATATTTCTTAAAGTGCCCTAAGAAGGGTACAGTTTTTGAGGTAAAATACCCCTAACAAGGGTAAGGGTTGTTGTAGCTCCAGCTGCACACCTGTGTCAGAATAAATGTGAGTGTCCCCTCCGGGCAAAACCCGCACTCTCAACAAGATAAAGCAGTGCATGATATTTTATGACTCGTTGACAGCACTCTTCAAGCATTTTCCCTTGAAAGGTATAGGATCATGTATGTGACTTTTGCCTCTATATAGGCTTTTGATGGGACACATTTTCGTCCCTTGAATTGACATTTTTGACAAAGTCACTCAGACTAACTGTTCATAATGATAATTAGAATAAGTTACCTAGAGAACAAGCTCATTAGACCATCCGCAAGACCAACTCGAGAACAACAGCAAAGATTTCAATGGATCTTTAAGCCATGTGTCCATTAATTTTTGCCTTAAACGTTTATCTGCCTTTATGCTGCCTCAGCCTCCGCCGACCCACCTCCCTGTTGGCCATTCTTAAGGTCAGGGTAATCCACGAGTGTAACAGCACTGGCGAGTTACTCATTCACACATGAACATGACCCTATAAATGGCTATAAGGGCATTAAAGCAACACTTATGCCTTAAATGATTGACCCTTTAAGGGCCGTGGCTGCAGCATTAATGTATCATGCTCGTTGGGGTCGATACACTCCCATAGGGTTGGCATGATGCTTCAATGAAATGCTACTGAGCAGTGGGGCCAGCACTTTATTGGTGCATAATTGTGCTCTTGCATAGCGGTCCTTAAATGATTAAGGGGTTGATCCTGATCCTAGCCCCCCCCCCCCCCACACACACACACCCTCACTCACCCCAGGTCCGCCAGGGGGCGGGGTGGCAGCAGTCATTAGTTGAACAGACATAGGAGCGGCCATTGATCAAAGCGGAACCGGAAGTAGCCGTCAGTGCACTGGTGTCCGGCGGCGGCCGTTAGATTTAGTTATTGATGGGTGGTAAGAAGGCCCATCATTAAGCACATACTATACGCGCTAATTGCCGCGCGTGCCGCTACGTGTCGCCACTTCTTAACGCCCGGCGGAGACGCTGCGTTCTAATGAGACGCAGGCCCGCCTTGAAGTCAGCTTATTAGCCAAGAAGAAGTGGGAATCAAACGCACGAATGCTAATTCATTAAGGTTGTCAATGTCACCCGTGCTCTGGTTGGAGAGTGTAAGGGGATGGGGTTGGAGAAAGGAGATACAATGTATCATCAAGACGCTATTTATTGGTTTTTAAGAATGTGACGTCACGTCACAAACGCCAGCTGCGCTCCATCGTCTTGAGAGGCCACGTCATTACACCTTATTACATTCATGAACTGGTGTTCTATAGAGTTAGAACTTATTATCAAATGTGTGCATAGATTTAAAATTGTCCTCAAGTTTACAGCGTAGATTCCTAGCGCAGCATTTCTTCTTCTTGTGAGGGCATGCTTTGACTACGTGTGCACGCTGTCCGGACGATTCAGACGGCCCCAGTTATACTGAACAGTCATTTTAAATGACCTCTACCAATTGTCTATCGTTCACAGGAGGTCATTTCTCAATGCACTACGATCACACACAGCAATAAGGAGGGTGTTGCTCCTATAGTAAAAGGAAGAGCTGCCTAAAAATGCCCTTATTTCCAGTCCTTTCTTTTCATGTAGCTATAACTTGTCCCTTTTGTTGCTCACAAGTGGACATTCAAGTACAGTGCTAAAAAAGGGGGATTTGAGTAGGTACCTAGTTGGAAGAAGTCAGTCAGTATAATTAACTATAGAGTGTGTGACATGAGGAGGTACCTGGTAGTGCAGCTCTCTCTATTTTAAACAAGGCAGGTGACTTTTCAGAGTAATGTGGTGAGTGCAAGTACTTAGGTGAAGCAGTGCACGACTTGTTTAGAAAAGAGGGCACATACTCACAGCTCCTTTTACAATAGGAGCAACACCCTCCTGGTGTGTTATTTTTGTGGATCTTGAAGGTTGCAGTCGAGTGAAAGTGATGTATATATAGTCCGATGGTTGGGGCTAATCATTACTTGTAAAAGATGACGCAGGATCCCAGTAAACACAACTTTGTATATGGACGTTGTAAGAGGTATAGATACGTAGAATTTTGGTTGCAACTACGTATTTTGCTTGGTATGTGGACGTTCAAAGGTTAAGGTTTAACTTCGTTCTAGCTACGTACTATTCACAAATACAATGTCATATTTCTATGTTTTTTCCTCCCAAATACCTACCTAAAAAAGGGGAAAAAAACGAAAAAAAAACATTGGTAAAATATCCACCAAGGAGAAGCCTTGAACCCAAGACCACTCTCATCGGATTCCTACTTGCTACCACTGTGCTACAGATTCTGATGATGATGTGTGTGTCAAAAGTCCATCAAGTCATTTGCATTAGTATATACTTACAGCCAAGAGAATATGTTATACTTTTGGGTGCCAGATACATTGGTTTCCTGGTTAGCTCAGTCTGTAGAGCAAAGCATTTCAAATTCAGGGTCCCTGGGATCAATCCCAGCCCATAGCTGGAAACGATTTTGATGTTGGGAGCATTATAATTTTTTTTTGAATTTTGTTTTTGTATTTTTAGTAATGCTTTTGGTAGGAGAAAAATGCAGAAATATGTAGGAAAACGTATTTTAGATACTAAGTATCTAGGACGTAGTTAAACCTTAATGTTTGAATGTCCATATACCAAGCAAAAAGATGTAATTCAAACTAATTTGGTAGTAACGATACCTAGTTATACCAAATATCTACGTAGCATTTTGGTATGGTGTTTACTGGGATGTTTACACAGACTCAACTTCCCTTGTTACTCTGTTTCCAGCTATCCTCTATAATTCAGCAAATATTTGAAGGAATTACTTGCACACCATAATCCAAACCAATGGAAATACACACTTGAATAACTATGCTAACATGATAGCCCCTTTCGAAGATTAAATACGGACTCTATATCACATTTAAACAAGAACTACCGTAAATCTCGTGCGTGAATGAAAGAAAAACAACAAAATAAACAAAACATATATCGGACAACGGCACTTTAGGAAATGACTTCCAGGAACGCTCATCAAAGTCGAGGTCTAATGTCAGGAAGTAGCACTGCAGGTCAGTAATAACTGCGGACCCTTTGTGGAGGCTGTCGCAAAAATATTGAGTTGTTACTTTCCAGGGTAGGTACCTCACTTCCCATGTCCCTCCTCTACTCAACCACTCAGTAACACTTTCAACACTGTAGTCACTTTCCCACAAATCAAACTGTGTTGCGAAAAGTGGTCACACCTGAGTGCTTCCCAGACTGCCCACACCTACATACCTATGCGACAGAGTGTAGGAAGCAACTTCCAGTTGAGGGGTTGTTAGTAACCACTTCTGGACCACTTCTGTTCGGAAGTGCCATTTGGCAATACAATAGAGAAGAGACTACCAAAGATGAGTGCCTTCCGTTTGTGGAAGTACACCTCCGACAGAGGTGACTTCCAATGGTTTAGCAACAGCCACCTGAGTTCCTGCATCACTGTGTATTTTGATAGAACTATCATCAATTACAGACATTGGGTTTAGTGTGATCGTAGGGCATTCGGAAATGTCCTCGTGTACTACCTGGATAGGGTAAGTCGTGGGGGTCAGCTTAGAACTGATAAATGGAAATGAATCAGGGGTCGATTTCAAAATGAGTAATGATCAGCATATCAGCCTACGATCTGAAACATCATATTCTCGAAAGAAATAGTTCTTCTAGAGGATCACCAACGATGAATATAATATTTATATCGTACAGACCAGTTTAACACCTATGTGAACTATTCACTCATGTCAGTCTGAGACTTAACATGATTGTTCACAAAATAGTACATTAGGTGATCGTCTAAATTTGAAATAAGGCTCAAATTATTTCCTATTTTGAATAAGAAATGACCTCCTGTCCGACTTGAATAGGTAAGGTCGTAGTAAGTGAACTCCTTAGAAAATGAAATTAGTAACGATCACCTAAACAGCGTTGATATTGATCTAAGACAACATGATTGTTCACAAAATCGTACATTAAGTGATCATTTAAATCTACAATAAAGTAAATCGTTAATCGTCCTGAAATAGACCCCAGAGGTATAGAAAGAAGCTTGTCGTCTCTGATCAATGACTATAATGACAGTACTGCAAAAACAAGGACGGAAGTCACACACCGATTATGCAGTCCTAGTGAAAGTCCATTGTCTACCTACTGTGGCAAGTTCACTCTGACAACAACCTTCATTAATTTGATCCCAATTGAGGTCCTACATGAAACAGAATATTAAAGTAAAACGGATCTTCTTTGCAAAAGTACACGTCGATGAGTAAATAAGCAAATGTCCATGACCAGGGAATAAATTTGCATCATATTCACCGAGGTGAGGCTGTCTGTATTCAACGACGCCTTATAGGCGGAGTTGAATGCGGACAGGCCTCACCGAGGTGAATACGATGCAAATTTATTCCCTGGAATGGACATTTGCATTTATGTCATGGCCTAGGGGGTTATTTTGCCTTTAAATAAAGAAAAACAGCTCAGATCTGTTCAAAATCCAAGATGGCGGACACCCATTGAATACGGACACATTGTATTCAATGCCACCCATTGAATACGGCAGTTCTAGTACTAATCTATAGTGACGTTCGTATCAGCCATGACATAAAGTGCCATATCATCGCACATTGTAAAGAAAATGTCTTCAGAATAATGGTGCATTCCTCGCCCCAGGTTGGCAGAGATCCATCGTTATCTTCACAGAGATTCCCTGTACATTAATGTATAACCTACACTGTAAAAACAGTGTTTAGGGATTAAACACAAGTGTTTAGAAGTTAAACACTTGGGTAAACACTTATTTGTCCCACTTTTCTCAACACTTCTTAAGTGTTAAACGCGTTTAATTTTAAACGTGTTTAACTAGGAAGTGTTTAACCAAGTGTTTAAATGCTAAACACTTAAACACTTCAGTGTTTAGGTGTTTAAGAATAAGTGTTTAAAAGCTAAACACCTAAACACTTCAAGTGTTTAGATGTTTAAATATTGGTGTTGAGAAAATTTGGTGTGTATCTTTAAACACCTTTTTTGCAGTGTAACTGCCATCTAGGGTGTTCAGATTTATGACCCCTATTAGATTCAACAGTTATTTTTACAGTGCATGTATATACTGGTGCTCCACTTCAAAATCATCTTACATTTCTCTTTCTGTTTCAGGTGATGGCCACAACAGCTCAGTGACATCGTATGACGTAGATGTGACGTCATGGCGTCTCGGTCACGTCCAGGGCTGCTGCGCCTCCTAGTGGTGTTATTAGTAACTGCACTGGTGACCTTCACCTATCTCCTCCTGTCCTTGGATGGTCTTCAGACCGACCTACACCCTCCCCCCTCCCACCCCGCCTTTGCCAACATCCACCCTCCCACCTTCCATCCTGCCTCCCCCGGCCTCCCCCCACAGCCAGACACCCCCCTGGAGGAGACACAGGAGGAGCAAGGCGGCAGGTGGCAAAGGGACAAAGATTCCATTAAACAGACAGAAACTCATCAGGACCGACCTGAGAAGTGTAACTGCACCCCTTCCACTAGTCCCACGGATCATGTAGCTAGAGGGACTCAAGGGAACAGCGGTCGACGACACTCACATCGGTTCAGAGTGGAAAGCAGAGGGGAGAGAGTAGGGGATAGAGGGGGGATTGGAATAGGAAGGACATGGGAGGAGCCGCCATCAACAGTAGCAGGAGAAAGAGGGAATGAAAGAGCAGAGGGATCAGACATTGAGGAAGCTGAAGACTTTGGTTTAGAAGTAGACTTAGCAAATAGTAGAGCACCAAGAGCAGAGGGAGGACACAGAGGGGAAAAGGAAACTCAAGAACTTGAGGGAGACAAGAGAAGGGATGGGAGACAGGCCCTGAGGGGAACACGAGAGGGGATAGGGGCAAGAGGAGTAAGACATGGCAACACTGGGCGTCATGTCAATTTCCACCTGCCCACATATACCGGAAGGAGTATTCCCACACATACCGGAAGTACGTCACGTCATGGTGCACATGAAGATGGCGGGAGTGACCAAGGGGAACTCAAGGGCCGCATTCGGCGTGCCTCTCGTCAACTTCGGGACATACTGGAGTTAATAAAACGTTTCCGCACAGGTACAAACAAAACCAAGTCAAAACCTGAAGTACACCACCTGCGAACTGGTCTCCAGGCAGCAGAGAAGCTCATAAACTCCCTGTTACCTAGTGATACAATAGAAACAGACAATGCTAGTAAAATCTTTATTGTTACCCCTCCGAAGGTTTCACGAAATTCCTATGCTAAGCATGCAGAGGGCGTAGTCTTCTCTCCCCCACCCGGCGAGGTGTTTTGTAAGGAGACGTTCAGGGGTACATTATTTGGATATCCATTTTATGAGAAGGGCTTTGTTGTGGACCCATGCCCCGAGCAAACACCCCTCGGTCGCTTACTCACAGTCTTATTTAATTTTGTGGATTACCCGCCCCATCAATTGCTTGATACCTCACATCTTGTGCGGCAAGTGCGAGCGAGACATCCTGATGTTGCTGTATATGTTGCTGCACGCCACAAGGAAGCACATCCAAAAGGACAGGATGTTGACTTCCGGTTGGACATTGATGAGACCAGTGGCGCCTCCTCACGCCCAGCAGCAGTGTGGAATGCCTTATTATCCAGAGTAACAACCCCTTATGTTTTCATCGCCAGGCAAATGGTGCATTTTGATGCTGATGCAGGTCTTCAGCGTCTTGTCAGGGAAATTTCATCTCAGGGGTTGGGAGTCGTAGGGGGCGCCACCCGTACTGTTGATGGGAGATGGACTATGGGATGTTACCAGGTAGCCCATTATAATTATACCCTTGTGTACCGGCATGGCTACAGGAACTCCCAACAAGAGTGTCTGCGCTGTCACTATATCCAGGGGCCATTTGTAGCAAGAACGGATCTTCTCAGGAGACATCCCTTGGATGAGGCCTTAAGCTCTTCCACCATGTTTGAGGACTATTTTCTCATGCTGCAGGATAACGGGGTGGCCGCAGCACTCTGTCCAGATGCTATGTTTCATGTCCGGTTTCCAGACGGACTACAACAGCATAAAACAACATGGACGGCGTTAGCAACAAAATGGCGGCTCAACCGCATCCGGTTATCTTCTGGAGGCAAAGGGGGGACGCTGCATACATTTACTTGTATGGAGGTGCACATGGATTGTGCCTTTACAACTGGATTAGCAGTCGCCCCGTGTTGCTTGGAACTTCTTGCAGCACAAATTAAGTTCATTATGAGGACTTGTGAAGAGAAGCACCTAGTCTGTGAACTCCAGGAGGGGACACTGCTTGGTGCAGCCAAACTTGGCAAGGTGTTGCCATGGGAACGGGATGGGGACATCACCTTCCTGTCTGCCAATTTCAGTGCGCTGGCCGCCCTGGAGGGCTGGTTTAATGCCGGGGGGTATGTTTTACATCAAACAGGGGGAACAAGGTGTTGTGTCGAAGACAGGGTAGCGGGAGGAGTTTTCACGGTCAGTGGACATCGGAGTCCTTGGACGGTCGAGATGTATGGCTACCATAAAACCGACTCGGAACAGCTCGCGAGTCGCGGTCTTCACCCAACTAAGGTGTTCTTTGATGGTACTTGGGTAGCCACACCTCGTAACCCTGGACTCCATTTGAGAAATAGGTATGGCCATGAGATATACCGACATGCCCAACATTGGATCTCATTGGGTAAATATAATGGCTGGGAGGAATATTTCCCTTCTGGCTTTAGCCCTTGTCCTATACCCGGGAGACATGACTGTTTAGATACATACCCTGTAGATGGAAATCTCCAATTTGAGGAACCAGTGCCATAGTGATGTGTGATTACTACAAAGGTGCTGTATTATCGCCCTAGTGCTGTATTATCGCCCTAGTGCTAGATACTCACCCAAATAGCTACTTTTCTACCAGGAATTCATAATCATTATAGAATTTCTGTGACATTCAATACCAAAAGCATGGCTAGTCAGGAATGAGAAGACAACTAAAGATGCTAAGAACATATTGTGCCATAATCTATGCCAAAATAAACATTTTTTAACAAATATTGATAAGCCAAAATACTCAAGGCACCTTATATTAACACAGTATCTGTGCTAATTATCAAACTCAAGTATTGCCTCTATGTTGAAGGACTGTCGATATACTAGACATAATCAAAGACACTTGTGTGTGAAAGGATTTGTAAAATGTGATAATTTTTCAGCTTATTTCTAAGTCTTCAGATTTGACCTGCCAAAGGGTTTTTATAGGTAACATTGTGCATAATGATATTACTCTGGTATGAATACAATCCTACTAAAATTAGGTTAAGAATGTGTGCATACAATTGACTTTCTAACAATTGTGTAATGATGTATCCAGAAGAGAAATGTTCCAAATGGGCACACTTGTGATACATCTATATAAAAATGGCTAATTGACGTAACATACCCATTACAATAACACAGGGAGGATATACATGTACCATTGTTGAGAAATGTCTTCCTGAACATGTTCATTTCAGTTTACGCCCAACCAAATGTTGAAGGACTCAATAAAATCAGCACTTGTTCCTTATACCTAGGCTATGCTCTGCTATGCTGATTTGGTATTTAACCTGCTGTCAAACCGTAATGTATTATCCCAATAAAGGCAAAGTGCCTGCTCAGTTGGGCCAGCAAGGGAAAGGGATGGGGGACTATAAATCAAATACCATAAGCATCACCATTGCCTGCACTCTAAGAAATGAATATTGAATCAACTATGCATCCCCATAAACTGTCTAGCAACCATCTTATGTGAATCAGTATGATTCCTACAGTGAACCCCCAGAAAATAGTTTGATAAAACATTGTGTAACTATTGGGATTTCCATGAAAATAACAGATTTGTCCCAATTTCACTGAACAACCACCATTATTCTGACTGCAGATTTTACAGTGTGTATGCAATGGGCGGGGATGACTATTGCTGCAAATCCATAATCTATTCCCACCCCGCTTGTGGAGTATGTAAGGTGTGGGGGTTACGGAGGGGGTGTCGGTATGTCATGTCAACACCCTATCTGTCTCCTCCTCAACCCCCTTCATACTCCAACATACTCCAGCCAATTTCTCCTAATCGGCACATCGATAAATGGGGTTCAAGGGGTATAGTCTGTTGTATGATATAGGACTCAAAAAGGCACATTTGCACGGACATTGTGATTACTGTTAGTTATGTCGAAAGAAGGAGAGTAAAAAGAAAGGGGGGGGGGGATAAAACCTGATTCATATTAGGAAGAAGCGTCATATTTTAGTCTTTATTTTTTGTGTGATTCAAATGTACAAAACAATTGACAACTGTAGCCGAGTTTGGTTCCACATTGACCACAACAGGTATAACAGTTTACAAGAGAAGAATATACTGTTTGCAATGATTCCTATTTATTTTTAGAAATGGGTCTACTGCGTTGTTGTATTTAGTTTTACCAATGTTTGCAGGTATCAGCAACTTGAAGGTTCGATATGAGAACTTCTGTCCAAAACATCAGATTATTTAGAGTCCACATTTGTACCATTTTGAAAAACGTACTCAAAATAAGGTCTTTGCACAAAATAAAGGTCCCCATGAATAGTTTCATTCCCAGCGTGATCCAACAGCAGCAAATATTGTTACATGACGTAGTGCTCCCACTGACGTCACATCATGACGTATCACCATGGCAACACGTCTTTAATCAGAGACCTTTAATTACCTAATGACAGATCACCTCAGCAGAGACCCACACCAGTCTCTGTACTTATCCTATAAGGCTGCAATGCATATAACACTACCTGTGGTGGTGTGACAAGAATAGGTAAGTCAATGTTGACTTGGTTTCATGAGGGAAATATGAAACACTGTAAGTTGTTTCCTCATCAGTATGTACTGTTGAGAATATGAATTGCAATAGTTATATACAATAGAGGGTTTCAGTTGTTATAGAGTCCTATAAAACAACATAATACATTTTCCTTTTCAGCTGAAAATGAATAAATTGTTTGGATATAGAAGTGATTTTCAGGTAACTCAGGATTTTCTGAAAATAAGATCATTCTCACTAATTTTCGGATGATTTGCGATGAAGTCAATGACAAATGCGTTTCAAGTAAACTAAAAAGCAACTGAAAAAAACGTGTAATGGAAACAACTCTGCTTTTTCCCTTTCATTTCAAGCAACTTTCACTTCGCCACCTCCATCAGTCATAATACTTCATCAAGTTTTACATCCCTAGTGATCTGCTGGAATTCAAAAAGTAATATGTATGCGAAATGGAAAATGATCTGTAATGGGAAGCATCTAAGCGATCTGTCAAATCCAAATACGCATGTCGGTGGGTGGCTGACTTGGGGATCCTTGTGTGATTAGTTGCCTCAGGGTGAAAGATCCTTTGAAGTAGATTGAGTGTGAAACGCAATTTAAATCATAATTAAAGTGGTGTAGAATGAGAGGTAAATTTGAAGCTAAGGTTCTGTGAATCAACTGAATTTTTCTGAGGAGGAGGGATATTTGCAACCATGAATTACATAAAATTGTCCTCATTGGAGAAAAGGCATGTGATTCTCTCTTGACTTACAATATTGTGTAGAAATGTATGATATGCATAAATATTTGTCCATACACAAAAACAAAAGAGTGAACCCAACAATGTCCAAGGTCTTGCTATGTACACTGCACCAGCATAGTGGACTACCTACATAATGTTTTGGTTCCATTTTCGCTAATCAGACGACTTATGATATTGCAAAATTATAGAAAAAAATATCAGCAAAAAAAGGCCTATCAGCTGTAGTGGTACCCAATGCGTTGGTCGTGTGTATTATGACCCGCCGACTTCATGCTTTTACTATATCAAAAATTGTCAGATCAGTGTCAATCGGCCAGATTTCAGGCTAGTGGAAGCCCCGCTAACCAATGATAAAGCTAAACATCTGACTTGCAATCTTGCCATGTAAATATCATGGAAATAGGAAATGACAAGACCAGCTATCAGCTTCCATTTGGAAAATCTGCATCCGTATTGCTGAGAGGTGCTCCTGACCTATAATATAGCAGCAATAGATGTGAGTGTATGTGAATTAGAATTAATGTGTGTGTTGGCTGGCTTTGGACACTTCAGGGTGACCTGGGTTTAGGTGTGAGTTCATATACATGTGGATGTATACTCACAGAGGCTCCCCCGCTCAGCCGGCATGCAAACTAGCAATCTTCTGAATCTACCTTAATCAGCTAGACACACACTCGGCGCAGCAGGTAATGCATTATCTCTGGAGACCACTGATTTGCTTTTCACAGAATGAATTTCCTTACAAATGTATGGGCTCCATAGACATGTACTGGATTTTATTAGGAATGGGAAAACAGGGAATATGATATCATTTACATCTCTTCTTTGATGATCCACAGGCCATAAGACTCAGTCAGACCCCTCCCCCTAAACAATTTGTGCTGCAAATATAACTCTGTAAATCTCTGCTTATAAGAAAAGTCTTGTATTTGGGGATTACTTCACCTGCATCCTGTGGGATGTAGCCCAAATTAAGGTGTGTCGTATGTTTATGTTTAGATAGAAATAGATAAGCTGTATATGTAACAGAATGCAAGGTGTGCATAGTTAAGAGGAACGTCTATATATGTTTATACACCTCAAAATAGTGCTGCAAACATAGAAAAAAACCTGTTATTCCAACGCAAATCTACGTCTAAATGAGGTAGATAAACGTAGTATGGACACCTACGTCTCTAGAACGTAGATACACCTGAACATTTGAACGTCCACATACCAAGCAAAACTACGTAGTTGGAACCAAAATTCTACGTAGATATACCTCTCTATAGCGTCCATCTACGAAGTTGTGTTTACTGGGATGCTACACTGTCTGTACATCTTGCTATATAATTATGGACAGGTATAATTTTATGCCATGGCTAATACCGACTATAGATTTGTACTACTCACGCCATATTCAATTGGCGGATGGAATACAATCCTCGCATATTCAATGCCGCCATTTTGAAATTTATACAGAGCTAGTTAGTTTCGTACTAAGGTATGGTTATTAGAAGTTTTACGGTAAAAGTATGATTGAAATAGTTTAATAATGTTATAACTTGTTTAATGTGTACCTAAGTATTAGCGCCATGTTAAAGGAAAAAATACCACCTAACGTAAGTCAGATTAGATCCGTAACTAAAAGTGCTTGGCATCAGCGGCTAGCTCAGCATCACATGACCTACTTCATTTAGCAAGCTGTCATGGTGGACAAAAACAAATCGAGACGACTTGATGGCTTCAAAATAAGTAAATATTGATGCAGAAATATTCCATGATCGTTGACATTTGCTCATATACTCCATATGGGGTGAGGAAACCTTTGTTGATACTACATGTTCAGCTAGTTGACAGGGTATTCCCATTTAACTCTTTGCACTGTTTGTAAATTTCTTTGCAGCCTAAGCCCTCAAAAAATGGTGCTTAGGCCTAAAAAAAAGGTTTGTTTCCAGTTACCAGACCAACCCTAGCAGAACACGGCCGACTGTGGAATTTTGGGGGGGGGGTTTTGACATTTTTAGGAATTTTTCAAGAAACTTTCATAATTTTTCATAAATTTTTCGTGGAGCTCATATAGGTCCTCATCTATTGGTATACGGTTCATAAGAATCATTCATATCTTTTACATGTGCTTAATATTTCTTATGTTTTCCATCTTTCTACTATTAAATCATAGAATCAAACATGTCTGCCCATACATTTCTATACAAAATTTGAAAAGAAATTTAGAAAGAAAGAAAAAAATCCGACCTACCGACCCCAGCATTTTAGCAATGTTACTGAAAACACACAATTTTCTTTCAGCCTTATGAGGGGGAAGATTATGGGGGAAAATTATCTGAAGTCATAAACATCTCAAAATGAACAAATAGAAACAGAACAAAGAATCAAAAGGAAAAATGAAAAAAGAGAAAAGAAGAAAAAATCAATTAAGTGAACAGCTGACTGACCAAGGGTACCGATGATGGATGATGGAGGCACTGGTCACTCATTAACTCACTTCACTTTATCAAGTCCAGCTTCGTTCCTCATTTACAGATCCACCTGCTCCCCTCTCCCTCCACCCCACTGACTTAAGATTTATTTTCCTGACCCAAATAGACAGGTAGACATACTCTCAGGTTTAAGATTTGAAAATGGACTATGTTGAACAATACTGTGGCAAGTTTTGATGGTCTCTCTTGATACAGTGTGTCTAAGTAAGTCCTCTGTTATTTATGTCTAACTGCAAATAACTGTGGGTAACTCCAAAGAACTACTATTTACTGATTTGAGATGAAACATAGATAAGCAGTTTGTATTAATCACAGTGATTAAGAAAGACAATAGGATGTTAAACTAAGGATCACCCTATGCATTAAGCTAGACTTCCATCTAGTAATATTTTACCAATTGTAATATTTAAAAGTAAAGCCCAATTGCCTATGAATTTCCTCTGTTTGATAGGCTTAACATCCACAATTGGTATCGCTCCATCGTGCAAACACAGTAGCTATCCGGTCCATCTCTTACCTATATCTGGTAAAAGCAATGGGTATTGTCCTCCAACTTCCACCTCTCCGCATCAAGTTTTATTTCAGGATAAAAGAAGACAGGACACCATTTGAAGAAACCTTAATTACTCACCCAGGTTGATTCCTTTATTACTCCATGTAATTGTAAAACAATTTGCCCCGAAAACCATCCCCATTATTTCTTTGGTGGGAAGGCATGGCAGTTTTATGTATTAATTGCAGGAGAAAGACTTGATGATAATTGAAAAGAATTTAATAGACTTGCAGCACCTAGTGCTGCTAGATGAGGTTTTTATTCCATGTAAATACTGAATTGTATTAGAGGATTCCTTTAGGACATGTTCCTATATCTTTCAAACCTGAATGGCACCATCCATGTTCACTACCGCAAATCTAATAGTGTAGAAAGAGCAAAAACCGCTTGTTTCTTAACCTGAGTTAAAGCCTCCTGTTCTATTTATTAATCAGAACCTGATAGGACAACTCTATAAACACTAATGCAATGGGGCCACCCCCCCTATACTACATCTCTAAATGCTGCATCCTTTGTGGTGTACACACACTTGTGGTTTATATTGTGTTTAAATCAATTATGATACATGGTTATACTGCAGGGGAAAATGTGACAGAATTAATTAAAAGCAATCACTATGGAGCATATATGAATAAAGCTACCTCTATAGATTCAAAAGCAGTGCCATTTCTAGTTCTTTTCATTAGAGCTTAGATGGTTGACTAAGAGCATGGGGATAGAACTCAAAGTAAGCTATTTTGGATAGGGCAACTTAAGAGACACATTGATTTACATGACCCTATTAAAAGGAAATTTAAACGATGTCTCCTCACCATTTCACAGGTAGCTTGCTTAATGTGTTTGTGTCTCCTTTCTATATATATATATATATATATATATATATATATATATATATATATATATATATATATATATATATAGTGGCTGATTACATCTTACATCTCTTTTGGGCTGCTTGGAATCAAAAGGTACCATAAATGAAAATGATCTAGTATGGAAACCTTCTTAGTGATCTGTCAATTCTAAATACACATGCCAGTACAGGATAAACCTGGTTACTTTTCTAAAGACCCGCTTGACATGCACTTCATAAATTGTAAAGTGAAATCATCTACTGAAACAAGTTTGGGGAGCATGGAACATGAAGCATATCTCTAAAGTTGTCCCTCCCCTTCCCAATAGCTCTCATATCCCCCCCCCAAGTTGGGTGTCAGGTTTTCGCCCAATTAAGCTGTATTTAATGAACCTTCCCTCAATTTAGTTGCCCTTAAAGGTCTTTCTCCAAGGTCCCTACCATTGAAGCAATTTATCTTTGTTAACTGGACAAGTATGCTGAGCATGTGTATAATATCATGGGCGAATATCATTAGGGAGAATCGTATAGATGCTGAAAAATCATTAAAAGAAGGAGCTGAAATAGATGATTTAGAACTTGAAGTATGAACCAATATGAAGTGATAATGATAAGGGTGTACATAAAATAGCAGTCTAATGAGAATCCCTTGTCTTGTTACTGCAAGCATCCTTTTCCTACAACAGTGGCAGATTTAGTAAAGGTCGCTGGTGTGTGCATGTCCCCCTTTTAGGTCTCTTTGCTAAATTTTGTGTGTTCGTCTCCTCTTTTTGGGCAGCACTCCTTCCTTTTTAGAATCCCAGATCCGCCACTGTCATGCATAGCCGTACTTATAAATATTCTCCATCCAAGAATTGAAATAAGTGTTGAGTGTTGTGAATAGGTGTGAGTGATGTGGATGTATACTCACAGAGGCTCCCCCACTCAGCCGGCATGCAAACTAGCAATCTTCCCAATCTACCCTAATCAGCAATACATATGCTGGGCTTCTCGGGTAATGCATTATCTCTGGAACCCACTTATTTGCTTTTCACGGGCTTGGGAATTGCATACTATCCACCAAAATAGGAATAGAAGGAAATGTATAAAGATGAGGGCTTACAGGTCAGGAAAACTTTATGACAGAAATGTCAACCATTCTGCCATCAAAGTCATTAGTAATAGAATGAAGCAAATGGCAAGACATGCTACAAGTGCTGTCTGTACATCTTGCTCTATAATTATGGACAAATATATATGTGATCTGCGAGAAAGGCCCTTAGCGCAGGGTGCATTAAGTTCCCTAATCCCAGTACATGTCACATATATATACTCCATATGGGGTGAGAGAACTTTTGTTGAAACTATATGTTCAGCTAGCTGCTTGAACGTATAAGTTGGCAGGGTATTGCCATTCAACTCTTTGCACTGATTACATTAAGCCTTCTAAGCATTGTGCTTTGAGGGGGAAGATTATGGGGTGAAATCATCTGAAGTCATAAACATCTCTGAGAAGAAATGAATAAATAGAAACAGGATAAAGAATAAGAAGGAAAAATAAAGAAAGAGCAGGTATGTGAACAGCGGATTGACCACTGGTACCGATGATGGATGATGGAGGCACTGGTCACTCATTAACTGACTCCACTTTCTTAAGTCCAGCTTCCTTCCTCATCCACCACTCCACCTGCTCCCCTCTCCCCAACTACCTTTATTTCCTGGACCCAAATAGATAGGTAGAATACTCTGAGCTTTAAATTTGAAGATGGAATATGTTCATCAAAGCTGTGGCGAGTTTGGACAGTCTTTTTTGATACAGTGCATCTAACTAAGCTTTCCCTTATTTGTGTGTAACTGGAAATAACTATGAGTAACTCCAAAAATGACTATCAACTGAGATGAAACATACATGATATTAAACAGTTAGAATCACAGTGCTTAAGAAATACAATAGGATGTTTACTTAAGGATCACCCTATGCATTGAGCTAGACTTCCTTTCAGTAATATTTCACAAATTGTAACATTTAAAAGTAAAGCCCAATTGCCTATGAAATTCCTATGTTTGATAGGCATAATATCCACAATTCATTTTGGTATCGCTCCACCCAGCAAACAAAGTAGTTATCTGGTCCATCTCTTGCATATTACTGGTAAAGGAAATGGGTATTGTCCTCCAACTCCCACCTCTCTGCATCAAGTTTTATTTCAGGAAAAAAACATAGGACACCATCTGACGAAACCTTAATTACTCAACCTGGTTGATCCCTTAATAACTCCATGTAATTGTAAAACAAGTTAACCCAAAACCAATCCCATAATTTCTCTGGTGGGAAGGGATGGCAATGTTAAGTATTAATTGGAGAAGAAGAACTTGATGACAATTAAAGAGAATTTAACAGACTTGCAGATCTTAGTGCTGAGGAGGTTCTTATTCCATGTAAATGCTGAATTGTATTAGAGGCTTCCTCTGGGCCCTGTTTCTTAACCTTTTAAACCTGGAGTGCACCATCCATGTGCCCTCGTGCAAAGCTATTAGTGCAGACAGAGCAAAAATTGTCTGACTTGTGTGTGTTAGCAAAGGCTAATTACACTCGGGCTACGCCCTCATGTAATTATCCTTCACTAACACACACGCGTCATGAATTATCCATTGATTACTTGTTCAATAGGCCAATTCTATAAACACTAATGCAATGGTGCCACCCCCTTTAGGGCATCCCTCAATCCTGTATCCTACCTATTTACTTGTGGTTTCTGTACCTTGCTAAACATGTTTGGTTCTCCTTTTGTAGGCCTCACCAGATTAACCACACCCATCACTCACGATGGCTGATTATATTTTATATCACTTTTAGGCTGCTTGGTACCTTATATGCAAAATGGAAGATGATAAATACACATGTCAGTACATGACAGAATGGGTTGCTTACTGACCCGGGTAGTGGCGGATCCAGGATATTGAAAATTTTGGGGTCCAAAAATATAATTAAACTCTGAAGTACTGGGAAAAGAATTAAGCTGAATTGAAAGATCTTTCTCCAAGGTCCCTGTAATAAAATCAATCTATCTTTGTGAGTTTGGTAAGAATGCTGAGAGTTCCATTTGATATCATTGGTTATGATAACCATATCAATACTGAGAATCCATAAAAGGGAGAAACTGAAATAGACGATTCAGAATCAAATTGTCAAACTATGGCAGTGACATATTTATGAGAGATCCCTCTTTTTGATTAACTGTCTGTCCTTTTGTCCCCAAAAGTGGGTGTGTGTCCCTTCTTTTTGGGTGGCAGTGGGCCCCGTCTCTATGGAATCTTGGATCCGCCACTGTTTGGTAGCAGTAGGCCCATTTGGGACTATATGCCATCCAAGAATTGAAATTAGTGTGACTATCATATATTCTGACTGGAAGTGGAGTGTAGATGGTGACCTGGATTTAGGTGTGAGTTCATGTATTTGGATGTATACTCACAGAGGCTCCCCCGCTCAGCGGGCAAGCAAACTAGCAGTCTTCCAAATCTACCTTAATCAGCTAGACATATATATATACTGGGCTCCTCTGGTAATGCATCATCTCTGAAAACCACTGATTTGTTGTTCACAGCCCTTGGAATTGCATCCTGTCCATCAAAAGGAGAAGGATTAAAAGACATAAAAAGGAAGGGGGACAGGTCAGCAAAGCTTTATGAGAGTAACAACAACCACTCTCAAATCAAAGTCATATAAGTTCAACAGATTGCAAATTGCAGGACATGCTACTCTCTTGCTTGGTGTGCATATTATCCAGTGTGAAAGAAATCAGTTATTTGAGACAGTATTGGAATAGCATGGATCAAGAAGGAGATTAATGTCATTTGATCTCTTTAGATGTCCCCCTTTCCCGAATTTTGCTCACGTGAATTTATTTCCCCCCAAGTTAGGTGTCTTCAAAGGTTTTGGCCCAATTAAGTTGTATTTAATGAACCTTCCCTCAATCTAAGTGCCCGTAAAGTTCATTCTCCGAGGTCCCTATCATTAAAGTAATCTATCTTTGTGAGTTGGGCAAGCATTCTGAGTATGCATATGATATCATATAACAGAATAGGGACAATCATACTGAAAATTCATTGAAAGGAGGAACTGAAATAGATCGTTTAGAATCAATATGAGGTGATGATAATAGGTGAGTACATAAAGGAGCAGCATAATGAAAATCCCTTGTCCTGTTACTGTAGGCATCCTTTTGGATTAGACGATGGATTTAGTAGGGGTCATGGGGGGCTGCACCCCCTCTTTTTAGTTGAGTCTGTTTGCTAATTTTGGTCCCCCAAAAATGAATGTGTGTCCCCTCCTTTTGGGCAGCACCCCTTCCTTTTTTGGAAATCAGCATCCGCTACTATATATGACACATCAAGGGAGAACATCTCTCCACAGGGGATTTCTCCCAGCAAATTGTCGTTATCTGTCGCCATGATTGGTCATCAATGGTGACTCCTTTCTGAGTGATAACTCACTGCGTCATCTTTCGCCACTGTGTGTCAGTCTCACATGGCATGGCGATTTATCACAACAGTCGCCAACATGATCTCACTCACTGCGTGAGTATGTGCCACCCCTTGTCATCCCTCACAAAGCATGGTGACTTATCACCACCATCGCCAACATGGATCTAACTCACTGTGTGAGTATGTGCCACTGCCTGTCAACTCTCAGTCAGAATGGCAGCTTATCACCACCATCGTCAACATGGATCTCACTCACTCCGTCAATATGTGCCACTGTTTGTCAACTCTCATTCAGAATGGCAACTTTTCACCTGCATTGCCACATGGCTCTCACTCACTGCGTGAGTTTGTATCACTCCTAGTTAATCTTCTCTCAAAATGGCGACTTATCACCACCATTGCCAACATTGGTCTCACTCAATACGTGAATTTGTGTCACTCCCAGTCAATGCTCTCTGAGGATTGCATCATCTGTCACTCACTCTCACTCACAGTGGCAACTTATCACCACCATTGCAATAGTTGTTGAGACAGCACCACTGTTCAACATGTAGCCTATCTAGGAAGTGTGGGCATGAAGTATAAGTCCCATACGTATCAAATGTGCTTTGTTTCACACTGATTTCCATGTAATACTTCAGAGTTGAATCAAACAAGATTATATAGAGAGAATATCAATTGAATTTAGATAGAGGTATCTCTAAAATGATAGCAACTATCCATAAACACCTTTTCTCTCGTTACAGGAAAAATACATAGGGAAATATCTACATGAACACCTTGTCTGCTGTTAGAGGGAAGATACATATGGCAATACCTTCTCTGGCAAAACATACTTTGTTCTGGCAGATGTGAGGCTGCATGATTACCAATATCGATGATCATGAGCTTTTCATCTAACAAGGTGAGTGATCACCAGCGTCGCCATCACTGGTGAGTCTGAGTGATCACCACTCTCGCCATCGATGGTGAACCTGCGCTATGACGTGGTGCGTGTTTCATCTAGCGAGGTGAGTGATCAACCGCCTTGCCATCCCTGGTGAGTGTGAGTCATCACGATCCTCGCCAACCGTGGTGAACATGCGCTATGGCATGGAGTGCGTTTCATCTAGCCAGGTGAGTGATCACTCGTGTCGCCATCCCTGGTGAGTGTGGGTGATCAAGTTCCTCACCATCTGTGGTGAACCTGTGCTATCATGAGGTACGCGTTTTATCTAGCGAGGTGACTGATCACAATCCTTGCCATCCGTGGTGAATGTGCATTATGACGTGGTGTGCGTCTCATCTAGCGAAGTAAGTGATCACTCATATCGCCATCCCTGGTGAGGATGAGTGATCACTCATGTCGCCATCCCTGGTGAGGATGAGTGATCACGATCCTCGCCATCCCTGGTGAACATGTGCTATGACGAGGTGCGTGTTTCATCTAGCGAGCTGAGTGATCACCCGCATCGCCATCCCTGGTGAGTCTGAGTGATCACCATCCTCGCCATCTGAGGTGAGGCCATGTGATCACCACCATTGCTATTCCTGGTGATCTTGTGCTATAGCGACGTCGTGTTCCATCTAGCGACATGTGTGAGCCACTTCACACAGGTTGACGAGGAGTCACAACAATTTGCTGGGCTAATTCCCCATTTGGCCACCAGGGGGCATTGGAGGGGCAAAACTACTCTAAAATCATTATAAAAATACATTAAGCTAATTTTTTAAGCAGAATTCAATGATTTCATACTTGGATGGTGAAATGAACATTTTTCATGAGAAATCTACCTATATGCCTGATACTGGTTGTCATAGCAACCATTCCTATAATCTAAATTTGCAGATTTTTATGCCAACTTTCGGGGATACTCACCAAAAACCAAAAACTGAAAACAGAAATGGAAAATTCCTTTTAGATCGAAATCTATGATAAAAATCACCATAATGTTATGGATTTTTTTTTTATGAAAAAGGCTGTGTTTCTATGGTTTATAATGACATTTAGACCTTAATCGTCAATATATAAATATAGGAATATTTAAGCCAATGATGTCTCATTTTAAAGATCTTGAGATGAACTTTGATAGTGAATTTCCCTGCAGAGGGGTGTTTTTGCTTGCCTGGTCATATATGTCAGGCCAATGACAAAAAATGTGTTTTCCAGTTACATGACTCAATTATCTAGGGTCCGTAGGTCGGATTTTTATTTCTTTTTTACATTCGTATAGGAAATGTTAAGGCAGATATCAATGACTTCATCAAATTCTTTGATTTCATTGCAAGATAATAAAGGAAAAATGTGACAAATGTGAAAGGCATGGGGGAATATGAATGACATATGTAAAATAGATTTTAAAAAGTTCAAAATTCTCAGAGTATTAAAAGAATCTAAATAATAACGGAAAATAAATCTAAAAAATATGAAGAAATTCTTCAGAATGAAAAAAAAAAAGAAGTAGGGTCCCCACTAGACAGGACTTGAGTTGGGAACGTTCACAACTTGGGGCAAGAGAGTGTGATTATCTCCTAAATTTAGACACGCCAGAACATCTTATACTCGAGAAGAAAAAATTCAAGTTCCTGGGAATATAGCTAGTATTTCTCGAGAAATTCTCAAGTAATTCTCAAGATCTAGACTCGGGAACTAACTTTCTCGAGTATAAGATGTTATGGCATGTGCAAATTTCCAGAGAAAATCATGTTCTCTATTCTTTTTGCATTCACAAGTTGAGACTCGAGAAATAACTGGAAACACAACTGTTTTTAGGCCTTAGCGGTACTTATGACTATACACCATCCAAGAATTGAAAAAAAGTGTGGCTATCCCATATTCTGATTGGACTTATAGCGTAGATGGTGACCTGGGATTAGTATGTGAGTTGATGTATGTGGCTGTATACTCACATAGGCTCCCCCGCTCAGCCAGCATCCAAACTAGCAATCTTCTCAATCTACCTTAATCAGCTAGACATACACAGATCCAATGACCCAACAGTGGGTTGCCCTGTACCCACTACAGTGGTATTTATAGCCCATTTACAAGAGGGGCTGAAAGTGGACTTGGATAATACATTATCTCTGGAGACTGCTGATCTGCTGGTCTCAGCCTGTCTGGTCTTGTGGTAACCTGTTGTAGACTTTGTAAATGGCAGCAGGATGGGTAGGGGGTACACCCATATCCTATCTTCAAATACCAGTTTACGCCTGACTGGGAAAGGTTTGTCTCTGTCAAAATTGGAGTGCAGAAAGCAATGCATTAAAAAGTAAGGACTGTAAAATCATAAAAGAAACGGTAAATGTAGGGAAGAGCTGATAAGTGATCAGATGGGTGACCAATGGTTTGTCTATCCATGATGATGGATGATGGAGGCACTGGTTACTCATCAACTGACATTATCAAGTCCAGGCTCCTTCCTCATCCACCACTGCACGTGATCCCCTCTCCCTTTCTGACCCTTTTCTGAGATACTTGGTAAACTATCTCAGAAAAGAATTGCTTGAAACCATTTTAAACCCCATTTGTTCTCCAATTATTAGCCCACTGCCAGAAATTGAGTTGGATATGTAGGTACAGAAAAGAGTTATTACATGTCATATTCTCCAACGACAGCACCTATGTCTATGACCGCTAGATTTTGTCCACAACTAATTGTGCCAACTGGAACAACTTCTTATGTTCATTGACTTCAAATAATGACATCTTGGTAAAAGCTGAGCACACTCTAGTATGACACTGCAAAGAAGATGCCTCTGAGTTATTTATTTAAGATTTGGGTGACAACAATGGAATCAGTCCTCCAAATTTCAAGTCTCACAATTAAGTTTAATTTCATGACAAAAACACAGGACACCAATCCAAGGAAACTTTAATTACTCACCCTAATTGATTCCTTAATTATCGCATGTAATTGTAAAACAATTTACTGCAAAAATCATCCCTATCCTTTCTTAGGTGGAGAGGGGATGGTGGTTTTAAGAATTGATTGGAAGAAAAGGACCTAATGACAGTTGAGGAGGTTTTAATAGACTTTTAGCTCTTAGCACTGGGGGAGAACTTAATTCTGTGTAAATGATGAATTGTATTAGGGACAGACATTAAGGCTTCCTTTGAGGAGGTTTTGGGATGATGGGAATTAACAATGGTTGAATGCCCGACCTTGACAAGTGTGACAGCAGCACGGGCGCTCCTTGCTATACACTCTTTCATTTGTTCTGTCTGTAATTGTATTTAGGCATTGGACTATTTTTTCTGCTTGCTAGCTCAATACCAAAGGTAAATAAAAACAAACAAAGAATTTGAAAGAATGTGCTGTTTCACAGCCTACTTAGTCAAGTATTAGAGTTCCGGCTCCAAACCTGAAAAGGTGAAGTTTTAGCATTTCCCCTGTCCCCCCCCCCCCAAAAAAAAAAAAAAAAAATCAACACATCCATTTGAAAGTCTTCACAAATACCAGGAGAGAGGAAGATAATTATAGCTGAGGTGTAGAATCAAGCACCAGACTGCTCTGTTTTTGAAGAGCACATACCGTAAATTCTCTCGTATAAGCAGCGGCTAATACCAGAACCCAAATAAAATAGGTATAGCTTATCGGTACAGCCCAAAGGCAGGGTGCGGCTTATATGAAACAGTACTGAACTGCCAATTTTCAAACCCTAGGTGAGGCTAATAACTTTCTCTCAAACTCAGAGCGTGGCTTATACGAGGGTGAGGCTTATACGAGAGAATTTATGGTAGTCATTTTAGTTTTCAATTCCTTTACACATGTCGCAGTTGATGCAACAAGAGTGTGGTTTTGTGGCTTAATACAGACACCTGGCGCCAAATATAGGAACTAGAGCCAACCTGAGATGTCAACCAGACACAGCGGCCTTAAAATAAGATTCTTATTGAATACAATTATTAGACCTTTCTTGTTTTATCAAGGATATATACGTTGAGAGCCAGTTGATCTGCATTGGTTTTACTTATTCACTATATCAATTATTGATAAAGCGAATTTGAGAAATACATGGAAAAAAAAAACCTCTTCTCAGGAATGACCTCTCTGAACCTTTGTCTCTGTCTCTATTTATATATCGCTGTCTATATCTGTCTGTCCTTTCCTCCCCAAATATCAATTGATATATATATATATGCCTGCAGATGGCTCCACCTGTCGTAGGCCTACCTGTAAAAGGGCTGGTCTCAGCTGTCAACATTCTTACCTGGTTGCCATGACAACCCCAGGTATGGGTGTATGTGAACACCTTCATCTTTCTTTATCTAGCATTCACAGGCATGAAAGACAATGTAGTTCAATATATGTGGACTGGGCAGTGAAAACTTACCTTATCCGCTCCTGGCCAGAACCCGTGGAACACTTCAGACCAGCAGTTGCTGAGCAATTGAAGGTGGTCCAGTGAATAGACTTCAAAGTGTGTTCAAATGAGAAGCACATATTATGTTATCCAGTTCCCCCATACAGCAGCAAATAATGGGCATACTGACAAAATTAGAACTGTTTTGGAAAGCCAAGACAGTCTACCTTCAGATCAGGCTGAAGTCCCAAAATCCATAATTTGACCCATAAGGTACCATTTTGCGCTGCCTAGGCCACAATTTTATCTTTTCTTCCCGCCTTGCAGTTAACCTCCCTTCCCCCATCATCCAACCTATCTACTGTTCTGCTTATCATCCTACTCCCCACGGAGTGCAAACAACCTCCAGGCCCCTCACTTAAAGAAAAACCCTACCCCATTTTCATGATACCGTTTATTGATGGCCTTTATGTCAAATAGAAATATTCTGGCATGGTGATTGAGATATGTATCACCATGGAGGAGAGCAGCAGGGTTATCTTATACATCTGATGACGTCACAATTGACAAAATGCATCACAGTTGTGCTTGCACAGTACTGTAAGGGTACAGACCAATAGTCTTTGTAGCTTATCGTCTGGTATGTTTTGCTATTTCACTTGACAAACATTTTGCAACACCTTCAATGTATAAGCAATGCAGCACCTGATGCATTTTGTGCATTTTGTCAATCGTGACGTCATCAGATGCACCAGATAAACCTGGTACTCTCCTCTATAGTGACACATATCTCAATAACCATGCCAAAAACGGTATCATGAAAATAGGGTAGTGTTTTGGTTGCCAGATGAGGAGTCTGTGCCAGGACAGACAAGTTAGTTCTGAAGACCATAACTATCTTATATTTTTCGAGTGTATCCTTCAGCCTACTTCTTGCCTGACTAGGTCCTGACTGCCTCCCCCCTGATTCACCATTTATATTGCACTTGCAGTGCAGTAAAAGCAATATAAATTTGATACATGTCCATCCAAGTGTAGGGAAAGTGTGGGAATAAAGAATAAAATGTCAATTTGGTTGATAATAAAGGTTTATTGAATCTCCTAGTACAATTGATAAAATCATAATCAATTTTAATTTCTTATTTTCCTTTTAATTCATAGAACCTTTTGGGAAAAAAGGAAGAAGAAGGAAGAAGAACCAGGTGTAGCCAATAATAATTATATCAAGGTATGTCTGAAATTATATATTCTGTAACACTTAAGTCTCCAATGGGATTACTTGAAATGTCAATTACTATGTGCAGGTCTAGTATACAAAAGTGCGAGGAATTAAAACAAGTCGGTGATTAACAATTTAAGGATGACATAATGCTTCAGGCTCTATGTAAATTAAGTGTACTACCGAGGCATAACTCGTTGATGATGCATCATGCTCAAGGGCATTTCTTAATAAGGTTGTCAAACATAATTGAGAAATATCCTCCAGACCGGATTTAAGTCAAGCACGATTATAAATTGAAGCTGTTCAAAATGTCTTTATTGTATCATCAATCAGGTGAAGTTTAACAATTAACCATATCTATCAATAAAAGTAAAACTGAAAATTCTTGAATATCGTATCTTTATAGACAAGCAAGCTGAAACGCGTATATCAACAGAGAATGTCACAATAAAAGTTCATTCAATGTTTCTTGGAATGTACTTCAGGTGGAGCTTAGCAGACAATGAATTGTATCCAAAACCTAAACCTACCTGTCACGGTTCAACACCTATTGAACAGTATCTGCATCATCCATTCTCAAGACAACTTTGCTCTAGTTAGACATATGTTCTCTTAGGTGGAGTGCTCTAATAAACACATTTAACTATACAAAGGCAATCACACACAATGACATTACATATTCATGGTATTACAGTTTCAACTCCTACTTGGTCCACAATGAAGTGTTAGAGGTGGTTGTTCCAGACATACCACCTCACATACTTGGCACTAATGATGTACATACATCAAGATACATTTAAGTCATATTTCTCGTGTATAGGGTGCTACCCGGGTGCTTACTCAAGACCAGCATCTAATTGCGACCCAACGGCGTAAATGGACCAATCCGCTGGTTTCTATGTGTAGCGGTTGGAGGGTTGTACATAATGCATAGCAAGGTTTATCGTACACTTGTTGGTTGGATGGTTGAAGGCTAACCGTTGTTAAGGGCCGTTTTCCACCACCTGATATGGTCCTTCTATCGGCCGACAGCTGCTGCACATGACCACCTCAGCCGACAGGGCTGACATAGGGTTCAATGGTGGGGCATGGCTCCTGTCGGCCAACGGTGGTGAAACTATGGGTCTAGCGGCCGACAGAAGGGCCATATCGGGTGGTGGAAAATGGGCCTAAGTACTACAATTGATAAAGTTAGGGTAGATTAACCATGGGACATTCAGGTAATTTGAGATTGCTAACCCAGTAATTGGAATGGATTTGTTGCTGAATCAACATTGTGGATGATGATCATACCGAGCAGTTGATAATGGGGAATTTTAGATCCATTTTCCACCACCCGATAATACCCCTCTGTCAGCCAATAGGCCCATAGTTGATGCTACTACCCGCTGGCAGAGGCAATGCCCTCCATTGAAACCTTTTGACACCCCTGTCGGCCGAGTATGGTGAACTTGTCGGCCGCTAGCGTGACCATATTGCTCGTAACTCCTTAAACATAGACATAGCAATGGTGAAAGTATGTCGCATGTGTGTACTAGATTGCCTATGCAGTGGGTGTCATACATCCAAAATGCATTTCTCGAGATGGTACGACTAGACCCCCTTCAAGTCGTAGTGAGATCCCTCAGTTAAATGCTTCGCCTTAACAGCCCTGCATTTAGTGGTCACTAATAACTGCACTGGTATGACTGCCCTACCAAACCCTATGTAATTACTGCCTTAAGTGCTGATTGTACAGAGTAGCCGTAGTGTGTAACCTACGATCACCCACTCAGATATTGAGGGTTTCAAGTCATACTGGTTTCTGACTAGTCGTACCATCTTGAGAAATGCCCTCCAGTTGCTGAGGGTGAATCTCAGGAGGAAAATGTAGCTTTGATATTAGAGACAACTAATGTTAAAACAAAGTAATTAGTGTTTGGTTCCGTACATACATGTTGATCAAAAGGAGGCACTTCCAATCATGAACAGTGAACAATATTACGTCACTATTGTGCAATTGACGCACCTGTGGGGCTTGTGACCCATACGCCCGTGTTCCGCTAGTGAAGCCCTGGCAATACACTGTCACAGGGTAATGTCAAGTTCCATTTTCTACAACAGAGTCGTGGAGGGTATAAAAAGTGCAATTATGTGCAATAGACTAATGTCCATTATCATAACTGTGTGCCGTGCAAACGCTATTGAACCGTTAGATAAATATCCATTTGTAAGTAATCTTTCAGCTTATCATGGACGGATCGAATTGATGTCTGTATGTCTTAAGGACAAAATGGTGTCCTCTTGTTTTACAACTAGACCGGGAGGATATTCCTTACCATGCTACGACTAGATATAGGCCATAGTTAAGAAATACCCTCCAGATATTCACTGACTTCCAAAGCCTAAGTTGCATGATGTACCTTTTAATATTCAAGATATCCAATCCATAATACCTGGATGGACAGTTGCTTTTATCATCAAGTATCTAAAAGAAAAGACCACCCTTTTTCATGTTGAGTTATTTTGGTAGTATTTGTGCTAATAAACAAGATTTTGGCATACTCAGTGAAATATGCATTACTATAAGGGGCAGCAGTGGGCCTTTCTGCTGCATTGTTTGACGTCACAATTGACCAAATGCAGCGGAAATACGACTGTACAACACTGCTAGACAACCGAGAAATGCTCTCTATGTCTTTCCTTGGACCATGGTAATTAATTTTTTTTGATAAATTGCATTAAATAACCCAGGAGAGGGTTTGTAAATGATATCATTTTTGAAAATCCCAAAAATCATTTTTCTTTGTAGTACAGATGTGCACCAATGCTATATAAAGATGTTCTTTGCAAAAAGGGTACATACTAGGGCCACATTCTTGCAACATGTACCAGTATAGGAGGGGTCTATCAACATTTCTGATTGACAGATGTACACTCCCTGGACAGAGAGGTCTTTTAGTTTAAGACACCTCTCACTGTGTACATGTATACCAATATAAGGATGGACGGCTTTCCTGATGCACAAGTGAGTCCTCTACCAAATCTTATTTTCATGCCCAATTGTCCTCTATCATGAAACCATTGAGGACACATCTTCAACAATCTCACACACATTAGAAACAATTGAGGACATATTATCATTCCCCTGAAACTAATCAAGCCTAAAACCTTCAATATCTTTCTTTTTCATAAAAGGCAGGATAATACCAAACTATAAATGTTGGCAATGGACCCACACAACAGTCCCATTATTAATAGTGATACAAATGTTATATTTAATAAAAATCATATCTTGATAATAACATAATAATCAGATCCTAGTAAGACACATAAATAACTCAGAAGGGTATTGCTCCTATAGTAAAAGGAAGAGCTGGCTTAAATGCCCTTGTTTCCAGTCCTTTCTTTTCATGTAGATATAACTTGCCCCTTTTGTTGCTCACAACTGGCCATTCAAGTACGGTGCTAAAAAGGGGATTTGAGTAGGTACCTAGTTAGGAGAAGTCAGTCAGTATAATATACTATAGAGCATGTGACATGAGTAGGTACCTGATAGTGCAGCTCTCTCTGTTTTAAACAAGGCAGGTGACCTTTCAGAATAATGTGGTGAGTGCAAGTTGAATGGTGAAGCAGAGCATAACTTCTTTTGAAAAGAGGGTACCTACTGACAGCTCTTTTTACCATAGGAGCAACACGCTCCTGGTGGCTAGCGATAGTCATCGCCACAGAAGCAGTCACAGCAGAAGAAAATCCGGTGCGGCTGGACGGCTTTCCGCACACTGACAACGGCTGATGTTGTGGTTGTGGTTGATGTTGTTTCTATTACATTTGTAATCTGGTCTTGGTCCCCATCTGAAGATAAAAAAGGGAAATATTATTTGATCTTTATAAAGAATTAATTTACTGGAAAACGCTATTGAAATAAGGCGAATAAATCCTACCCCATAATAAGTGGGGATTCCACCATGATGTTGAACTATAGACCTTTGCATCAAATAAATGTGGCCCAACGGGGGAGAACGTGCCTCCGGGGGGGACTTTTAGTACTGGTTTTGGCCACCAAGGGGTAGTATATGGGTAAAACACTGACAAATATGCTAAAAATAGCTTTAGACCAATTTTTTATAAGGAATCCAGTGGTATGCTTAAAATCATTCCATCTCCACTGAAAATGTTCCATTTTTGGAACATTGATTGCCATGGAAACATAGGAAATTGGTAGATAAGACTATTTCTGGTTGCCATGGAAACCACTCCCCTATTCCAATTAGGAATTTTTGCCCAATTTTTTTTTGAAAATCCCTCAGGAACCCAGAACCGAAAACAGAGCTAAAAAATTCCCTCTAGAACCAATTTTATGAAAAAAACATCACATTCCTTTGGTTACTTTTTCGCAAAACTGTATATTTTGCATTATTAGTCTTTATGTTAGGATATAATGCATTTAGAGCTTATTTCCCATTTTCAGTTGTACACACCAACCTATGTTTGACAAGCAATTACAGCAAAACTATTGGGGATATTTTAGCTCAAGATATCTCATTTTAAAGCCCATGACGTAAACCTTAAGAAGCCATTTCCCCCCAGGAGGCATGTTTTCCCTCACCTGGCCACAAATGTATTTTTTTTTTCTTTTTAGGAATAAAGTTGCGTTTAGGTCCCTTTTCGCAGAGTCCTTATAACTTGGCTTCTTTATTTCCTACACATGCAAGCAACTCACATCAGGATATTCACAATACAATTGTCTTTCAAAAGTTCACATGGGCAGGACTTCCAATGTGTATTTGCATTCTCATTAAATTGACCTAGGAAAGCCAAAAAAGAAAACAATGTATTCACTAACTTCTCTGAAAAGTCACCCTTTCTTGCCGTATTGACCTATAGGTTCCTGGTGAAATACCATCCAGTGTAGTTATCGTTGATTGCTGAACCAGTGAGAGAATTTCAAATCTATACTTTACATATTAAGTATTTTTTATGCCAAAGTTATATATTGATGAATTTGGAAAATGAATTAGTTTCTTCAAAAGAGCAACTTCCTGTCTTATCTAGAAATAATAAATGGCATGTTTGTGGATGACATCTCCCTCATCAAAAATGTAAAAAATCTGTATCAAACTAAATGATTTAAAGCCACTGTCGACGTGAAACCCGATCCTGTAGCTATTGAAAAAGACTGGCTTTTGACTCTATTGCATGCAAGATACTCAAAGTTACCATGGCAACGGCTGATGCTCCATCACTAGAAGTGAAAACATGACTAAACGATTTTCATAATTGTCTGTTATCTGAACAGGTAGAATATGGCATGCGAGGCCATGCATGGGGATTTCATAGTTGCTCTGTGGTCAGTGGTATGTTTCAGAACAATTACCTTTGTATAATCATAAACAAACGATTTGTACGGTCATGATTGTATGTTTCAATTGCATAACACAAAATCATACTGATTTCTCTACAAAGCCATAGACTCTCCTCAACTATAAAATAAGTAGTGCTGTTGTACATTTTGTAGGCATATTTGTACAATGACCTTACAACAAGTATGATTTGATTCTAATATACAAAATGGTTGGTGATCGTCTAGAGGGCATATACCTTCTACTAGAATCTAAAGATGGTTGTCTAAAGCGCTGGTTCCACAGGCATAAATCGGTCGGATTAGCACTAATCCGACCGATTTTTTTCTATACTTTTGATATATTATAAATCGTCGGATTAGGGCTATTCCGACCGATTGTATGGCTGTGGAACCAACGCTTAAAGCGGGTATTCCACTGCCGTCAGTCGGCCAAGATTTTGCTAATTCGATTATTTTTGATTATGTTAAAGTATAGAAAAAATCAGTCGGATTATTGAAAAAACGGCCGACCGACGGCAGTGGAATACCCGCTTTAAGGGCTGGTTCCACTGCGTTGGCCGGGTCCATCTTTTGCTAATCCGACGACTTTTTTCCATACATTTGCTATATATAAATCGGCCAGGAAATTTTTGCTAATCCAATCACTTTTCATTATACAAAAGTATAGAAAAAATCAGGACTTCGGATTAGCGAAAATGTCGCCGACCGACGGCAGAGGAATACCCACTTTAGGGCCATTTGGTGAATGTGCTCCGAAACTAACCCCCGTTTGAGAACAGACAACGGTCACCAACAAGCTCTCTGATTGACAAAAAAAAACACTGCAGTGGTATTTGGTGATCTTATAAAATCACAAAATCTGGGTACATGTACATTAGTAAAGCCAAAGTAAAGGGATTTTCAGTGATAACCTGTCCTCCTGGTCGGATATGTACCCAGTAAACACCATACCAACATGCTATGTAGCTATTTGGCGTATCTAGGTTTGGTTTCTACCAATTCGGTCTGAAATTCGTTTTTGTGCATGGTATATGGATGTTTAAACATTAAGGTTTAACTATGTTCCAGATACGTAGTATCTAAAAGACGTTTTCCTACACATTTTAACGTTTTTCTCCTACTAGAAACCTACCTTAAAATATACAATTTAAAAAAAAAATTATAATGCTCCTTATATATCAAAATCATTTGCAGCTATGGGTTAGGATTGATCCTTAAACCTTAACGTTTAAATGTCCATATACCAAGCAAGAATACGTATACTTTGCACCCACAATTCTATACCTCTTACAACGTCTTTATATATACGAAGTTGTGTTCACTGGGTAGCTTACCTGTGCGGGCAGACAGCTTGTTGAGTATCATCTGTAACAACTCCATCACCTCCTGACGTTCTCTGTAATACATGTAACAATGTATGGATAACCTTAGGCTATGGAGTCAGTGGCGAATCCAGGATCTGGAAAAGGAGGGGGCGCGGCCCAAAAGCAGGGGGCGCACCCCCTATTTTTTGTGCAAACTTTGGGGTCCAAATTATGTAATTAAACTCTTTACCCAGTAAACAAAGTTACGTTATACATACATAGATTGCACGTAGAAATTTCAGTACATTTACGTATTTTCTCAACATAGAATAACGTATAAATGTGTATGCTGATGTACGTATTTCTGACGTAGATGTAGAATTTACGTATATATACCTCATTCTTACCCGAATTAACGAAGAAAAATGATGTTCTTTAAACATAAATGTTCCTATATATTTAGATATCCAACGTATATTTTCAATATTTTTATACTAATAACTACGATGTATGTAGTTTTGCAGGTTCTGGTTATGTTCCAATATACGTAAAATTACCTCAAAGAGACGTTCATATACCTACCCCTATACCCTCAGTTAACTTTATTCATTTAAGAATGTTATTTCCTTGTCTCATTCTATAATACTGGTATATTCAGGGCCAGTATTTAGCAAGAGACACCAATGCTTTAACCATCAGTTTCATCATTTGAATTAAGAGTCAAGTATAACTCCTGACTGTATGTTGAAGGTTCTGTGATGCTAGGTGTATAAGTCTATTTCTTAATGCTACAGCATGGGTGTTTACCATACCTGGATCCCAAAATATATATGGTAGCATCATCAATCATTGAATATTTTGCACAAACCTGTTCCCAAATGAAAGGTTGATACAAAGAGTTCTCAATAATGTGTTTTTAATTAGTATAGTTGATTAATATAGATGACAATCATCATGGAGGTCTAAATTAAATACAATGCTCAGCAATAGTGACACCTGTTGAGATAAACTGAAAGTACAGAAATATGTAGATAAACGTAATTTTACGTTTTTTCAGACCTCTTTTTGTGTAGAAACATTTAGAACAGATTAGGTGAGCACTAAATGGAAATGAATCTGCCTTGTGATTTTTATTTTCTACATTTAGATAGACCCAGACTATGTTTGATAGCTGTAACCATACAGCTTTCATATTTGTACTGGTATTGGATATGCTGCCATCTAGTGAGATAGGAGTGAAACACAAAATAACGTATGTGGGACGTAATTTAACAGATTTCCAACCTCTATGACCATGTGCTTTCTATATTCCCTATTATCACCCTCTGCACACCTACATTTCCACAGTTTGTTTGGAATCTAGAATTCATTACTGAATGAGATTTTGCCACATGATGCTCTAACCCATATGGTACATATATTTCATATGACCAACAAATACTCTTGCTTAAATAATGCATATTTAAGATGTGATGTCAATACAGTGTTAATCCCGATAGGGATATGAAAATAGGAATTATTATCCATTATTACCTAAAAATGCACATAATTAAAACTACTGCATGTAGGTCAGATGCCCGTCCACCAATAGATTTGATTATGATAGAAAACATGGTTTATTCCAGGGTCAATCTGTTATTTATCCTATCTATCTGTACTGGACTCTAAACACCATGATATGTACAGTATTCCTGTAGACCTAGGCCCAGCTGAGTTATATTTTTTCATGTCAAGTGATTGATTTTCATCATTATTCATCCCTGATCTTTATAAGGCAGTCGTTAATGAAATGAAAGTTTGGTTAGATAAATGAAACAATACTTTTTATCATTAGAAGTTTTTATCCAAAATCTACATACATGAACCAACCAATATCTACGTCTTACAATCGTTCTACCTACGAACAAAGCCAATCAAAAATATGGATCAAGATTTACGTGGATAAAGCTCTTAAAATTGCGAAGCATAAACCTTATTTATCAACATATGACTGATAATCACGAATCGTCGTTAACTGGCCTGTTCTTGTTCTCCCTTCAACAAAACTTGAAATAAAGTAATGTAAGTGTCTTTATCATTTATTCTGGTCGGGATGGGATAGAGCTACAAGGGGTATATGGGTTTTGCTTATCTACGAGGCATATTAAGGGAGCTAGAGGGCTAAAACTGGCCAAAATGAGGGTTTTTTTGAACAAAAACACAATAATCTCAAGTGCAACTTGCAAATAATAATAAATCCTGGGGCATAGGTTCCTTTTTTGTTTTTTCGTATTTCCCCTAGAGCACAGGGAAAATTTTAAGACCAAATAGGAATATGTGGCCACTGTCCTTTTTATGCCGGGTCACTGAAGGTACATGGGCAGTTCTACACTAGACCCTAGAGAGACCCTAACATAGCAACCATGTTCTATTATTCCAATAGCACAGAGATGAAATAGATATACCATGCAGAGCCTTAACATGTCCCTATATGCATGAAAAGAAATTGGAAGTCTAGCTCCTATATCTTGGCCTGGGGTTTGGGTGACAGAGTTGGGGTAGTTTCGGGTTAGACCCTAGAGAGACCCTTAATCACTATTTATGTCAGTCTGGCCCCAGTGTATAATATATTTAACTATAATCTCTTACATGTTAATTGACCTTTATATCAAAGTATCTTGGCCTATTAGTATCAACCCCCTACTCCATTAAGGCTTAGAGCTATGGTACAATCACTAACAATTGGACCCTAGAGAGACCCTAGACCCGAGAGAGACCCTAGACCCTAGAGAGCCCATAGAGACTGCCACCAGTGTATAACATATCTAACTATAATATCTGATATGACAATAGACCTTTATGAGAGTAACTTAGCCTGTTAATATCAACATCTTACTTTATTAAGGCTTAAATCTATGGTACAATCACTCGTGATTGGACCCTAGAGAGCACGGGCGTGGACTGGTTACCAGATTTAGACTGTGTAGGTGTTATCCATATGCTATAGAAGGGTGAGAAACTAAAGGGAACAGTGCTGCCCTCTGGTGCCTTTATTTGCTATGCACAGACCTTGATTACGGAGGTGAGGGGTTACTTTGGCAAATCTGCCACTGGGAGTAGCCACTGAGGCATTAGCTCATAATAACCATGCCATAGTGGCCTGTTTATTTAGGTAGGATAACATAATTCTAAAGAATTAACTGGATGTGTCGTTAGCATTGTGTGGAATAGCTGAATTCTAGCACAATCCACATCTGCAATCTGTTCATTTCTATATCTTTTGGTTGATTTATTACCATTTTGCAAGAAATATTTCTAGACTAACCCTCGGTGTTGAAAACCCTCAAGTCAAATATATGCAATAAACATTCTCATTTTGATCAGGGGTAAGGAGGTGCTGATCCCTCCTGCATTAATTCCCTAGATCATCTAACAATACTATTGAACTATAGCTCCACCAATGTCTCATTGACATTAATACTGTGGCAAATGCCACTACAACTACACCCCTAGAACTCAAATTCGACCTAATATATTGCTATAAATCAAGTGCTATGTTGATAATTAGTGGTTTGCCTACACTGTCAGCCCAGCGCACCAGTTTTACAGTGGATTGCTTATTATGCGGGTCTACAGGCATAGTCCATGTTAGTACAATCCTATTGCCCTGATTTGGGTTGTAGTGTATGTACTTCACCGGTGCTGCCTATTTAAGATTCAGGCTGAGAGTGTATGTATTGATAGGGGTTCAATGGTGGTGGTCTATAATGGTTAGCTAGTTACACGTTAGTCCTACCAGAAAAAAACCATCCCAGGTCACAGAGAAATGTGAATTCAGAATTTTTCTAACTCTATAAATACTATATCAATTTAATGAAACAATTGCAATGTGACATGTCTATGAAGATTTAGATTCCTCCTGTATTACTAATACATCCCTTGGAGACAGTCCAGTGTATGTTTATTGTTGAGGCTTTTAGCACTGTGACACATATGGTGGCGAGAGTTGGTCGCAGGCCTGCACTCTCTGGAGGGTGTTGCTCCTATTGTAAAAAGAGATGTGAGTATGTGCCCTCTTTTCTAAACAAGTCGTGCACTGCTTCACCAAAGTACTTGCACTCACCACATTAGTCTGAAAAGTGACCTGCCTTGTTTAAAACAGAGAGAGCTGCACTATCAGGTACCTATACTCACGTCACACACTCTATAGTATATTATACTGACTGACTTCTCCCAACTAGGTACCTACTCAAATCCCCCTATTTTAGCACCATACTTTAATGACCACTTGTGAGCAACAAAAGGAACAAATTATAGCCACATGAAAAGAAAGGACTGGAAATGAGGGCATTTTTAGCCAGCTCTTCCTTTTACTATAGGAGCAACACCCCCCTCAGGTTTAATTGCCCACTTATCAATTTCAATACCCCTTGCATCTCGGCCCTTATTTGAGACTGGCACTTGCTTGAACACTGTTTTTTATTTCTACACTCTCAGCCCCAATTGTAAATGGGTTATAACGGCCACTGTAGTTGGAACAGGGCAACCCACTGTTGGGTCATGACATTTGTACTGACAGTAGCTACTACTGTTTTCCAAAAATAGAAGCAATCTACTGTAAAAAAGCTTGCCCCAGTCTGACAGTGTAGGTTGTCACGATGTGCTCCGGCAGTGAGAAAGGGGTCAGGGTAATACAGAATGACAAAGGATTAAAAAAAAAATTGTCATGTTGGGGGTGGGGCTCAAGCTACTCAATCTCTTGACAAAGTTTAGAACATTAACTAAGTGATAAAGATATAGATTCTTTCGTTATGATGTTCTAATGATTAATGATTCAAACTTACGAGTTTAGCACAACGCTGGATATGTCGTCAGGCTTGGAGTTTCCTTGTGGGTGGACCTTTTGAGCTCGGCTTTTGCCTTTCTTTTTACTAGTTGACGGTGCTGAAAGAAAAGATCACAATGTCATCAGAATGTTTTGAAACTGATAGAACAAAGAATAATCGGTTATCAGTTCCTACAGGTCCTTGGCAGTCTATTTCTATTGTTAAATATCCTGTGTGAACTGTTGCTGCCCCCTCTTGGTTTAGTACCTACTACCTGTTGCTACCTGCTAGCCATTTCTCGAAAGCTACGATCCTACCCCTCTCCCTCCAATTTCAACCACCCCTACGATCCAGTCCAATCGTAGTGATTGACTCTGGGTGATTATGTATTACCTACGATTGCCTATTCAAATGCATGCACTTTACCTCTATATCTGCACCAGTCATAGTGATTGACTCTGTACAATCAAGAATTCCCTTACGATCAAGGCCAGGTCAGTACGATTTGAGGGTGCTCAAAACTTAGTGTCTGAGAAATGACTTCCAGAGGTTGTTGTAGTTACCTTCCACCTCCATGTTGGGAGTTTGTTAATTTTGGATTATTCTCCCAATGATCAGCTATGCCAGATAGATACTGTTTCAAATGTGCAACAGGGAAGAAGGGCACATAAAGGCCCAATTTGGGGTAATCCGAATAAAAGGACAAGTAGAGGTGGAGGGTCTGCCGGCTCCAGGAAGTCATTTCTCAAACCCAAAGATTACAGCCCCTTGAAATCGTACCGACCTTGCCATGATCGTAAGGGAATTCTTAGGCACACAGGGTCAATCACTACGAGTAGTGCAGATATAGAGGGAAAGGCCATGCATCTGAATAGCCAATCATAGGCAATTAGTGCTCACCCACTGCCCCTCACTACGATTGGACTGGATCGTAGGGTGTGTGCAATATGGAGTGGGTAGGCTCAGATCGTAGTGTTTGAGAAATACCGAGCAGTACCACCAGCAGTACCTCCAGTACTGAAGCTACCATGACAGGTCCTTTGCTGGCCACAGGAGGCATGGAGTCAATTGAGGAGGTGCAGGATGAGGAGGGAAAATCCTTGATTGCTGAGTTTCAGCAACTCCAATGCAACTTTCGTAAAAAGGTACTTGATGAGAGGCTTAGGCTCATGGCTGAGGAGATAAGTAAACCGGTACAGCTACCTGTTGGAACCCCATCGCTACCAGCTAGAGGACATATGGGAGGATTTAATGTATATAAATTTATGCCTTACTTTATTCTCAGATTATACAATGAAATCAACGATAAACTTAAATACAGAAGATAGCCATGGATTCAGGAGGTGGGCTTTGAGCTTCCTGTTTCAGTTTTGGAAAAATCTATTTCGAGCCCAAAGTATAAAACATCAGCAACAGCAGCAGCAGAAGCAGAAGAATTCTTCAGACCAATCTGACTACTAACTTGACAGAATGCTAATTGGTTTACTCTAATTGTTTGTCAAAACAAATCCTCACTTATAAATTTTTAAAAATAACCCGTTTCCACCTGCGCTCATTTGATGTCTTTTAAAGAGGGATTTAGGATTCCTGGCAGCCCCATGGACAGAAAACAGGTGCCTCAAGCCTGCAACACTGATGAAATTTTGACCATAATGCTATGGGACCTTTAATCAGTGTTTCAGTTTGAGCTCATGATTTTCACCAGGCTGCTGCTTTAGGCAGGTGATGATGGCTAGCCTTGTTCTCAGTCCAATTAGGTCAGAAGGTCATGAGGTCACATGCAGTGATGACAGCCGCCTGTCGGCCACTGGTGTGTAGTGGTAATGTAATGTAAAAGATTTGGGCTGAAATGGGAACCAAATAGTCAATCTCCAAGCTCTATTAAATCTAGAAAGCTGGGGAGGGCCAAGGATACTGTCCCTACGCCTTCCATCAGTGACTAATGTCCATCAGTCAGCTGTGAATCGGCGGTTTTGTTTTGTATACAGAGATTCCATCAGCTGCCTGTGGCCAAAACAGTGATGAAAAGTCCCATAGCGTTAAGGTCCAAATTTCATCAGTGTTGCATGCTTGAGGCGGGTTATGAAGTATCCATAGGGGACTTCCTAGGGTCCTACTTCGCACTCAAAGGAGAGCTGTGCTCCTTTGACAGCCTTGTTCCTAAATGAGCAACTACAGCAGGTACTGGCATTTCTAAAGATGGTACGACTGCCTACCTGCCAGAATTCAAATCGCGGTGGGAGCCCTTTTTACAATTCCATTACAGCCCCAAATCTAGCAGCATTAATAATAGCAGTGACTGATCTACCAAACCCTATATAACTGGTGATCTTAAAAAGTGGTCACACTGCAATACACTGTAAAAAAGAAACGGAATCCTCGTCAGGATAGTTGCCAGAGATCTGTCTTTATTTTAGATTCCTTGTACATGTGTTTACCACCGTACTGCCACCTGGAGCTTCTTGAAATAACTACACTGGTTCCCTGCCACACAATCACTTTGGTTCACTATTCAGTCTACGAGGATCCCTGGTAGATTTAACAGTATTTTTTATAGTGTACCTATAATCGCCCATTTATTTTTTTTTCTAAATTGTAGAGGTTGTGTCTAGTCGTAACATGTAAGAAATGGCTCCTGAGAGTCAGGATATAGACAAAGGTTCACTCTTTTGGGTCTGACTGATGGTTATCTCACGAGGGGAAGCACAAGGCGAAGCCGAGTGAGATAACCCTCAGTCAGACCCAACAAGAGTGACCCTTTGATTCTATTTCATGTTATCTTAGTCAGAAATGTTGAAAAATCATCAATGGTGAAATAAAAAGATGATAATAATATCTGTTTTAGGACCATTTGGGTGGATTTTACTGGCCGTGAGATACAGACAAGGGTTATCCCATGGGGCTGTGAGATTCGGAGCTCCCATGTTAAGTCTATGGGATGTCCGTATTCCACTGCTTCCAACATGGAATAAATAAACTTACCTTTGTGCATAGTGTTTATCAGTGTGTCTGCATACAGGTGAGACAGAATGGCCAACTCCTTAATGTACATCTCCAGGCAGTCGGTGAGAGTCCGCACATACGTCGTAGCCTCCCCCTGCATGGCCGCTCTACGCAAAAAAAAAAGACATATATTCTGGGGTGTGTTCAATTGCAGGATCTATCTGATGATGTATACGGGTCAGGTCGTCAGAAAGTGTAAGATTTTGGCCTTGAAGGCCCTGAAAAATTAATTTGCTAATTACTTTATGTAACCTTAACAAATTTCTCATGGTATATGTTCTCAGCTCAGAAAAACAAAAAAATACTGATCTAGGACATCCAGTTCCACTTTTATTGCTTGTTTTGTGTCATGTAATATCCGGTACCAAACTGATGAAATATGGAGGTAATTGAAGTTGCTCTCAGTAATATAAGAATATCCCATTATGCAAAACAAACACATGAAACAACAAGACCAATATATCTTTTATTGACTTCAATTACAAAATGGGACAACATTTGAGTTATGCATGCACAGTAGACTGCCTCCAACATGATGATAAAAGTACCGGACGTTACGTAATGTCCGGTACTTTTATCAGAATTATTTCACATAAGCTGCTCTCACATGAAGACAAATGCTGACAGACACACAATTTTTTCACCAAAGTGGGGGACAATAGGGCCCTCTATATGGGTAATAACAAAGATTTTGAAGCTTCAATTTTTCCATGTTTTATAACTGATTTAGATTTAGGTACCGGAAGTTACAAATTACAGATTTCCACTTTGAAAGACACATCATGAAAAATTCTCAAGCAGTAACATGTCCAAACCTCATGGAAATGATACACTTTGGCAGGCTATAAGTCTTAGAATTTTTGATGAATGACCACAAATTTACATCTTTCTGATAGCCCTAAGTGTTCTCTATCAAATGAGTCTATGTAAGACAACATTGGTTCACAACTTATTTCTCCAGAGCCATAAAAGTCCAAAATGACCCCAAAACACAAAATCTACTGCTTTCTGGCGACCTGACCCATACACTGTCATACCACACCAAGCTTTTAACAGTAGACTACATATATTTTTTAAAACAGTGGTAGTTGCTGTCAATACAAATCCAATGACCCAACAGTGGGTTCTACTATATATACCAACCACAGAGGTCTTTATAGCCCATTTACAATTGGGGCTGCCAGTGTACAGCATTGTACGGGGCTTGAGGACAAACTTGTTCAATTGTTCTATTTCTACTATAATCTTAAATAGCCAAAGGCTCATTTCAATGCATTTTGACAATTTGGTATCATCGAATTGGAAACACACTATCCATTGACTGGTTGTACAAAGGGTAATAGTGTAAGAACCCAACTGGCTAGCATTCGTCTGTTCTGAAATACACTCAATATCTACTCCTTTATTATGTATGACAGGATATGCAAAAAGGGCCCTTATAGTACAGGGTGCATTTAGGTCTCTATTCGCAGTACATATCACATTATTATTTGTACCAAGTATAATATGGGTGTGGTTGTATCATGATCTAAAATTAACCTTTTAGGGCCGCATGATACTTCCAGTGCATGTTCCATCCTTGTCATGCAGCATCAATGCATTGCTAGCGAGGTGACCCACCAGTATTGAATTCCTAACCAGCATTTCCACATGGGCCCCAGATGCGTACCCATGGGCTTTTTTTTAGGGCCCATGTAAATGTGCTGGCTGGGTTAGTGCATTGTATGCAGAACCTTTGGCAAGGCACCAAACCTGAGGGGTTTTGTATATACCTGTGCGTTTCCTATTATATCAATGCAATAGTGGTAAACCACTCAACAGGCTGCATTGATGTACTGGTCATGATAACCAATATGCATTTTGTATCAAATTGCTATGTAGCCATTTAATAGTTAGCAGCCAATTGTAATGTAATATCCAGGTGACCTTATTCAGATGTATGCAATTACCATTACCTGCTGATGCTCACATTAAGAGCCGTTGTTACAGGTGCTTTAATGATGTAGCTACAGGTGATGTGGGCTAAGCGGTCAATGTGAGGCGGTAGTTTGTTGATAACTCTTCAGAAAAGCAGCCAAAAACCAATTGTCCACTGGGCCCATTCGGCTGAATATTGTGTAGGAAATGTTTGGTGAAAGCCGGCCGAAGGTGCCCAGTGGACTATTGGTATATGGTGAGACTTTCTTTCAAGATTTCATTTTATCCAGAAAATAATGAGGAAGCAGTGGTGGATCCAGGATTTTGAAAAGCGGGGGGGTGGGGCACTGTCAATTAGCCCCTGTTTGTGGCCAAATGCTATGTTTCAAAGAGGCAAACAAACTCTGAACTCCTGTAAATAAAACTGGGGGCACTGGATTGGGTATCTAATACAGTCCAATGGAAGATAGAACCACAAAGTTTGTGCATGGGGTCAATGCATTGTCTGGATATGTATGGTTAAGTATATGACCCTAAAGAGGCTCCTCTTCTTTACAAAATTTCTGCCTAGATTAGCCATCAGTTGTGGAAATGATCAGCTTCATAAAATGGACTTCTATGGAAAGTTACCCTTACTTGCCACAATAATGCATCTATAAATATGTCACCCCATTATCTGATTCAGACTCATTAGCTGTGTGTGTTTGCATGATATGGTTTGTATGTACAATAAACACCCCTGGTGGTGGTTAGGTACACTAACACTAGGGGGCAGGTCGATATTAGGCATATACATTACGTCACAGTCAGTGCGTCATGCCAATTTAGCTAATGAGATCAATCAAGCAAAGGTAACTTTCTGTATCATTTATTTTTTTACAGTAAATTGAAGCATCCAGATAAGGCCTAAAAATAAGGATTGTTTCCAGTTACCCGACCAACCCTAGGAAAACAGGGCCAACCCTAGGATTTTTTTTTTTATTTTGGGATTTTTTGAAATTTTGGGAAATTTGTAAGCATTTTTCCTGCAATTTTCAAAATGTTTCATCACTTTTTCGTGGAGCTCATCTAGGACCTTAACTATTGGCATACAGTTCATAACTTTCATTCATATCCTATACAAATGCTTCACATTTTTCATGTTTTTTGTACTTCTACTGTAAAATCATAGAATCCAACAGGTGTGCCCATACTTTTGTATACAAAAAAAAAAGAAGAAAATCCAACCTACCGACCCTATACCTTTTAGCCATGTAACTGGAAACACACAATAATTTCTTTCCACCTAACTGTGATTGAAAAGAAATAAGTTGTGCTAAATATATATGGAGCATCTCATATTAAAATGGCATGAGATTTAGATACAAAAGTTTAGGAGAATTGCTCTGGCTGAAGGGATTATCTCACTCTGATCTGCATCCTGAGTTGGTCCTCCGTCAGACCAATTTTCACGAATATCATCAAGACCACTCAGAGCTCCTGAATCCATATCTGCAGATCATACAGTATAAATAACGAGATTTTGCTGGAAAGTGTGCTACCCAAATACCTCTGAAAAGCCCAGTTCTGCTATCACCATTTCTCTTACAGAAAAAAAAAGAACAATCATTGCTGAGGGCTTGATAATTGGAATATTACTTGGAAAAGGGGTCACATATTTGCCTGTATTTGGGTACTTCATGTGAAATAAACCCCTGGAATTCAGGTTATATACTCGCCTTGTCATCTTAGCAAAGAGGTTGTCCCTGATGTGCCAGCACATCTCCATACAGCCCCGTCTGTTTGCAGTCAGCTCATCCTGCAGCTTCTTGTTGCCCTTTTCTGGCAGCCCCAGGAACATGAGCAGGTAGTGCAGGCGGGCCAACTTCTTGTTGAACTGCCCCAGAACCTGGAAGTAATTAAAAGAAATGATGATAGTTTTAGATGATAGCCTTTGTAGGCTTTGGGACTGGAAATGAGAACAAGAGGTCAAAAATATAGACCAACTTCATGTTGAACAGGCCCAGAACCTGGAAATTATAAGAAGAAATAGTTTATGATAATAGTTCTAGGTGATAGGCTTTGTAGGTTTTGGAACTGAAAATAAGAATAAGAGGGCTGAAGCGATGCATGAATGTAGTTCAACTTCTTGATCAACTGGCCCAGAACCTGAAGATGATAAAAGGAAAGGATAACGGTTCTATAACATAGGCTTCGTAGGTCTTGGAGCTGAAAGTAAGAATAATTGTGCTTGAGAGATTTATGAATGTAGCCCAACCCCTTGTTGAATTGGCCTAGAAACTGAAAAAGGTGCTTATTGGAAATCCTATAAACTTCAGATAATAGTTCAAGTCGACAGGCTTTGTAGGTGTTGGAACTGTAATAGATAGAAAGAGTGCTGGGGCTGTTTCAAAACCTTTAGGTATTTAGTAGAACTAACTTTTCAGAACTAAATATATCACAAATAGGGCAACCCCAATATTAGGGTGTGCATCTCTCCTATATTAAGATAGCAACTTTTGAAACAGATTGATATATTAGGAAACCGGCACTATTATTCCTCAAAATATGGTTATATTTGAGCTCATACAGTCTGACAATGCTTCTTCAAACTATTGGCTTATTGTATGCTAGTATGTCCCTGATAGTCCTATAAAGGCATTTTGATAATGAATTGGGATAACTACAAAGCTAAAATATATTAAGTCACTGAATTCTGGTGGATATAATTATGTGTAATACACATACTTTACCCCCATATGAATAATTTCATCAGAGTTACATTTTTAATTTCCTCAATATATTCTATGTGCACCTCAGAGGTGCACATTGAAATCCAGTTTTGAAACAGGCAAAAATATAATATTTCAGTTAATATAACAACTTTTGGTGACATTAAATCCATTCTAAAATAGATTGGCTTTGGCTATAATAGAGAGATATTAGGCACTATGCCATGATCTGATATAGCAGACATTTATATATCAAATATAGCACCAAAAGCCAACATAGCAACGTTAGAAACAGATTTGCCTAATAATGTCAGTAGACATAATATTAGTAGTAATATGTCTACAGATAGAGGTTTTGAAACAGGCCCCTGGAGTGATGTTTGAATGCAGACCTGGCAAGTCTCCAGGGCTGCTTGTATCTATCAAATAAATCAGCCAAAGGTGACAATGTAGCTGTACATAAGGCACTCGCCAGGGCTACATCACTGTATCGAATCGATTTAATGTAATACAACATGGATATTACATTGTATCTTCGAGTTGGACCCTACATGAACAATACATTTCTGAAGGGTTGCTATATTCAGCCAATGTAGCTCAAGTTACTGGTTGTCTCACCAGCAGTGCACTGGTGCATCATGACAATCATTTGGTGCATCATGACAATCATTTGGTGCATCATGACAATCAATTGGTGCAACAAGTATGAATGAAACAAAATGTTTACTGTGTAATTTAAGAAGTGGCAGGTATACCTTAGGGTTCCATGTGGAGTCCATGACCTTCAACCAGTAAATGACAACAAAGGTTGTTCTGTTGTATGATAACTAAGCCAACACAAAATAAACTGAGGAGACAGTTCTGTCACCTGTCTAACCCTTTGCAGAGGATGTTTGGGGTAGATCGACCATGAGTCGAACATTTGATATTGAAATGGACATCAACCCTTTTATTTATTTGTGTGTGCTGAGTCGGCTTTTTTTTTGGTGATGGGTGCAGAACTTAAAATCAACTTTGAAAAATATTTGATTGAAATTAATCGAAAGTGTAGCAGCCAAATATGTTCTCATTACAAGGTTTATAGAATAGGCTGATCGTGCATGGTTAAAGGATTACAAGTAGTAAGAGAAACCCAATCATCTTAAATTTGGTCCATTATTGTACCCTTGTTTAATTGGTTTATGTATAAATGAGTAATTGCCCACACAATAGGAAAAAGGGAGGGCTTATCATACATAAATAGCTACAAAATGATGCGTCCGGTTCATGGTGCCTCTACCCCATGATCCTTTATCCTATAGGGTGTATGGTAGGGTCGTGTTGGGGCCCATTCCATGACAACAGCTGCATTAACTCCCACAGGGTTCCAAGGCACAAGCAGCTACTTGGAGAGGACACTTATGTCTGTTCTGATATACATCAGTCAATCTTAAATGTACCACAGACAGACCTGTTTATTTAAAAGCATAGATGCCTCCTCAGCATAAATTCAGCTCAATTTTGAATCAACATTGTAAACCACTGTGAACCAGCACTTGGCTGCTACACTGATCGATTGATAGATAGCCAGGAGGTAGAGACAGATAGAGAGAGAAAGAGAGAAAGAGATGAGGAGGGGAGCGGTCCAAGGGATCGCATGGTCCCTATATCTCAAAGGGGCAGTTTGAGAAATAGGGGTCTCACACCTCACCAACACATTACTCTCATAACAGTGGGGTGGGTCAACGATTGAGAAATACAGTTTCTGCAGCAATGCCATGTTTCTGTTAGGGACCATACATATCATTTACCTCAATGCAGGCAACGGTGAGCTCCTCCTCTTCAGAGATATTTTGTACAGCTCTTCTCCTTTTCCAAACAGTGAAGGCTAAAGCTGACCCGACTGGGCCAATCACACCCCGCCCCGCCAGTGTGCTGGCCGATGCTCCCCTGGAGGCCCGTCTCTGGGATTCAAGCCCGGGAGAGCCAACTGGGACAGGTATTGCTCCGTTCGGGGAGCTATTCCGAGAATTTGTGTTCGGGGCTTCACTGATATGTTCAGGTTTGGGTGACTGCTGGGGTCGGCTCAGAACTGTTTGGGATCGGCTCAGCGATTGAGCTTGGAAGTGATTTAAATCTGATTGGAAGGTGTTGGGAGAGGTGGTTAAGGTTGGTTGTGGGGTGGCTTGAGGACATGTTGCCTCTGGTTGGAATGTTTGGTAGCACGTGTGTGAAGTCCCCGAGGGTGCTGGAGAAATTCGTGGTGGTGTGTTGGGAAGTGTTTGAGTTTGATTTCCAATTGGACTCAGAGCTGATCGGAAAGCGGCCGGCGAGGAGTTAAGAACTGGAAATGTGCTTGGAGATGTACTTGCAGCTGGGAATGCACTTGGAGATGTGGATAGCGCTGGGAATATGCCCATTGAAGAACTCGCAATTGGGAAGGGGCTTTGAAGCAAGCTTGATGCAGAGAATATGCTTGGCGAGGCATTCGGGAAAGTGTGTGGAGAGGTGTGTGCAGCTGGGAAGGTGCTGTGGGGAGTACTTGAAGCTGTGAATGTGCTTGGTGATGCATTTGAGGCTGGGTAAAACGTGCTTGGGGATGAACTGGAGCTCACGACTCCTTGCGGGGTGAATGGTGAAGTGGTTAGATCAGTTTGTAAAGTTCTTGGTGAGACGCTTGGTGAAGCGCCCCGTGGAGTGCCAGGTGAGTAAATAGAGCCTTGGAGAGTTCCCTCTGAATTGCTTGAGGACCAATAACTGCTGGCACTGAGAGACCGGGGTAGGGGAGGGTTTGGGGATGGGGGAAGACGGTGAGCTGTTGGGACGGTGATGGTGCCGGTTTACGTTTGCCCACAAATGACTCTGATATGTGGATTTTTTCAAAGCAGGGTATGATTTTTTCTTTGGTTTGAATCAAGGTTTATAAATCCTAGGTATATCACAACAGGATCATGCTGAGGTGCGATAATCGCTCTGTCAGATACATGGTAACGTGTTCTTAAACACTCCACTTTTATTGAAGCTGCTCTTGTCACCAGACCCGCATATGAGGAACACATAGTTATGACCTCATGGCATTCATTATGAGTCTTTGAGGCAATTGGTTCACATATCTAGTACAATGTCCCTCTCCAGTCTTAATAGATAATAGAACAAGCTGTCAACTGGGAATTATACATGACCATTATGGCCTTAAACACTTCAATTGCTTCCTCTCGCAACCATGATCTGTGTCTGTGAAGGATTTAGAGCTTCCAACAATAGCCGACTTTTGCTGTCCATTTCTCATTTCCTTGTCTGCTGTCCATATTGGCAAAAATCTCCTAGATTAATGTTACCAATACTCTCCACCCACACAATATTCTGGCTTATCTCTTTTTTATGTCTATGTGATACATATATAACTGAGAATTCAGGTGTGTTTAATATTCTGAACCACCTAATCCAGCTTAGCTCACTTGCCTATCAATTCCTCATCTGCTCCCTGCAGCTTTCCAAGGACACAACCAATGTCCCATCAACCTTTGGTGATGCAGTACTTGACATTTTAACTGTCTCTGAAGTGTCAATCTTGAGCTATCTGGCATACTGTCGATACAGTTTGAAACAGGTGTGTTGACAAATACTGTTTCTGATTATTTTAGCCTCTCTTATAAGAGTTTTAGAGACGACCCCTTAGTGCTTTAAACCAGACATGCTGCAGGTAGCATGAAATACCCAGAGATGAATGATACTCTCTGGTGCCATTAACCAGTTTATGATAAAATGGAAAGTGGCAAGGTCTTGAGTCCAGCATTGTGTGGCCTCTTTTACTCCCCCCTGTCTCAATGTCATGTGCAGCTCATTCGGCGCACGTAGTCATTTCCGCTTCCCGTGGCAGTAACGTGGTGCACAGATAACCGGATGTATTACACAAAAGCTCTGCTAGGGGAGTCTCAGGAGAACAGAGGAAAGGACTAATTACACTGATTCCACACTTGTCTTACAGGTAAATGAAGAATCACTTCGCCACTGCATAGGGCCTGCACAGCAAACACCAATAAGTTCAGCAAAGTGTTAAAATATTTAGCATTTTGATTTATTCCAATGGCTATGATTATACACAGTAAATTCTGTATACTTTACTATAAGGTTCTGTACTAAGTCTGCAACCATAGTATGCTATTTGGTACAGGGCTTCTAACCACATATCACCACTTCCTGACTATTAGGTAATCATAACGCAGTTCCCTTCTCTGATTATCACTTAATTATGTCTCTTTCTCTGCATGTCATCATAATCATACCTGATTGCCTGGTCCGATTATCAGTTACTCACACTGCTCAATTTCCTCTGCTCTTCCACTAATAATAGCTAACACCAGACACCAAAAGTGACAGGTCATAGTTCCTGGGACCACACCCAATGCATTGAGTGACTGTAAGTGATCTGCGGGTGTTAATATAGCTGACGTACATAAATCCACACAGGCACATCTAATGTTAAGCCACTAGTTCCTGACCAATCTACTCCAGAGGCCTATTGTTAGGATACTCCTCTTGGTATTTTGTGAGGCAATAGCGTATTTGATCTCTAGGATTCACATCAGAAACTCTATACACGTTATATGAAATTATCCTGTCCAATTGTGTACATCTTGCCATAATAGCAACATGGAATTATGCCCCTCAGGAATCCCCTTAGAGGCATGCGGGAATATGTTTAAATTGCCAGTCCCTCACTTTTATAGGTTGAGGAGTGAACCTTATATAGTGCCTTTTATAGTCTTTCCTTCAGGATGACTTTTAGTATTATATCATCGGCGGGATATTTTTCAGATACTCCTATTCCAATTCATATGCTCCCTGATATACAACGAGTGTCCCATGTGGTTTGAAACTAAGTCTCCTCTTGTTCACTACTTGGGCCTAGGAGTAGGGTTCCATTCATAATCCTTAACGACAGAGATCCCAGGCTGTGGCCAGAAGACGACCCACTGCTGTGAGTAGTATGTGAAAGGTGGCTCCGGTAAGGGTGGCAAGTAGTATATGAAAACTATGATTTAGCCCAGGTTGCGTAAGGTAAAGGGTAGTAGCAGTATTATAAGGAAACTAAGTTGGCAGCAGGTGCTGGAAAGTCCCGGCTACTAGTATTCATAAGGAAACTACGGTTCAAGGTTCTTGTGGCTTCAATTAGAAACTAGCGCTTGGGCCAGCTGCTGGAAGATATTATGAGGAAATCATGTTGTTTGGCCACTCCATCCATCTCAATATCACGAATTTGAGATGAGCTCCATTTTTTGAGGCAATTCAATTTAAGATCGAGTGTCTCCATTGGCGTCACCCAGCTTTATCAATATCTTATCCAGTCCCTTCTCATAGCATTTACTTAATGGGGAGCTATATGATTGGCTCCAGGGGACCAACAATATGACATTTAGGTGAATGGTGGATTATGATATGATAAGTCAGGGTCATACACCCACGAGGTTCCAAGTAGTGCCCTAGGGACGCATAATCCCACAGTGGGGTCAGTTTTTCTTTGCGATTATTTATTTCCCTGTATATATAAGGTTTCAAGTATTGCCTCAGGGATGCATACTCCCTTAGCGGGGTCAGTTTTTCTTTTGTGATGACACAATTTTGCATTATTCACCCCATGAATCTTCACAGGTAATGCATCAAAAGAATGAGGCGTTTCCTTCAATACCTTTAATCAAGGATCCCGCATATGGCACCTGTACTCATCTAGGAATATAGTATGTCATGTCCCATATAATGACAGTGTGCCCTCTGTAATTGTAGGTGGGGACTCTCTCTGGGCTGCACTGCTGTGATAGGTGTCAACAGTCAAATTATCTGTTCCTGCTGGTTAGCCAAGCCCCCTTCACTCACTCACTCACATCACATTTCCGCTGTCTGTAGGTACTATATTCTGTGACATCTGTAACAGGTGGGCTACCATTAATGAGGCCATACATACCTAGATGCACTGGAGATTAATGGTGGGAACGTTAATGGTTCAGTCCAGGGTTGGCGATGGCTACCATTGATATAATCCTATGAGTCATTTGCACATGTTCTCGTACATTTAGAATCAGATACTGCCCCAACTGTGAGTATCTTCCTAATCTGCATGCTTTATGTGACTTTTGTCCAACTCCTTTATCACAGATCTGATAGAATTATCTTAATGCCCTTGCTGATGCAAAAAGGTTTATTTGGGTAAGGCTATAAGATTCCTAGAACATCTAAAGTTCCTTTAAAAAATATAAGGTCCATGAATGGTTCATCCTCGACATCTTAGAAGGAGTTATATGGTTGATTTAATCCCTATCAGTAGATAGTGCCTATATGAAATCCTGATTCTATAAATGGTGCCTATTGGGTAGGTCCTATAGGTTATCAACCAATGACTGGTGTATCTCCCTCTCTCATGGTAGTCTATGCACAGGGCATATTGGTAGAGTCTGGGTGTATTATATCCATGACTTATAATTCCTACTGGTACATCCTCCATTCATACTTGATGCTTTTTTATTCACCCCAGAGGGTCCCAATTCATGGATGGTAGGTCCAGCTACCCATCCTCTAAGTCTGTGCTTAAATGCAGTCAGAGCAGGCAGATGCACCACCTCCAGGTGATCGTTGATTAGCCTACCACACCCCTGCCTCACCTGTATACAGATGCTGCTGAGATCCAACAGGTGTGGCTGGAAGGGGAGGCTGCCTACTTCATGTATACACATACAGTGATTACAGACCACTGCCAGGTACAGATACAGACAGACAGACAGGTAGATAGGTAGGTTGGTACTGATTCTGGTGCTGCTGGATCTGCTGCTGCATGGTCAGACTATGGGATGGTATGGGATACACAGGCAAAAACGTTTGCCTTGTTTCCAGGAAGTGAGGTAAATAATCTTACCGTAACACACAGTGTATTAGATGTGGCTTAAAACCCATTTCAAACCCCTGGCGTGGCTTATAGCTCCAGGAAATCAGGGTGTGGCTACCCCAGAGCTTTACCTATTATAGGAAGGAATTGGAACCATTTCAGACCCCTTTACTTATTATAGGAAGGAATTTCCAGTAAACGCCATACCAAAATGCCACGTAGCTATTTGGTACATCTAGGTTTGGTTTCTACCATTTGGTCTGAAATTCGTTTTTGTGCATGGTATATGGACGTTCAAACGTTAAGGTTTAGTTACGTTCTAGATACAAAGTTGTCTATAATACATCTTTCTACCTCATACAAACGTAAATGAATGTTCAGGGGAAAAGAAATCTACCAAATTTAGACGTAGTGTTATCAAAAAGAAAAAAGGTTTTTGGAGGTAGATATACATATCGCCTTAAGCTATGGAAACAAAATAAAATAGGAGTTGGACTTACAAATATGTCATTAAGATTTTGAAGGTCTGTAAATATTTGTAGGGAAAGTCATGTCTCCTAAGCCGTTAGATATGGATATTTTATATCTAGACTCTATTGATGTCGCTGTCATTGTGTCAGCCTGGAGGTTAATTCAAAAGGCTTTGCCATCGCTACCTATGCAATGTTACTGATTTACCTCCCTTATTCCTTACTGCGATGGTAAGGTCAGCCTGCCTTCCTTTCTCATAGCCAGCTACGTTTTAGTGTGTGCTGTTAGCCTCAGCCCTGCTTTTAGTATTCGAAACAGAACACACTGTGCACAGTGGCAACAGGTCCACAGAGAAAAAATTGCAGCGGAAAAACTCGTTCTCTCAAGAGTGGCTACAATGGGGTTCTGCTAATTATGTATACCCTGTCGGAAGCACTTGACCCTGAAATGTCTTCAAGTATGTCACCAACTAAAAAAGAGAAGGGAAGCATGACGTTACTATGCCCTTGATGCATGAGTAGTTGCCAGTACTTGCTATTCCTGACTGGCCTAACACCACTAGAAAATTTAGTGTAGGAAGACTGGGTCTTATGATGGTATGAGATGTGCCTTTCAATCCAAGTCAGCTTGGTACGATTTGGGAGAGCCCAAAACTTAGAGTCTGAGAAATGACTTCCTGGTGCACCTTATCAGTAATGCCATAAGCTAAGGTACACCATGAACTGCTCAGCCAGCCTAGATGACCGTCCCCCAGTTCTATGTGCAGCTCCCTATGTGGTACTACCCTCCAATCTACACAGACATTGGACCAACCCATGCAACCCTCCTTAATTTCTTAGCGGGTGTTAGTAAATGGCATCCTACTTCGCACCTGTGTAACCAAAACATCATAATTGAACACCTGCGGCTTATCCTTGAAGGCGATGTACTTTAACTCGTCAGTAAAACGACATACTGTTATGTATGTGCCCCTTATTAGGCAGGTTTAGCAACCACTATGTTGGCAATATAACGCAGATGCGCAGCATACCTATAGCACGAGAACTACATTACACAACTTCTTCCAGCCGGCTCTATCATTGTTAAAGGTACTTAGAATACAGCAGATTGAGGTCCCAGGCTCAGATATAAGCCCAAGCTCAACTAGGCGACATAGGGCGGCAGCAACACAGGCGGCATAGGTTTTCCATACGTTGGGGGTACCCTTTCTTCCTGCCATTGCAGGAACGCAGCGTTATGCGTGGATGTCAGGGCGATATTGCCGCAAAATTGCCAGGACATTCACACGAAACATTGTAGAGTTGAGGTGACCAGCAGAAAGGATACTCCCTATAAAAGGAAATAAGTGTGTCGCCTGTAATGCTGCCACCCTGTGCCGCCTAGTGGAGCCCTGGCAATATTGATACAAGGGTTTAGAGTGACCTTTGGGACAGAGCCAATGTTTGTGAAATATTTTAAGAAATAACTGAGTTGTAATCTGTATGTAATTTTCTTTCCTATGAGATCATGATACCTGGTATCATTCATCAAAAATAATTATTGATGGGACCCAGGAAAATTATATTAAATACTATAAATGCCCTCCTCATAGTGCATTAATGCACAGGCCGTATTTTACCTGGTAGTGCATTAATGCACTAGCTGGCTGGAAAGAGTTAAGGGAATGGGTCGGTGCCCACGCATATGTGCATCACACACATTTGAGAGGATAGGAAAGAGGAGAAACAGACCCTTTTAAGTTGGCTAGGGAATGGCTCAAGAATGAAAATGATGTACTCATGCATGGTGATGATGCTCTTTTAAAGGCTACAAAAACAATTGCAAGCTGGATTACTCTAATGCATTCATTCACAGCCTTAAAATGCTATGGGGTCAAAAACTAATTTCACCTGTATAGATCTAGCAGCCATACACTAGACAGTTTCTGCCATGTTATAGTCAAGCTTTTCTGTGAACACTGCAGGCCCTCGCAGGATGTGCTCTACATGAACATGTCAGGAACCTGGAGTCACCTTTCCACACCTGAGGGTCTTCCTGTGAACCACACCTGTGCATGCATACAGGTAGATGGACTATAGGACCTCTTTAAACTCTGATTAGATTTTGGCCTCTTAACTCTTAGTCCTTTAAACTAGCAGATACAGAATGTTAACTGGATCAGCTTTGATATTGATTGATCAACTAATTCTCAAGAATAACTTAATTAAATTAAAGGATCATCCCCATATATGGACACTTTGTAACCTGCCTCAAGCTAGCCGCTGATGACGAAATCACGCACTTGGAGGTAGCTGATGAACCACTGATGGCATGCTTGAGGCCACTGATGATATCTAAAGAAAATAAACTGACTGCAGACTGATGGCTGACTGATTGAGGGCGTAGGGACAGAATCCTTAGCCCTCCCCGCCTTTCAAGTTCTATTAGAGCTTGAAGTGTGTCTATTTGGTTGACAATTAATTAAGCCCTAATCTTTTAGATTCCACTGTCACTGCACACTGGCAGCCAACTGGTGGCCGACCGCTGTGTCCAACCTCATGACCTAATTGGACTCAGAATGAGGCTAGCTGTCATCACTCGCCTGAAGCATGCCATCAGTGGTTCATCACCTGCTTCCAAGCGTGTGATTTCGCCATCACTGGCTAGCTTCATGCACATGATTTCTGTCCACAGGGTACACTCTTACCTAGTGCCATATATAGTCACTAGTGACTGCCACAATGCCCCTGAACCTGACACTCGTCAAGCCTATGTTTCAGACTAGAAAGATAAAACATGGAGCTTGGAGAGTGAGTAGTATTTCCAGTTTCCATGAAAGAGGGGCATAGTGGGAGAGAAATATAGTAAACTACCACAATGCGTTGCTGCTTCCTATACTGCTTCCTGTATGGTGGACTCAGGGCACCAGAGTATCCACAGGGCTGAAGGATCTGTGCCCTAGTGGCTACTGCCTCTTGGATGGCAGGTACCAACTGTGAAACTACAGCTCTATCTACGGCTATAATTAAAAGCCCGCAGTATACAGAAGCTTGATTTTACAGTCCCCTATTTCTAAGAGAGTCTATTGCCTTTAAAAAGAGGTTCTTTGGTGATAACATTCTAGGAAGTTCACATACCTGGAATTAGTGGAATAGAACTATGAAATATGTCGGATATCTATATCACAAAATATATAACAGGTATTACCCCCTCCCATTATTTAAAATGTTAATTCAATTCACACCTTTTCCCTTACCAACGCATCAATTAACAGCCACAGCTCACTGCGGTTTTGGTACCACAATAAGTAAAACCCGTAGGCTTCCCCAGGCTTATAATATTTTTCCATATGTGGAAGATTTCATGTGGTAGACAAAACAACTTAAGATGAACATAAAAATACTTCTTTGAACACTATATACCTAAGGTAAGCCAACCTCCTAAAACAAGCCATTCTTCCTTCAACGTATGAGAGTTTATGTATTGTAATGAAATATATATATAAATATATATATATATATATATATATATATATATATATATATATATATATATATATATATAAGAATCCTACAGTTACACAGTTACAGTATAAATCACACTTTGTCCCCCTACCTTATTATCAACTCCCCCCCTTACCCTTGGGGTGTCATCTGGTCATTGATTAACCGTCTGTAGTTAACCCTATACGGGCAACACAGTGCTTAGAAACTGGATCCTACTTCTCTGTCATCATGATGTGCCAATATGCCCTGGTGAACTGGTGAATAACTAACCAGCACTGCATTGGTGTATCATGCCGAATCTCTCTGAGTGGCTCAAGCCCTTTGCGATCATCATGATGCCTGGATACATCACAGCTGCATCCATGCATCATGATGCTTGGTACACAATACATTAAGGCACTATGGAACCCTTAAGGGGATATCAGAGTATACCTGTTGTCTCCGCTCACCACATGTTGCTTCTCACACCTATACCTGTGCATAAACCTCTGCTTAACCAACTAAGGACCGCTTAATGCCATAACCAGTCCATGACCACATATTGAAAAAGTAATCAATGAATAATTCATGACGAGTGTGTGTTAGTGAAGGATAATTACACGAGGCCGTAGGCGGAGTGTAATTAGCCTTTGCTAACACACACGAGTCATGAATTATCCATTGACTACTTATTTTATACCACGAAACCAATAAATAATCAATAGAATACCAATAAATTCAAGTTGAAAACAAAAATTATTCCCCCTCCCCGGGACTCGAAGCCAGCCATAGTGTGTGTACAGGTACATACACCTTGTCGCCTGGCAGCGGACAGCGACAGCGCCCGTCTCAGCTTGGCAGCGGCACATGGCTAAAAGAGTGGAATCTAAAAGGTACACACACCTCGGCGCCCGGCTAGGCTTGGCTTGCTTTGAATGCGTCTCGTGGTTACGTTTGTGTAAAATACAATACAATGTACGATACATACACCTCGTCGTCCGGCAGCAGACAGCGACAGCGCACACAGTGAAAAAAGATGCGCCCGGACCGGGAATAGATCCGCCTACCTTTGACGGCTGAGCGCAATGCGCTAACCACTAGACCATGGCGTCTCCTCCTTCAGCGCCCTTTTCGGTTTGGCTATGTTTGAGTGCGTCCAGCTGTTATGGTAGCGGACAGCCCGCAGTCGTTGCCTCCCCGGGCTTTGTATCATATCCAGACGTGGTTCGAACCGAGCATTTCTCGTCAGTCCCTGTGGATTTGGGATGTGAGACTGCAGGTTCAATCCCTACCCTGGCCTTGAATATTTCGTGGGTTTTAACATGTAACATATGACATGGAGGGACATGAGAGGCATGCAGGTTATCCATGGAAAACTGCATGGCGTGTGGGTTATCCATGGATAACCGCACGCCTTACAAAATTGATGTTACAGCCTACAGGGTGTGCAATATCGACAGGTATGTGCATGGGAATATCCAGCAAAAAGCACTGAGTAACCCAGAAATCGTGGTATAATGCAGACTAACCCTTAAAGCGCAGCATAATGCCATCTAAGGACGACATGATGCAATGTATGGCCACCGAGTACATGCTTACTCTTAATTCAGCATAGAGCCTTAATTTGACAAAGGAATGGCTAGATCAGCGTAAGGGCTGATTATCTAATGCTAATGTAGAGGCGGGTGCATTTGCATTGGATAAGCATACAAAGTGCAGACACCCTTAAGCATAATGCATTAGCCCCTTAATGGCCACATAGTGGAGACCTATATTAAGAAGCCCATTTACTGTCATGGCAGAGGCGTAGGAAGCAAATCTTCATTGGGGGGCCCCAGCGGGGTTCCAACCTCGAACACCTTGAATTGCAGGCTCAAGCGCAATAGCCCCTATACATACCTATATAAAATTTGTATAGACATGTAATTTTCAATGAACTTTGGATCTGATTTGAGGTCCAGGCCCCCCATTTCCCCTATCCCATTATTATATCAATCTCATTTGAGATGCAAAAGTTTAGCTCCTTGTTCAATTTATCATGAATTCTTGGCAAATTCTTTTTTTTTTTGGGGGGCCGCAGACATATTCAGGCCCCACCTCCTTCATGATTGGTGGGGGCCCAGGCCCCCTTGCCCCCCTTTTCCTACGCCTCTGTCATGATGCAGAAATGTACTTCTGGTGAATCTACTGAGCAGGCCTGCATTGGAGCATCCTGCTAAGCCTCCTGGAGTCCATTCAATGATGCTACCCTCAGACTGTGGGGATAATGGGCGTACTTGTTGCTGCTGTAAAGACTAAACAGTGCTGCAATGGTTCATCATATGAGCATAAATCGATATGAATCTGGAGGAATCGCGTTGACTGCAATTGTCTAGATACAGTCATGATTATCAAATGATATAGCACCAGTAGGCTCATGCTTTACTTTGCGCAAATATGCCCTTCCGGGCGATTAGATTGATACCCAATTGATATAATCTGGTTAGTTACTCGCCGGTACTCAATTGCCACATCATAATAAATTAGAAGTGATGTGCATACTGTGGACCTTAAAGGCTTTATAATTAAGGCTCTCCAATAAAGTGCTGATGAGCAGATGCGCCAGGATCTCATTGGCATCATGACGACCCAGTAAACACAAAACTTTATCCAACATAGCAAATTGGTAGATATCAAACATTTAAACAACTTAAAATGTTATGTCCTGGCTACGTTGGCTGAATGTTTAGATAGAATTTACATGGTTTGACATGGTGCAACGTAGTAAAAATTTGTATATATACCTCTCTATAGAATTTCTTTTGTATGTGGACTTAGAATCTTCTTTTTGAGACATCAATGGTTTTAAAGAGGTCATACTGACTTGTCAAACAAGTGCCTCCTATCACCATTGGCACATAGCTTGGCTCCGTGGCCACATAGGTTAGGTTCCTGCCTTCATATCCTAAGGAAATCAAAGCGTGGGTTCAAATCCTGGTGTCAGGAGTTTTGAAAATGGCTATTCTATTTTTTTCATTGGAGAAGGTAGGTTCAAACCTAATGTAATTTTATGTTTTATTATGTATTTGGCATAGATGTATCAAGAGGTTTCTTTGATACTTCCTTGCACATGAAATCACATGAAATTGTTCTAAATGTTCTGGGAACGTATTCAGGACATAACATTTTCAGATGATTCTACTTAGGACATCTACGTAGTTGATACCTTGAGACTATATTCATTTAGGTTGATACACGTGTCTGCGTTCACCGGGGTCCTATGGGTGTGAGTCACATCTGCACCAGCGGCCCTTAAAGGTCTAGTATTGGTGTGTGTGTAGTTTATTATTAGCAACAGATCTAGTGATTCAATTACAAGATGATCAAAGTGTTCAAATACATCACCCTTTCTAAACAACACCTTTGCATTCTGTTTCTACTTTAATAATCTTCAGATCAATGCTCACAAGTGTGGCCAAAATTTTCGGATTGCTCTGTTTTACCTTTCACATAATTTTACAACGTGATACACGATATAGTATTGCAGGTAAAGGAGTTAGCACCATATGGATCATCAAATTCAAACATGATATTTGATGCAATATTACAGTGAATATTTTAAACCACAAAATTTCCTCAAAAGGAAGTGCACCCCCTCCTTTTGGACCGCGCCCCCTCCTTTTTCAAATCCTGGATCTGCCACTGTTGCCTACATACAGGTGCCTGGCAGGAGGTTACATCTTAACCCTCCAAATCGTACCAAACTCGCATAGGAATAGCGTTGACATTTGCAGTCGTAGTGCCATGTCTGGTCATTCATAGTGCCTTAAGAAATAATATCTCCGAGGCCAAATAAAAAAAAAGGTTTGTTTCCAGTTACCCAACCGAGCCTAGCAAAACAGGGCCGACCCTAGAATTTTTTTTTATTTTGAGAATTTGTAAGAATTTTTGAGATTTTTTTTTTTGATTTTTATGATTTTTTCAACAATTTTTCATGGATATACATTTTGTAATCTTTGGGTGTACAGGTAATGGCTTTATAAGACACATCTTTTGCATATATTTCACATTTCTTATTTTTTGTCAATGTTGTTACCTTGATTTCAAAAAGCCAATAGATAGATTTGCCCATACATTTCTATACAAAATGAAAAAAAAAATGAAAAAAAGAAGAAAATCCGACCTACCGACCCTAGCTCTGTGAGTCATTTAACTGGAAACACATGAATTCCTTTTTGGCCTGACTGAAACCAAAATGCAGGTATATATGGTTTAGGCCAGTTCATTGGACACTTTTTCAGAATAGCTTCACGGATACCATTTCTAAAGCCTGACAGATGCATATCTTTGCCCAGTTTGGTAAGGCAGAATAGATAGTAACTAAGTAATGTATGAGCTAATAGGCACCGAATTGCTACGATACAAGCAATGAGGTGCCTGTTAGCTCATACCTTACTAAGTTTATTACACGATTAATCATAAAAAAATCAATAAATAATCAATAGTATATCAATAAAAACAAGTTGAAAACAGAAATCCTTCCCTGGGACTCGAAGCCTGCCATAGTGTGTGTACACATGGCGAAAATAAAAGATTCGGCTGGACCGGGACTCATCACGCCTACCTCTAGCAGCTGAGCGCAATGCGCTAACCACTAGACCCCAGGGCTTGGCTTGGTTTGAAGGCGTCCAGCTGTCGTCTATAATTATAATGCTATTCTAACCTTGTGCATGTGAGAGTTGTTGTGGGGGGTCACAACCATATCAAAGTGCTGGACGCGTTCACACTACACTACTGCTGGGTGGCTATATATCATAGAGACCTGGTTCTAGCCAACCACTTCTCGTCGGTCAATGTGGGGCAATGCATAGGGAGTTGGATTTGGCATCAGGAGACTGCAGGTTCAACCCCTACCTTTGGCAATGACATTCTCCTAGGGAGGCATGGTTTTAGATGTGTAATTAGACATTAAATCGTGTTGATATCCACCCAAAGTCGTGCTGATATCCACCCAAAGTCGTGCTGATATCCACCTTGCATATGTTCACATTACAGTGCAAATTATGTAGGAATAACAGCACGGGATATCCAGAAAAAAGCACCCAAAATCACAGAAGTCGTGTAATAACCAAAAATAGGTATATAATGCCGATTATAGGGAGCCTGTCAGATATTATGAGAGTTTAAATTCATATGACATCAAATAGTTTATTTTCAACTTGAGAAATAAGTTCCAGGAGTGCATTTCTCAACTATGTTGATTAAGACTGTTGAGAAACGCCATCCTTGTCTAATGGTCAGGTTAACTGTTAGCTCTACACCTAGGGCCCTAGACCCCTAAAATCGACATGGCGACATGGGGATTTTTGAGCTTAGTGACATGGGACATTGGCACTTTCTTAAAATCGACATTGGGACATGGGCTTTTCTTAAAATCGACACAGTGACATGGACATTTCTTAAAATCGACACAGTGACATCACCATTTCTTAAATCGACATGGGACATTGGGGACCCCCAACCAAGGGCCCCACACCTACAGGTAGGGCTCTAGACAGAGGGGGAGGGGCATGGCCCTTGACAATTTAAGAAATGGCTTTTGTCCCTTGTCACCCAACTCTATGTCTCTTGTCGATTATATGAAGAAGACTTGCCTTCTTGTCAATTTTACCTGTCTGGTACCCTACAGGTAGTAGAGTGTTTCCCATGCCTGGATGAGCTGCTCATCTGTTTGGGCAGATTGTGGCGCCCTCTGGTGAAGAGCAAAAACACCAATGCTTTTACTCTGCCTTGCCTACAAGCTACACGCCTTCTATCATCGAAATTAAGACTTCAAGGGAGGCATAGTGCACTTAAGTATGTACGGGTTTTCACTCACACTTAAGTTGCTTTTTCTATCATATCATAGTGTTGTCCTGCCACATACCAAGCAAATTTACGTAGTTGGCACCAGAATTCTACGTAGATCTACCCCTGTGCAACATCCATCTACGAATGTGTGTTTATTGGCTCAGCATGTACCTGATTCTTCTAGGTGAATTATCGATTCCTCTAATGTATGGTAGGCATTTCCAACCTACAAAGGAATCCTTAGTTCAGTAACTGTGTTATCTATCTTAATTCTGTTCGAAGTAGACCATAATTTTACAGGTGCAAAGGACACTGTGGTAGGCTATAGTGTTGTGTGTAGAGAACGTTTTCTAATTAATTTTTTTTAGATCGAGCAGCGCTCATATTTTATTTAAAAAATATGTCTATAGCTATACAGGTCTTCGCTACATTTTTTATATTTTGTTACATAAACACCACAGGACACCACAGGACAATACATAGCGCATTATTATAGTGAGTATGACGATAGATGTGTTCTATATGACTAGTGATAGAGACTAGATACTGATATACCTCTACATCGATACAATTTTCGCAGCTCCGTTCCCCTATCTAGGAAGTATGCTATGAGTGAGATACTAGGGTTCTTTTAGTGTATGCACAGCGGTTACATTGAGTCCAAAATAGCCTCCCATTTCCTAAACCTCTTTTGCTTGTTCTCCAGACTGCATATAAATTGTTCTGAGAGAAGAGAGTGTTTAAACTCTCCTATCCATTGCAACAGATCAAGATGGCACCTGTGATACAAACGCTGCCTATAAATGTAAAACCTGGTTCTAAGCATTACATTGTTGATGATATCACCATTTGGAATTTTTCTACATAATCCAAGTATCAATTCATGCTCATCTAAATTCCCTGTATCAATCTTAGCAACAGTGTTTATCCATCGTACGACTGACTTCCAGAAGTAGGCTACTGGGGGGCATTTCACAAGGAAGTAATCAAGAGTGTCAGTCTTACCATCACTATATACACATTCTGGGCTTTCGTTTGCATGTATATCAAACAAGTATTTGTTACAAGCTAGTATTTTATGGAGTACCTTATGTTGAAATGATTGTAACTTTGTTTCCCTACTCACTTAGTATGGACACATATATATGTCATACCAGGGAACCTTTGTAAATTGGACCTCAGGAAAGACTTTTGCCCATTTCATTTCATTCCGTGGCATTTGTTGTGAGTGACGGTATAGAACTATCCAATACAATTCCTTGCTTGATGTCAAAAAGAGATTAACTACATCTGGGTTATTATCAATGACCCAAATACAGTCATTTGGCCTTTGAATTTCGTCACTGGATATGCTAGCTCTCCAGCTACCTGGTATACTTTGTCGGATTTGTAGAGCCTAAAGAAAGTTACATCTAAAACCATATCTTTGAGAAATTTGAGTGTCTGACATAAAACTTGCATTATCTAGTAAATCTTCAACCCTGACAATACCAGCTTCCCTCCAAGATTTCCAAAATATTGGTGTATTATTGATAGTAATAAACTTATTTTTCCACAATACTTCATTACAGACCTCCGTTTCTCTTACTAGTGAGACATTTTGGAATTCATGCCAGTCCTTGAGAACCTGATAATAGAATGGACTTGCTTCTTGTGGTATGTTAATATCTGATTTTGTATGAATGAACAGTTTCAAGTCAGACACTTCATGGAGAAATAACTTAATAAAAATGGAACCATGGTAGTATCCCAATAGAATCTTTTGATCCAGTTTATGTTAGATAAAATGATTTTTGTTTTAAAATTGCCTACTGCAAGTCCACCATGCTTAGTTTGTGCCTGAACACGTGCCCTGGCTATCTTGTTCCTGTTGGAGCTCCATAGGAATCTGTCAACAATTCTATTGACTTCATCTATTGCTCTAGATGGTGTAGTGGTGACTGAGGCCGGGAACATCACACATGGTAGCATTAGACTGTTTATGATGATAGTTTTACCTTTGAGTGAGATGTTACAGTGCCTCCAATCATCACTTATGCTGGTGATTTTCTTTTTCTGGGGTTCAAAGTTCCACGGGTAATTTTGGGCTTCTGTCCTATTCGGTGCTACAGAGATGCCCAGGACAGTCAATCTTTCGCTCCATGCAAGACCCTCCAATCCGGTCTGACTAGTGTCAATACCACCAAGTGCAAGATATTGTGTCTTATATCTATTCACCTTCAGACCAGAGTACCTCCTAAACCTTCTCAAACAGTCCAGCATGTGATGTAGAGCTGCTGCTGTCTCGATAAAACAAGTGGTATCATCAGCATATTGACATATCTTTACTTCTCTAGTACCAAGTCTTATACCTTTAATATCTACATTCATGCGTACATTATGAGCTAACAGTTCTACAGCAATAACAAACAAAAAAGACGATAGACAGCATCCCTGTCTGGTTCCGCATGCAAGTTCAAACCAGTCACGTGTGAACCCATTATTTATGACTCAGGCAACAATGTCTTTATATAGTATCCTGACCCATGAGATGTATTTTTCCCCAAATCCAAACCTTTCAAGTGCCTTAAAAATAAACTCCCACCTTATCTTATCAAATGCTTTTTCAAAAACAACCCCCATCAGAATACCAGGGCGACTTAACTTTGTGGTGTATGCTAATATATCTTCAACTGTGCGAATACTTGTTCCTATATACCTTGACCTAACAAATCCAGATTGATCTGAGCTTATAATACTAAGGAGGTGGGGTTTTATCCTTTCTGCCAGGGCCTTGGTGTAGATCTCATAGTCTGTATTCAACAGGCTGATCGGCCACCAGTTTCCTAGCTGGAATCTTTTTCCTTTTTAGGAATAAGGGTTATAATGCCACATTTCTGTTCTTGGCTCAAGCTGCCCGTTTCCGTGGCATAGAGTAGACTTTGACTAACATCATCCCCAATATCAGTCCAAAAGAACTTATAAAACTCAGCACTTAGCCCATCAGTGCCTGGGCACTTCCCATTCTTTAAGGATTTAAGACTGTTGAGAAAATCTGACTTTGATAAAGTTCTCTCTATCATCTCTCTCTGGTTGTCAGACAAGAGAGCTAAGTTGTTTGTATCTATGAAGGGACAACTGTCCTCAATATCATCTAACTCTCTAAAGCTATCTGAGTATAGATTTCTGTAGAATTGCTTCTGTACGCTAAGGATATCTTTACATTCAGTGACTATATGCCCATTTTGATCTTTCAGTTGAGTAATAAGTTTGTCCATAAAATTCTTTTTTTCTAAATTCAAAAAGTATTTGGTTGGTCGTTCACCTACCTGGGACCAATTCGCTTTTGACCTAAACATGATCGATCTAGCTGTCTTTAATTCAATATCTTTCAGGTCTCTCTTAATACTTTCCATTTCATCAATTACATCATGGCCCTCACCAAAGGCTGCAGTCAATTTGTCCAGACTGTTTGTTAACTCCCTCTCTACCTTTTTAGACTCTGCCTTCTTCTTTTTGCTGTAATTAATTGAAAATTTCCTTATCTCATACTTCAGAATCTCCCACTTCGCATTGGTTGCCAGATCCTGGTATTCTATCTTAAAGCCAGAAATCTATCCTGGATGCTTGCTCCTGCCTATGAAAAGAATATCTACGTAAATTAGGGTGTCTAACTCTCCATATATCCACTAAGCTGAGAGTATCTAGTAGACTGTATATTTGCTTCCTATACTACTTATTAGCTCCCCTTATACTATTGGTTGCCCTTCTGTCTATATATGGGTCCGGGGTTTCATTAAAGTCACCTTCATAGCCTTTTAATCTATCTGATATTTCATCTAATACAGCCATCTGGTCTGCTTCATAGTTGTGTGTTAGAGCATAAATATTGCATAAAACATAATCCACTCCCTGAACCTCGATGTGCAATATAATATACCTCCCATTGGCATCCAGTGTCTTTTCTAGGAACTTGTAAGGGTAATTTCTATTGAAGAGTATGGCTACACCTTTGGATGATGAGCTGCCATTTGCACATACTATATCACCACCCTACTCAGCCTACCAAATCTTTTCTACTTCTGCTGTGCAGTGGGTTTCCTGAAGGAAGACAATATTATAACTTTCATCCTTTAGCTTCTTGAAATTAGCTCTTCGCTTATCTCTTACCCTTATGCCATTAACATTAAAAGAGCATAGGTTAATCACTCTTGTGTTATTGGTCATAACCTTTTGGATTCAGAATAAGGGTCATATGATATTTGGTTTTACACAGAATTTGTGGGGTACCAATAACTCTACTTTTTAGGTTCAGTTGTCTTACAATCATCCACAGCCACGCTGTGAGGGTACAATACTCATATATCATCAATCTAATTAATTTTAGTGATAATTATCATGCTATATATGTCCAATGAAACGGCCATATCACTACAAGAAGCAAAGGTTGTGGTACATATCATTAACAGTTAAACATGAAATTCAACATTGTCCAACAGGTATAGTCATAAATGAAAACTCCCCTTATCTTGTCGAAGGTGATTTCGCCTTTGACACAGAGACATTGCCCCAGTACAATCTTTAGTACAATCCACACAATAATTCACAAAAATATTAAACATCAATCCCTGCTAGGGAAGTACCGCATTTCACCCCAGGGTCCGCTAGCATACCTGGAGCTTAATTCAAAAGATCCTGGGATCCCAACCCCAGGGATCTTAGTGTAGGCACATATCATAAGACCTGGCTGGTCTACCCTATGTAATGCAGTGGTTGCAGGCCTGTCCAGAATAGCTAGTCCTGGGATCACTTCACTATTCCATTTCCACCACTAAGATCACTGCGATCTTAGTGAAAGAAATGCATAGTGGTTTCACCAGGGTACAAGAGCACTTACAGGGAACACTCCTGATTGAAAGAGTGAATAGCCTGCTGCATACATAAAGAGGGCAGGGAGGACGTTTTCTGAGTGTCCTTGAGGGCTCTTAGGGCTACTCATGCGTTAAGTGCACTGTAAGGTAATTCTTCCCTTCTCTCTCTTTGTCCTGGGGGGAGGGCACAATGCTTCTAATAGGCAAGCATAAATCATACATTCATGGGAACAACTCTTGAATACTGTATGGGGGTCAACTGCACCCTGTGCTCTTTTGTTAGCCCATATGGGGACAGGGAACGATGGTATAAGCACTCTTGTAAAGAAGAGTGACTCCACAGCTATTCCTTTATTTTGGGACTCTTACCCCTGTGCCTAGTCAGTACTTCTTGGAATAGTGCAGGAGGGCTGAGGCTAAGATCGATGCGATCTTAGTGCTGGCTAGGATATGTGAACCCAGTCAACTCTTAAGATCGCTTAATAGGATAAGGCTGATTTATTCCTAAGATCGCTGGGGTCGTGATCCCAGGATCTTTTGAATTAAGCTCCAGAGCTTCATACAGAGAAGCAGTCATCTAAAATTCTTAAAATCTTTAAGGGCAACACAGGGCCTATGACCAGTATGCCATCAGGAAGTCATTTCTCAGACGCTCAGTTTTGGGCTCTATCAAATCATACCACACTAACCTGGATCGGAAGGGTATTCTTGAGTTCAAACGGTCAATCACTAAGAGTGAGGCAGATATAGAGGAAAGTGCATGCATTTGGATTGGCAATCGTAGGTAATACAGGGTCACCCACTGCCCTTCACTATGATTGGACTGGATCGTAGGGGGTGTTCAATACGTAGTGGCTACTCTCAACTTGTAGTGTTTGAGAATTACCTAGCAGGATGCATGAGCGTGGCTCTGGAAAGCATTTCTCAAGATGGTACGACTTGACCTCTTTCAAGTTGTAGTGAGATCCCTCATTTAAATGCCATTACAGCCCTTTGTCTAGTGGTCGCTAATGATTGGACTGGTACAACTGCCCTACCAAACTCTGTAATGTAATTACTGCCTTAAATGCTGATCATACAGAGTAGTTGTGGTGTTTTACTTACGATAACCTACTCTAACATTGAGGGTTTCAAGTCGTACTGATTTTGTCTAGTTGTACTATCTTGAGAAATACCTTCCTGGGGAGTTCCACACCAGTGGTGCATTCATGACCATAATGCCATCAGGATGCATGAATGCAGCCTGGGGAGTTTTGTCACCAGTGGTACATTGATGCATCATTATGCTTCCCCGATGGTGCTGAAATGAATATTGAGCGGTCAATGAATTTCCCAACATGAATATTAAGCGGTTGACAAATTTCTCAACGTTGCTAGATCTACATTGGTACACCAAAAGAAAGCATCATGCTATCCATTAGAGGTTTAAATCTGTGTCGTCCTACAAATTCGCCCCACCCCCACCCCTTTTCTGCACACCCTTTGACTCTTTAGTGCCATTATACAGCCATTGGAGACTCGGCCTTTCTAAGACACTGCAAACACAGGGACGCCACATTGAAGAATGAGTGAAGCCCCCTTAGGCCTTTATGGACCAAGTGATATACCTCTTAATTCAATATCATCTGCTATGGTCCACCAATAAACTAGTAGCGAATAGCTGGCTGGTTTGGTTGGCATGCTGCATGAATACAGCCTGGCGAGTTACTCGACGTGCAGTGTGCATTCAGGAATTATGGAGCAAATCCACTGCCTTCACTCATTCCGTCAGTCATAATTCCATTGTGTACTTTTAGGGATCCCGCAATGGTTCTGTCACCATTCCATCATGATTCTGTCAGGAAATGGTGATGGAATGGCAATGGAATTGTGATTGACAGAATGACCAAGGCCAGTAAATTTAGCCCTTTATGACAATGAAGGAACATGGTCCTTTACATCATAGGTGACATTTAAAGGGTTAAGACTAATGCAGTGCTGTAAGGAGGCCATCTAAAGATGAGTATGGGAGGGGGGGGTAGTATTGACAACTTCAACCACTCTCTATAGGCAAAAGAGCTGGATGAACAGGGGGTTGTTGCACTAGGAGTTAATATATAAAATAGCAAATGGAATTACACAAATCACTTGATATTATCAATTTTTATCATAACCATTAAATGATTTTATAACATGTTTTGGGATTTATAAGTAATTGTGTACAACATCAATTTATGAGGTAATTTTGTAGTCTCCTGAAGCAAAGCTGGACAACCCTAGCAACGTGACTTACTCTAAGGCCATAATGGTGCTGTTAGTGTTACTGCCGGCAAGTAAAGGCAGTGAGAATCTGTTCATAGAAAACGATGCGTCTATATGCCGTAGTCACCTGGGTCATAAAAGCATTGTATTTTAAGTAGGTTAGACCACCTTATCTCAGGGGCTACAGGGCTTTATAGTACCCTCCTTCACCGGGTACTATAAAACCCTGTACACCTGCTTGATTGCGGGGTCTAACCCTTACAAGACCTTATCGCAAGACCCTCCTGAGCCTATCGACTATGTCAGTATTGGTTGTGGGGACCTAGGCCTATATAGAGTGTGCAACAGGGCCTACCTGTAGGGTCATGTGTCCACAGTGTTGACTTTGTTAACCCTTTCACCCCTGAATTGCTGTTACTCTATGGGATTTGCGTGCATATCCTGCTTTACGATCAATACACTACAGGTGTGCAGGGAGAGCACAGGGTGTCCACATCGGGGAAAGGGACCAGAGTAGTACTCCATGGCTCATGCATACTATATGCCCATACATTGGGAAGCTTTGAAGTGAAATGATATTTTCTTCTTGTATTTCATATATGAGCTGGGTTTAACGATATGAGTGCACGATTCATGTATATCTAAGGTGTATTCTCATTCTCTCTCTCTCTCTCTCTCTCTCTCTCTCCCTTCTCTGGACAGGAAGTGATTTCAATGCTATATGGCTGGATTTCAGTCAAATATTAATTCTTTCTAATGGGATATTTCTTACAGGAAGGCTCTCATATGTGTTAAGGATATTATATTGGCTTTCAATACCTTATGTTAGTGGTTGTAAGCCCTTCAGATCTCCATGAATAAGAATTCAATTCAAGAGATTATGAAGCTTATGAATTCTTTTAACTCTTCCTTTACCAGAGTATTTTAGAGCAAATTTTTGGGTTTTAGTTTATAACATAAACTCTCAAAAACCGTTGGAATTATGTGAGTATTCAAATTAGAAAGGAAATGGTGACCGGTTAAGCTAGGCTAATCAGTTAGATAGAACAACACCTGAGTTTCCTCTATCTAGTTTGATTAATGAGATATATTATCATAAATGTGGTGATATGATGAGAAAAGTTGATCTCATGAGTTAACTTCAAACTGCAATATCTCAGCACTCCCTGTATCAATTGCAATGATGTAAAGTGTATATTGTAGTAAATATTTTGTTTAGCTGAAATTTTGGCAGATAATCAATTTTGGAAGACATTCTTTTTCGGTTACCATGGCAACCCAAACGATGCAAAATCGGCATTTTTTCATACCTGTTGCCATGGTAACCAACCAAAATGGCCAATAATGCATCAAAATATCCAAATATTTTCCATGCCATTTTGTTGAGCATGAAAAAATTTACAAAGTCAATTTTCACCAAAAAATTAATACTATTTGACATTTTTCATGATTTTTAGCTTAAATATTGATTAAATCTATAGAAAACTTTTAGGGTAGTTTAGGAGTTTGTCTCAAGTTTGTAAAGCTGCCATGCTAAAAGTATAAGAGATAGAGACTAACTGTTTCGACTCTCTTGTGAACTCAACTCAAGCTAGGTCTAACAAAAAATTCAAAGAGTTTCAATGGATTTTGTGGAAGTTATAGTGTACTCAATATGGGCCAAAAATCGGCAAAAATCGGCAAAAACTACGCATTAATGCGTAGTTGGTAAAGGAAGAGTTAATGTGTTCAAAACACGTCCCAAGCGTATAAACATTTAGGAACCATACAAACCAATGCAATTCTGCTTGATGATGTCCAAGTTTAGTATTAGATTATATATATAGATATCTCTATGCTTTACCATGTCTTATAGGCAGGGCAACATCACAGAAGACACTTCTTTTGGTCTAGCCATATATTATTCCCTCATTCTCCATTGAAGTTGTCAATGCCATAGCTCTGTTTTCTTGTGCCCGTTCAGGAGCATGTTGCTCCTATGGTAAAAAGAGCTGTCAGTAGGTACCATCTTTTCAAAAGAAGTCACGCTCTGCTTCACCATTCAACTTGCACTCACCACATTAGTCTGAAAAGTCACCTGCCTTGTTTAAAGAAAAGAGAGCTGCACTATCAGGTACCTACTCATGTCACACACTCTATAGTATATTATACTGACTGACTTCTCCCAACTAGGTACCTATTCAAATCCCCTTTTGAGCACCGTACTTGAATGTCCACTTGTGAGCAACAAAAGGGACAAGTTATAGCTACATGAAAAGAAAGGACTGGAAACAAGGGCATTTTTAGCCAGCTCTTCCTTTTACTATAGGAGCAACACCCTCCAGAGTGGCACACATGTGCCCCAACAATGAATTAGAATGTAATAGTGAGGCATGTCATTTTTTCAAAAACATTGAATTGAGTCTAATGACTGCTAGTAATTCACATCTACAATCATCTTTCTTCTTTCAAGAATAAGGGGAAGTAAGTACATTTGGCATTGCATGCGTTGCAAGTCCGAGCTGAAAATACCAGAACCTATACTGCAGTGTAAGGTCTGTGTGATGACCAAAGCCTGCAATGAGAAAGATCCATTTTAGTGGCACATTAGATCAGTAGACCAGCTAGGTGTTTCTCAAACAATACGATCTGAGCCTCCCCACTACGTATTGCACATGCCCTACGATCAAGGCCACTCGTAGGCAGGTGGAGTCAATTACCTTGTATTACCTAAAATTGCCTACACAGGTGCATGCATTTTCCCTCTATATCTGCACCAGTCATAGTGATTTACCCAGTACACTCAAGAATTTCCTTCCGATCCAGCACAGGTCGGTACGATCTGGGAGAGGCATACACGTAGTGTTTGGGAAATGACTTCCAGACTCCAAAGGAGGCATTAGAGTTTTGAAATATATTGAATTTGAATACCAATGTCTCCCAGATTGATTATGTCTGACCCTCAAACCGAAATAAAAAGTTGCAAAAACTGCCTGAAATCAAAATAAGATATTTCAAAATTGTGATAACTATTGATACCATTCTTGGTGCTGCTCGTGTGGCAAATGGTGGCCAATTGATAGGTCTATCAGCATGATGGATTTGAAAAAAATGTAGGTATAAGTTGTTCTGCTGAACAAATGATATGTGATACCACCTTACCCACACACGGACGCTGCAGGCAACAAGACGTGTGGAATGATACTACCCATTCAGCGATAATGAGGGTTATTATGAACCTAACACTGCACTAGATAGCCATTGTTATACTGTATTTAGTGGGTGACCTCTCTAGTTGCTGTAGAACAATGAATATAATGATCATATGATCATTACGTAGCATTTGCCACCACAAGGCTGGCAAATGAATGCCCCCTCCCTTTTTCCCAATACCTATATGTTTATTTGTGTCGTCTAGGCCTCAGATTTAGCCAAATCTGCTCCTTCGCAGGAAGGCATTTCTCAAGATGGTACAACTAGTCCCCTGTCAAATCGTAGTGGGATATTCCTCATTCTCATGCCATTACAGCCCTGCATCTATATGGTCACTACTGACTGCACTACCAAACCCCATGTAATTACTGTGTGTAATTACAGAGCAGTTGTAGTGCATTACCTGCGAACACCTGCTTTGATTTTGAGGGTTTCAAAATCGCAGTGGCTGATTCCAGTCTTACCATCTTGAGAAATGCCTTACAGGGGTATGTTTCAGAACAGGCAAAGATTTGCCTCACATTTTGTATCTTAAATGATCAGAAATTGTATGATTGGTTGATAATCATAATGCTGCGTTTTGGACCACAATGAGTCATTGAACTACAAGAAAAATTACATCAGACTGTTAATAACCATAGTAGAACTATCCCAGGTGTAGAACCCTATGCTAGTGCTTGGTATAATTCTGCATGTGTTATCATGTAAAACCTACGATTTACCCGGATTCTGTGTTTGTTGTACGATTTTAGTGATAGTACATTAATTTAGTCATCGTACAATGTTATGAAACATACCCCAGGTCCGATATCAACCACTGCTCCTGACCTAAACTGGGTATTATACATTAAATCAATTTGCAGATGTTAGTGGTTTTGATAGAGCACAATGCATTATGGCCTTCTGCTAGTCCTCATAATGGTATTTCTACAACGCTACCACATGACACCTAAAGCCAATAAAACTCACTATTTTCTCCGATTAGAAGTACCAGGAAGTCATTTCTCAAATGCTAAGTTTTAGGCGCCCCTAAATCGTAACAGCCTGGGCTGGATCGGTAGGGAATTCTTAATTGTACAGGGTCAATCACTACGACTGGTACAGATAGAGAGGGATAAGTCATGCATTTGGATAGCAAATCGTAGGCAATACATGATCACCCAGGGTCAATCACTACGAGTGGACTGGTTCGTAAGGGGTGTACAATTCATAGTGGGCGGTCTCTATTTGAAGCAGTTGAGAAATACCTAGCAGAAAAACTCATTGCGTTCTTCAATTGTAAATACAAGGGGTAGGTTTGAATCGAGATATTTGTTGAGAATTCATCAAAGTGGGACTAGTTACCACGCTTTCATCCCATCTTGGACTATAAAAGGGCCCAATCAGGAAGTCATTTCCCAGACACTAAGTTTTGGGCACCCTGAAATCGTACTGACCTGACCAGGATTGAATCACTACAATTACAGCAGATACAGAGGGAAAAGGCATGCACCTGTATAGGCAATCCTAGGTAATACATGATCACCAAGGGTCAATCACTATACAGACTGGACTGGATCGTAGGGGTGGTTGGAATCGGAGGGAGAGGGGTAGGATCGTAGTGTTTGAGAAATGGCTAGCTGGACTGCTGACTGAGAGATGACTATTGAAGGGTAAAAAATGACAGAACTCCAATATTCGTGTGTGTTGGGTGGGTAGGTATTGGCTGGACAGACTTTGCCATGTTTGATTTGGTTTCTAAGGGTGGTGCTGGTTCTCTCAATCAATGCTGGTTAAACACTGCAACAGGACGTGGCTGTTTACATCAAGTATGCAAATGCCGATAACCAGCGAAACCAGAGACGCTCCACTGAAAGTGTCGTCTGCTTTGAAACCATTTGACTGATCTTGAAGGTATTTCAAACGGCTGTAATGAAAGACTTCCACACACTGGTAGACCTAGATGTGGGACACCCCCCACTTTTGCCCCCTTGCAGCTTTTGTGTATAGCTCCCTGTGGTCCTAAATACACCTAGAATATAATCATGCACCCCTTGCCCTTCACCTGAAAGAGGAACATGCTCTCTGCCTTACAACGCCCTGGATTCACAACTGCTACACATTTGTGTCAATGCATTTCATAGAATATCAAGACAGAGTTTGTCCTGCCTGACTGCCTTATTCCGTATTGCTATGAAATGCTCAAAGATAACTGTGACAAATTGGATTTGATAGGTTGACAATTCATGTTGATAGGTCGAAAATTCATGTTGATAGCAAGTTGCCTTTTGAGATTGAGATTAAAAGCCATGTTGACAGCAAGTATTTTCTTTTCAACTTGGCACTTGACAGGTAAAATAATCATGTTGACAGCATATGAGAAAACCTTGCCTTTTGAGTTTTAAGAAAAACTCTCAGTTTTTCAAAGCTGATATATTCTTTTTTGAAAGTACATGGCCCTTCTCAGCTTGAGTTACTCACCTGCAGGGCATTATTTTCTAAGTGCTAACTAACACTATTGAGAAATTTCATCCAAAACGGCAGTGACACATTATGCTGAGAAATGAAGGTAAACCTTCACCAACCATAATTTAGCCCTGAATATGTATTAATGACCACAATCAATAATTATAAACCCCTTAGTGATGACCGGACGCCTGGCCTGGCTCCTGTATACATAAACCTATATGATCGATCAGGACACACACAAGTTGACTTGACATGCCGTGAATGTACTCTCTCATAATCTGAGTCGGTATATAAGAAGTCTTTTCAGTGGCGTAGGAAGCAAATCTTCATTGGGGGGCCCAGCATGGGCATCACCACAACCACCTTAAACTGTCGCCTCAAGCGCGATCACACCTTCACATTTGTGGATATACCTATATAGAATTTGTATGGAAAAGTAATTTTTAGTTTTAGATCTGATTTGAGGCTCAGGTCCCCATTTCTCCTATTCCATTACTAAAATAGTCTGATTGAGATGCAACGTTTTAGCTTCTTGTCCTATTTATAATGAATTCTTGAAAAAAAAATTCTTGTTTTTTTGGGGGGACCCAGACATACCCAGCTCACCCCCTCCTTTATGATTGAGAGGGTCCAGGCCCCCCTTTTCCTGCGCCACTGTACTTTTATGTCTTGCTTAACCCCTAAAAGGCAGAACAATCTCGAATATCTCTGCTTCTTTTCATCTTAGAGACACAAATAAAAGGTAAAAAAGTATGTTTCTGGGGTCAGGGAATGCAATCACGCTATTTAGAATTATGTATATGACAGCCATTTTGAATTACTTATGGGTCTGTGCAGTTTACATACAGAAAAGGAGGGCAAGAAAGCATCATAAATCCAGAATTTCAAGTCACTATGGGCCTTGGAATCAATCAGATACATTAATATGGGTCCTGTAGAGACATTAAGAACCTGTATTGTTGCAGTTATAGCAATATATTCTACTCTAGGGAGGGGTGGTGGCTGTCATAAAGTACCGATAAATCAGCTATTTCGAGAGCATTTGCTCCTATACAATCTGAAGTATATACTGCTAATAGAAAATCACCATGGGTTCATGAAGGTCTCCAAAAACTTGAATATGGGACACTTTAAAGCCATCTTGTTATGATTATAGGAATATATACCCTGGGCAGCTGGGTATTGGCCTAAGTGCTGATAAATCACCTATTTTCATGTATTTTCTCCATTGCCATCTGCTGCTCATACTACTAAGATGGTGTAGATCCTTTGGGTAGAGAGCAATGACAGGGGTTGTAGTTAGAATGGGAATGGGGTGGAGCTCATACTTGTATGTTCACAATGCACCCAGTGCATCATGCATTTAGGGCATAATGCTGGTGAATATAGTAGCTGTAAGTGGCAAATTAGTATAAGGGAAAGGTGAAAAACAGCGGTTGAATTTCTGTTAAAAGAAATAGTATCAATTATTGAAAGGAATCAAATGAAAATGAAATATCCACCACACTGTTATTATCAACATAGGGTTTGTGATAGCACATCGTTCTGCATTACCACGTCAACATGGTTTCAAAGTTCTTAACCCAACCTGTATGCATACACAAATGTGTACATTTTCACCATCAGAACGGACCTAGATCAGTCTTTTTTATCCCCCTCCCAATTTGTGTATCTTTTCATAGTTCATCTCACTTGGTATGAGGTTGCACAATTATTTCAATTTCATTGTTTATGTGCAATTGGTTTGTTTTTTTTTTAAGTAGAATAAAGAAGTCACACCTGTTTGTTCATGAGTATATCAAGAGGCAATAAAGAAAAGGCAAACCTATATATGTGCCACAATGCATGGATACCAGCTAATACAAATTATTGTCCCATCAGAAAAGGTTTGATGTCTAACATTAACAATAAAGAAGCATGTAGGCCTAGTTAAGAGATCACAGAGGGGCAATTCAGGTTGGTGGTTACAGAGCATTCCTGGGAAGAGGAAAGGGATCTCCAAGGTGCACATCTGAGCTAGGGTGTATCTAAACACAAGCTGATGCAGGAAACTGATGGTTCAGCAGTAGGTTACACATCCAAGATATTTATGGACCTAAGTTAAGATTTAGCACCACAGTGTGAGAAAAGTGGTGGTCTAGCAGTAGGTGAGCTACCCTAGGTATTTTAGTCAGGTCACAGGTCAAACTTTACTTCAAGGTAAGCTGCTATACCGTGAATGATCTAATTAATAGGAAGCCTACAACTTTTGGTTCTGTCGGGTGAAGCCTGTAAAAATATTGTAACAAAGCAAAGACAATCCTTATTGGGAGGGGGGAGGGGCTTTAGCTTTATTTAGACTTTACTTAGCGGATGAGAGAGCAGAAGTTGATTCCTCATGTTTTGTGATGCTGGAGCTTGGCCATTAGCTTCAGCCTAATAGGCCTGAGTCCAATGTGCCAAACTGCCAAAACAGACATAGATATAGAGTCATTATCTACCTGCTGGGCACAACTTGGTTTTGCCTTAGTGCCTTGGCTCTTTTTAAGCCACTTCCTCTATATACAGGGAAAATTCTAAGCAAATTCCTGTATAATGGGTATCATGGTAACCCTCCACTGTAAATCAAGGAGGGTGGGGGGGGGGTGACAGCAAACCACTGTCTCCACACAGGCCAAGGTGCCAATGCATATCTATACTCAAGACCTAAGGATCTGGCAAGCCCTCCCACTAGGCAGCCATAATCCCCTAATATGGGTGCTAACTTGTTAACATCAGATACATCAACTCACACCATTAAATATCTCATTGAAATAGTCACTTAGGAGCAGCTCACACACTCCTTCAATTAACACAGTTTAAGATCACAGGTTTGCAGACCCCATTTATGGCGGAAAGGGGACACTGGTGGTGATAAAACTGACCACAGGGCATTTGTGTATCATCATGGTATGAAAACCAGATTGTAATGGCAGGAATATATGAAAAATAGGTGATTTATGGTACTTAAGACAAGCCAGCCCCCCCCTTACCAGGGTATATTATACCCCTATAGTCATGACAAGGTGGATTTAAAGTGTTTCTTCATGTCCCAAATAAATTAAGTTTTTTTCATGACCTTAATGAACCCATAGTGACTTTCTATTAGCAGTATATGCGCCAGATTGTATAGGAGCAAATGCTTGCGAAATAGCTGATTTATCGGTACTTTAGCACAGCCAACCCCCCTCCCTAGAGTAGAATATATTGCTATAACTGCAACAATATGGTTTCTAAATGTCTCTACAGGACCCATATTAACGTGTCTGATTGATTCCTAGGCCCATAGTGACTTCCTAATAGGAACTTAGAATTCTTGATTTATAATGCTTTCTTGCCCTCCTTTTCTGTATGTAAAATGGACAGACTCATTGACAATTCAAAATGCTGCCATATACATAATTCTAAATAGTGTGATTGCATTCCCTGACCCCAGAAACATTCTTTTTGACCTTTTATTTGTGTCTCTAAGATGATTAGAAGCAAAGATATTCAATATTCAAGATTTTTTGTAGAATTTTGGCGGCCATCTTGAATATCTTAATTTCCCCAAACCCACCATGAATACATCATACCTCATATGGTCGCAGAGACCCCATAGATGAATAATCAGCAGAGAAAAAACTAAATCAAAGAATTTTGGGTTAGGCTGGAAGTCCATGTTCCACTACTGGACTACTTTTATAAATTCTAAAGAAGACATCTAGTCGATACACATCCTCCTATAGCACATGCTGCAGTTTTGACACCCCGTGGTTATGGCCAGGGTTATGGCAAGGTCGGTGCCAATTTATCAGCTCAAATTGACAGAAATAAAGGGATTAGAGCATGACGTCTCAATTGTTCTGTGTAGAGTGTACATCAAAATCTTCTCTTGACAAGCATTAGGACATTGATTATTAAAGAGGAGTGAAGGGACAGGTAAATATATTTATGTCTGAAGAGAGAGAGAGAGAGAGAGAGAGAGAGAGAGAGAGAGAGAGAGAGAAAGCGACAGAGAGAGAGGGACAGAGAGAGAGAGACAGAGACAGAGAGAGACAGAGACAGAGACAGAGAGACAGAGAAAAGGGATTTAGGTTAATGATTTGTTCATTCATGTCAATCAATCAATTTGTTTAATTTTATGTGTAGTCCCATTCAAATACCGCTTTGAATGATGTAAGTAGGGTGGTTTGAGGGGGGCACCACCATCATTTACAGGGTATTGTTTGCCCCCTAATTCCAACTACCAGGATGGCTGAGTGGTTAAGGTGTTGGCCTTAAAATCCAATGGACAATGTCCACGTGGGTTGGAACCCCACTGCTGGCAAATATGTGTTATTGCATAGATAATGCAGAACAGGAACTGCCAGGAGAAAGTGAGCAAGAGCGAGACAGAGAGAGGGCGAGCCAGAGAGAGGGTGAGGGGACAGAGATAGGGCGAGGGAGACAGAGAGAGGACGGGCGAGACAGAGAGAGGGTGAGGGAGACAGAGAGAGGGCGAGGGAGACAGAGAGAGGGCGAGGGAGACAGAGAGAGGGCGAGGGAGACAGACACAGGGCCAGGGAGACAGAGGTGTAGAGGCAGGGAGAAAGGGTGCTCCGTGCTAAAAGTCAACATCAAAATTCAAATCACTAGCTTTACAGTGATACATAGCATGAGAAGATACTCCTGTTAGTTTTGGAGGAATGGCTTGCTAGATATGGTTAGGTGTGACCATTTCAAATATGTTAATAAGCTCTATGTCTAATTGGTCATGAGATATATAGCTAATTAGCATAATTTATGCTAATTAGCTAAATTCGTATAAATTTTTATTCTTTTGCCCATAACTTTTGATCTAGAAATGGTATTTTCATTCTGTTTTCACCATAGTAAACCTTGTGGGATGTTCCTTCAAATGGGATCATTGATTTTCCTATTTAGAATGAAAATCATGTTTCCATGGCAACAGAAATCAACAAAAATGCCTATTTTGGCCCAAAAACATTCTTTTTACATGCCAAATTTGGAACCTTTTCACCCAAAATAGAACGTTTTATCAAAAACCATTGAATTCTCCATAAAAAAGTAGCCTATAACAGTTTTAGTCATATTTTTCCTATTCTAGTCCATAGTGGTGCCCCCTGGTGGCTAAATCTGGTACTAAATCCCGCAGTAACTGTCCTTTCTGCTTGCTGGCTCACAGAGAGAGGGCGAGGGAGACAGAGAGAGCAAAGATAGACGGATGGACAGACAAAGACACAGAGATAGAGAGAGGGCGAACGAGACAGAGAGAGGGCAAGCGAGACAGAGAGCCAGACAGAGAGAGCCAGACAGAGAGCGCCAGACAGAGAGAGCCAGACAGAGAGTCAGAGAGAGGCAAAGATAGACAGACGGACAGACAAAGAGACAGAGACAGGGAGACAGGAAAATGAGAGGAAGCAGACATAATGAGTGGTAGAGACACAAAGAAAGAGCAAGTGAAAATGGAAATAGATGACGTGGAGGACATGTGTGACTAGACCCTGCACCTAGAATATCAAATCATTTCCTGCAAATTATGGCTATAACAAACGGGATCGCAGGACAATACTTCACCCAAGGTTGTTACACAATAAACATTGTATTACATAATATTATGTAATGTCCATAGCTGAGCATTATACTCTATATGCCAATGGATGAAGGCCACCTCAATTGTCATCAGCGTTTAGGGTTCTGTAGAGGTGTGAGCTAATCGCTTACTCTCAACCATGCCACAAATGTGTTGCTCTCTTTGGAAATGAAATAATAATTAGACATCGGGTTTGTCTCCTTTGATTAAAAATAACATCTTGCTGCTTAATAATTATTAGCTATTGACAGCTCATATGAATACTCTGGTGACTTTTTATCATAGGGGGGGGGGATGACAAAGGGGGTTAGAGTGTTCAAAATCGAAAACTAATGTGATAATTCATGTTTTCCATGATGAGTACCATATTCTGGAATGGGGACCCCTCCATAACATTGATTTGACAAAATAACCCGCCCACTAATATAAGCCAAACTTTGCTATAATGGACCTTGGGGTTAGGCTGTGTGTCTGTTCGTCCCCAGGCCCCCATACTTCTATCACAAACCAGCAAGTGGACACCACTATAGAAATGCAACTGTCAGAGCTCCACACGATTCTCCCTCTTTTGGGTTTTGCCTGAACTGAAGTTCCTCACCTGACCACCTAGTCAACATTGGGGAAGCTGCGGTGAATGCAAGGGCCACTATAGGCTATATTAATGCAGATAGATAACAGATAACCAGATGTACAGATGGATTATGTCAGGATATTTCAAACAACATAAGGAGGGAAACAATGAAGCTAATTATGTCATAGTGTTAGAAGGGAAATCTCGGATATCTGCCCATATATGAATTAACAAAGGATAAGGAACCCCTCTGCCAACCCTCACAGATGTCCCTTTTCCCCTGTGACTGAAAAGAGGAAAATCTATAGACTTACTTGGAACCACTCATTCTGGCGGCCTCTGCCCCTCAGTAAGTCCATACGCCGGAGCGCCTCCCAGATGTAGCGGCCGTCACTGCTCCCTGGCACCACAGGACTGACAACAGGCACCCAGCAGCATGCAGAGCAGCTCACAGAGCAGCTCAGGGCGTCCACACAGGGGTGTAGTTCACAAGGTCCCACAACGGCACAACCTCAAATCGTTGTGGGAGTCAGGTTTGGTAGAGCAGTCGTACTGGGACAGGCATTATAGTAAGGGAACGTTTGACAATTATGTCACCGGTATTTAGGCATTTTTCAGGGCCCACCCACTTCTCACTCTTTTTGTATGGAACATATAGAGGAACCCAAAGACCCCCGCCCCCTCCCCACCCCCTAAGCAGTGACGTAATTGTTGAACGTTCCCTAACAGGTAGCAGCTATGTAGAGTATACTATTATGTAGTTTATGAGGAAATGGCCACGCTAAGATCAGTCACTGTGTTATCATGAGCATAGGTGTAAATACTGATGTAGGTCTGTATGCAATGGCACATAGTGGATTTCCTGACATATCACGCCTATAATGTCATTAGAAATCCTAAAACAGGCACCTGTGATACAGGATGGGCATTTACGACTGCCTGCCATGATCATGGTGGTTTAGGGGTTTTCAAATCGCAAGTGCTGTGAGCTACAGTGCCACCTTATGTGGTACCCTCCAGGGGAGCTCACATTGCTGTAGGCTTACAAACATACACCAGCTTCTAACAGGGGAGCTCATGTACCCATGTATAGGCATACACAGCAGGTCAAATAGCCAACCAGAGAGAGCATCGATCGGGGTTGGGGGGGGGGGGTTTGGGGGTGGGACCAGGTAGGTAGGCGTAAGGTGAGGATGGGGGGGAGGAGGATATGAGCATATTTATGTTGATAAGGGCCATGGAACAGTTTATAAGGGCCATGAGATAGACTCACCCATGTATAGACGTACAAAGGTCAGACAGTGAATGGGAGAAGTTAGAGTGTGCAGAGTTGGGGGTCAGTAGTGTGTGTGTGCGTGTCGTGGGGGCATCAGGGAGGAGGAAATGATGTGAGCATTACAGGTGTTCGGCCACCATCCATAAGGCAACTATACATGAGGTACTGTAATTCCTTGCGCAACAAGGTGCATCCAGCATATAAGGTGCACAGAGTAAAGATTTGGCCCAAAATAGATCATATCATAGCTATTATTCTACTCAATGGATTTCTAAAATTCAAAAGGGTCTAGAGCTAGGACCGCCCTCGCCCCGACAACATGGGCTGCCATAGCTTTTTTTTTATGTGTGGATGTGTGCATGGTGTCCTCCTTGTGGATCCAATTACATACATACTACCACCCTCAGCCCCCCAATTACATATACTAGTACTACCCTCCTCAACGGCTAAGCAGAGTGGAAAAGAATAGTGGGAGGAGGAAAGAGAAAAAAGAATCAGATGCAGAATGGAATTTGGGGATACAAGGCACTATAGAGTAGAGTGGTTGTTTATGGAGAGATAAAATGAACAAGTGAGAGAGACAGAGCGAGAGACAGACAGACAGAGACAGAGAGATAGAGACAGAGAGAGAGACAGAGACAGAGTCACAGAGAGAGTGACAGATAGACAAACAGAGTAGATTAGGCGACAATATCGTGTAAAAGAGGTAGGTAGATCGAGGGAAATGGGAGAGTAAGGTGGCAGTCATGACTACATAAGAGCTATCACGGATATAGAGAGAACTATATTATGTCCACATTTTCTACTGGCTTCCCTCCATGTATGCCTCACTATGGTTATAGTGATTAAAACCCAGTACCCCCCCCCCCCCCCCAGCCTCCCATGCAGGGGAACCACAGGTGTGTATACCTGTATGAAACTAATCTCAGAGTAATATCAATCTCATTTCCTGACTTTTGTAATTTCCCTACAAACATTGATCAAAACCAAACAACAAAAACAATCTAGATAATGAATTTTCACTTAGGAAAGTACAGAAATGATATCGCATTTATGGCTTTAGACCTCAACACCCACCTGTAAATCCCATCAGCAACCCACCCACACCTTCAGCCACCCACCAGGTGGAGCCACAGTTTGTCCCACTAATCAATAAGCTCCAGAAGCGGTCAAAGAGAGGGATTCGCCAGCGTCTAACAACAGGTAACACCAGGCTTTAACCCTATAAAGCTAGAGTCAGTCTGCCTGATGGTGGCAAGGATGGATGACATAAAGCTATAATAAGTCTGCCTGCTAATGGCAAGGGTGACCTAATGCTATAGATACACTGTAAAACAGATGTTGTTGAAATACCAGCATAATCCTTGTCCCAAAGTTGTCAGAGATCTGTCATTATTCCTTGTACATTTGTACACCACCCTGTACTGCTACTGCAAAAAACTACACTGGTCACAGTCGTCCACTAATCAGTTTTGGATCCCTGGTATATTCAATAGTTAAATTTACAGTGCAGTGTGTCTAATGTTTGAAAGGGTGATATAAAACCATAGTCAGTCTGTTCAATGATGTGAAGTGTGACACAAAGCTATAGTCAGTCTGTCTGATGGTGGCAAGGGTGACACAAAGCTATAGTCAGTCTGTCTGATGGTGGCAAGGGTGACATAAAGCTATAGTCAGTCCGTCTGATGGTGGCAATGGTGACATAAAGCTATAGTCAGTCTGTCTGATATTGGCAATGGCGACATAAGGTTATAGTCAGTCTATCTGATGGTGGCAAGGGTGACAAAGCTATAGTCAGTCTGTCTGATGGTGGCAAGGGTGACATAAAGCGAGAGTCAGTCTGTCTGATGTTGTCAATGGTGACATAAAACTATTAGTAGAGCAGCAAGTCCTTCAAAAGAGCCATATTTTAGGAGTTTAATTCGTAAGATTACTGATAGCTATAACTTGTTTTTCTTTATGTTGTCCAATGTCTCTGGGTATGGAAAAGTGATGTTTGACCAATGAAAGCTTGTGCAGTCACTGAGAAATCTGCAATTCTATACAACCATCTCTTGAAATTTTAGCCTCGTTTTTAAGAGCTAAAATACATATTGATCACCTTGTTCTGGCTCTAATATTCATCTTACAACAATTCCAATGGTACCTACACCCCTAAATTGGATCCAACGATCGCATTGGAGCCAACCAGTTGTTGCTAGGACAAGCAGTTACCTAGCAACAGCTGATTTTAGCTAGCAACAGACCCTTTCCGTGACAAAGAAAGCCCATTCCTAGGAATGACTTACAGAATGGAGATCATGGATACTGTTTCTCATTTCGCTTTTCAGAAGTTCCATGCAATTGTAAAAAAAAGCAATATTGTACCAAAATACAGTGTGCTGATCAGAAAATATAGAGAAAAAAAAACAATAGACCTAGCCTATACAAAGTATGATGAAAAATGCAACTTAAGCATTATCCTCTATTGGCAAAATATTCCTTACTGGACAATTGTAGTGTGTCTTAAATCCTGAAAATGATGAAATGAGAATACATCTGAGGTTTTACTCTACTTGTGGGCCAGTGATTCCTTAGCAACAAATTTACATAGCAACTTATACAGAGGAGCTTGTTCAAAGACAAATATGTACTATTGTGAAGAGAGTTAACCATCAGTAGACTCAATTTAATCAGAACTGAGTAGATCTTGTTAGAAATATTCCTGAAGTAAGGAAATGTGTCAGATAGTTGTTCAATACTGAAAGAGTTGGCAGTTGCTTAAACCTTTTGTTTAGCAAGTGGTGAAACCATGCTAGCTTTTGTTTAGCAAGTGGCTCACCAACTGACAACTGCTCTACTCAGATATGAAAATAAATCTGAAGTTGTGTCCACTCTCTCCCAGTGCTGCCAAAGCCTTATTGCTAGACCTGCTTACAACTTAGCAATTAAATATTTGCTAAGGGGCCATTCGAATAGTATGTAACACCGTAGGGGAGGAGGGGGGGTCATGAAGTTTGTTCCACTTTGTTACAGGGGGAGGAGGGTCTGCCCAAGTGTTACATAATAAAAAATGAGGAATACATCACATGGCGAAATTTTGACAATTTACAAGCATTTTAATGTGATTTTGGAGATCTTCCTATAATTCTTGTTAAATTGAGAGGGATCAAATAGATTTAGGAATATTGATTAGAAGCCCCATAAATTATTGTTACAAGGGGGGTCAAAAAGTGGCCAAAATAATGCTACATAATATTTGAACAGCCCTTAAGCAGCATTACTCTAAATTATGTTATTTATAATATTATATAGATTTTGATTATAATTAAATATAATGTGTGATGATTCTTCTGTCACAAACCTTCTCTAGACGTTCTATTAAGGAAACTATAGCTAAATCTAGCAGCATCAGATAACTGCGATTGCATGGATCTTGCAATTGCTATCATCATTCTGTCAATGGTGAATTAGCTGCTTTATAAGATCACTTCTGTTGGCAGAAGTGGACTTTTCCGGAACCTTACTGGTAGGACTCAGCTATAAGGCCACAAGTATCAGCCATATGAACCAAGAAAGAGAAATTGCCCAGCAAACTAACCAAAAGACCCTACCTGTGACCATTCTCCTTACTGGAAGGTCATGTTACAAGACATAAGCTAGGACTTTTTTTTAGGCCATAGATATGTTCTTACCTCTTTCCAGCCAGCTCTATCATTGTTAAAAGTCCCTAAAATACAGCAGATTGAGGTCCCAGGCGAATATATATTGATACATGGTGTAAGGGTGACCTCGGGAATAGAACCAATGTTTGTGAAATGTATACAAAAATGACTGATTTGTAATCTGTATGTAATTTCCTTTCAAATGATACCATGATACCTGGCATTACTTATTGAAAATAATTAGTGACGGGGCCAGGAATAATGCTATTAGCTACAATAAATGTTCTCCTCATAGTGCATTAATGCACTATCCGTTTTTGACCTGATAGTGCATTAATGCACTAGCCGGCTGGAAAGAGTTAAAAAGACATAGGCATCTGTCTGTCACCAGTGATCATCATCTAGATGATGGAAAACATCCATATAACACTTATCATTCTATCCAGATATGTTCAAAGTGAAGTAATGGAACTACTATAGCCTACATATTTCAGGGCATTGCCACATGTACATTCATAATAGGCTTTAGCATTTGAACATTCATTTTTACACTCCACCTTCTCAGTTGGTACTGAGATACTCGGAAGGGTTGGCGTGATACATTGATGCAACATTTGCTAAAGGACTGACTAGCATTCAATTGGAGAAGAATGACATATGAAGGCATTGAATGATCATAAGGAGGTAATTTCATCAACCTCTACACACACCTAAAGTCACAGACCAATACTCTAAGCATTGGCCTAAGGTAATTGACTTGAGGCTAAGGCAACGAGGCATAGGGACATTCTACATTGTATATGACAAGACAAGGGTTGGATTCATGTAGAAGCCATGCCATTTACACATGATTCTATGGTAGTATTAGATACATAATGAGTCCCTTTTTGTTACAGTTCCTATAGTTCTAATCCTTGGTCATTAATTTATTCTAATAATGTGGCTAGATATTACTCAAAAGGATTAATTAATAGGTAGATACATACTGGAAGCAAGGTATTTACCAAGCCTCAGTTTACCCAGGATATTCTTTGTATGCTTCAGAATGAGAGAGTTCAAGATGGTGATTATGTGTTATGTATGATGGCATGTAACATCACATAGGGGCAATATTTAATTTTAGCCTTAGCATTTTGGTGGGAGAGGTTTTATCATTATCAGTAGGTAATTTGAATCAGTCTGTATATCTGATATGGCTTTGTATAGACAGGTATATGCCTTGTGGTTGATTGGATCTATTGTTAATATAGCTCTTGATAGCGACTTGACTTGACATGTTAATGTTGGTAGAATTCCTTGACTTCTCCTTGACAGGAATGGAATGATACCACTGATAGTGGGTAATCAAGCACATAGACTTCATGTCACACTTATCATAACAGCAATTACTAAGGTATGGTAGGTTAAATCACAGACTGACCTGTCACCTCAACCCGATACATAAGCTGCTTTCAATGATACTTTGCTGATGTTATCTTGAGCCAAAGTAGTGACAGTTGATTTTGTATTTAAGTCTGCAGAACTTGTATGAAGCCCCTGTATAAGGTGTGGCTTATAGATAATTTCAGGCTCTGTCTGCAGCTCAAAGTATATTACTTTGACTCAGGGTCCAGCTTATAAAAGGAGTACCATACTATAGAATAATAGTAATCTGAATATTTGTAGGCCGCTAGGTATGGTTTATATTATTTTCCAAAATAGAAAAATGAAATGATTAGCTGGGTGATTTATTTTTTTTCTATGGGGACATTTTATGATAGGATCATATATTTTAAGCAAATATAGCTTACTAATATTTGAATCTCATCTCATTGGATCTACATATACACATGTACATGAACTTGGCTATCACATGGTGCTTGAAATGTGGTTGGCTTACAAACAATACACTCATAATATCTCTTGCCCAGCAATAGACATCTTTAGTAAAAAGCCCCTGTGATCACTAGAATACCTGGCGGATATCTTTTCATTTCTAGAGCATCTGTGTGTCAGTTGGTAGGCTACTTGCTATGCAAAAGCTAGTACTTTCTAAACAATAACCAACTGCACAATTGTTAAATATAATTTTTTCCTGTTTTGGGGGGTATTTTGAGGTATAATTGTTTTCAAATACATTGAGTCCATTGATGCTTAATTCTCATCAAATCCAAATGTCTTTTTATGAATATACTTCTCAATATAGGTTTCTAAGCAAATTTGTTGTTGCTAGGCAATCAGCTACTCTAGGATTAAAGTGAAAGCCTCAGATGTTTTTGAGGATATAAGGCACACTACAATTATCCAGTAAATAATATTTTTACAATAGAAGATAATGCTGAAGTTGCATGTTTTCATTATACTTGCTATATCATTTTTTTCTACATTCCCAGATTAGCACACCGTGTTTTGGTACAATATTGCATTTTCTACAATGGCATGGACCTTCTCAATATCAAAATGAGAAGCAATAGCCAGCAAAGAATATTTTGCCAATAGAGGAAATGCTGAAGTCGCATGTTTTCATCATACTTGCTATAGGCTAGGTCTATCGTTTTTTTCTATATTTTCTGATCAGGACACTGTATTTTAATACAATATTGCTTTTTTTTACAATTGCATGGAGCTTCTGAAAGGCGAAATGAGAAACAGTATCCATGATCTCCATTCTGTAAGTCATTCCTAGGAATGGTCTTTCTTTGTCACAGAAAGGGTCCGTTGCTAGCTGAAATCAGCTGTTGCTAGGTAACTGCTTGTCCTAGCAACAGATGGTTGGCTGCAATGTGATCGTTGGGTCCAATTTAGGGGGGATAGGTACCATTAGAATTGTTGTAAGATGAATATTAGTGCCAGAACAGGTAGACCAATGTGTATTTTAGCTCTTAAAAACGAGGCTAAAATTTAAAGAGATGCTTGTAAAGAATTGCAGATTTCTCAGTGACTGCACAAGCTTTCATTGGTCAAACATCACTTTTCCATACCCAGAGACATTGGACAACATAAAAAAACAAGTTATAGCTATCAGTAATCTTACAAATTAAATGACCCCAGAGGGCCCCCTGTGCTGCTCCTCTATATAGTCAGTCCCACTATAGATAAATAGAAGAATTTAAATGAAATAAATTCTGTTCTTATTGATGGATTTTCCAAATTCGAAAATACATGAGCACTTCAGAGCCCTTCCAGCCTCCATACATGTATATTAATGCATGGGGTTGGGGAGTCTCAGGAAATCTTTAGAAACGAAGAATTCCCCAACCTATCATTCGCACCAGGGGTCCACCCTTGCGTATAAGGTGCACATTTTAAGTGGGGTATTATGGTACTATCCCTCTGCTTCCTTTTCGACCAGGAAATAGGTAGCTAGCTTTCACGATAAATATCCTATATCTCTTATTTTAAGAAAAAAAGATCATGTCAAGGTACAAAACAAATGCATCTAAAAGCTTTCAGACATCACGCTGCACTTAGAAGTTTGACCACAACACCTTTCTTACATACGCGCAAGTCCAACCTCCCCGTCTCTACCTGCATACTGCCCCCATATCATACCCACCCATACAGAAACCCTAAACACACCTACAGAGAGTACATCTTGCAATTGTATCCAAGGGCCTGGACGGCATTTCTTAACACTTTACAACGTAATCTATTACAATTGCACCAGGATATTATTTCTTAAGGTACTACGATGGCACACAGGCAGGACTCGTATTGTAGTGAGTGATCTAATTTGACAACTGCTCTGTATGATTTGCACCTACCGGTATATACTAATCAGACACAGAGGGCAGTTGTAGCAGTGCGTACTACTACATAACAGTCTAGTCATAGCATGTTAGGAAATTTCCTGATGAACCCATTAGCCCATTTCACTTTTAAGGCCAATTTTCTTGGTAAATGCAGCCACTTTGGATGAGAGTTGATCATTTCCCTGACCGACTATAAGCGAGAACTCCGGGCCAATTTCCAAAAGATGGTTCCATTACTCTTTCGTCATTGGTTAGGTTTAGAACGAATAAAATGGATTCTTAGACCCATAGTCCACTGGGCCTTATCGGCCAACTTTGGCCATACATTTCCTTCACAAAAGCCGGCTGGAGAGGCCCAATGGACTATGGGTATTATACTTATAGTCCACTGGGCCTTTTCGGCCAATTTTGGCCATATACATCCCCTACACAAAAGTCGGCCAAAGAGGCCCAGTGGACTATAGGTATTACCAGAGATAAAACAACTGATCTGTCTACACATCGGAGGAGAGATCAAGCCATTAGCGTTTGATACAAATCACTATGGTAGTCGAAATTTATAACCTTTCTTGCCCTCCTGTTCTTCATAGGGAGATGCTGGTAATATAAGTGTTGTCATCTAAGAACACCTGATCCATGTCACTAAACCCCAATGCAACATTAGTATACCTCTAACCCCTAATCATTTCACCTGGAGGGCATTTCTCAAGATGTTACCTGGTTACAACTAGACACAACCAGTACGACTTGAAACCCTCACTAACAGAGTGGGTGATTGTAGGTAACATGCTACCACTACTCTGTGCCATCAGCACTTAAGGCAGTAATTACACAGGGTTTGGTAGGGCAGTTGTACCAGTGCAATTTTTAGCGACCACTAGATGCAGGGCTGTAATGGCATTAAACTGAGGGATCTCACTACAACTTGACTTTGGGGTCTAGTTATGCCATCTTGAGAAATGCCTTCCAGATCTTAAAACAGTTCACGAGTTGGGCAAACAGCTGCACACGTCCACACCATTCCTTTCCGATATATAATCACCTAAATGCCTCGACTACCTAAATCAAAGTCCTGTCTCTGAGCTGTGGTGCAACTGTCTTAAGTGGTGCAAATGTTGCTAGAGTTATAGGACTAAATGTCATAGAGGCTTATGAAAATGCCCCCAGATCCATGTAGACCAATATCACCTTGTGCTGTTTGCAAAGTTCATTTCTGTGTTGTAAGATAAGTAGAGCCCTGTGATGTAAGCCATTGTTTGACCAACTAGAAACCATGTGTATACATGTACACTCCACACTTGTAAATTATAAACGTTTGGCTCTGATCTTGCAACCCCACCCGTTCCCAACAGTCTGAAAATACAAGATAAACACTGTTCCTTTACCAAAAATTGGTGGTGCCCCCTGTAGGCACACAGAATTGAATAACCTATATTTTATATTCGAAATCTAGCAGAAGGTGCACCTTATGGAATGTACTGAATTCAGGGTGATTATGTAGGGCATGTCTTAACCTCAATATATTACCACAACCCAAAGATCCATATCGTCCAACTATTCTTGATGTACCCAGGACTTCTCGACGGCCTTAACAGTGACATGATTGTTAAACGTTCTCTATGTCAATGCATAAAAGCAGGCTTTTAGGCAGTTCAGCCAATGACCTTACCTGTACTTGAGTCTACCATCTTCTCACTCAGTATCTACTATACATCCTCCTATGACATCAAAGGCAAACTAGGTAGGTCTATTCTATCACATAGAGTATCTCTTTCATGTTTTGATTCCCTTTGATATGTCTCCCTGATTTTCTTTTACCTTCCTTTATACTTGTTCTTTTGATAAATGCCTTTGCCCATCCTTCTTCCTGCAGGGTGTTCGAATATGAAGGTATCAGAATAACCCATTATGGGTCATAATTTGTATGCCTCCAGGTGGCAGGTCTAATTGCCAGCTCTAGAATGATGCATTATATCAATACTGCAAGAGTGCATCAAACAGTGACATGATACAAGTCTTAAGCCTCATGGTGTTACTCAACAGGGCAATGGTAAACATGAGGATCAGAGCTAGAGCATATTTTATAATTCAGCGGCAGATTTAGTTGGGGGGGGACAAACAAGTGCCCCTCCCTTTTCCAGTACTTAAGGACTCACAAGTCACAAGAATATATCCATTTGTGTAAATTGGTAAATGTATGGTTGAACTATGTGCATCATACACTAGTGTGATCATATTCCATCCCTCTATCAAACTTAACCCATTTTATTGGATGCGGTTGCTATGGAAACCAAATTGAACAAAAACATTCTTTTTTAGCTTATTTTCCCTGGAACGGCCTTATGGGATGGATAATTGAAATGTTTTACTGATTCAATGATTGAAGCCCAATCTTTAAGTCATTATATTCTGGAGGTGTTTTCTTTCCGTTTCTTGAAATTCCAATTATCAAGGTCTATAGAGCATTCTTAAAGTTGCCTAGTTGATCAAAAAAATGTGAAAAATAGGGGAAAATAGTGGAAAATAAGCATTCATTTATTTTTGAATTTTTCGACCAACTAGGCAACTTTGAAAAGCATCATTCAATAGGTGTCCTGAAGGCTATTTTTCAAGACTCAGCACAGGTGTAGGACAGGCCTTACATTTCATATGGGTTTTGTGAAATCTTGTAGTAAATATGGAATACTGAAAATGGTGCCTATGTAATAAGCTGGTCTCATAGGCTATCATCTAAAGTGGGCATTAAACTGACCTGAAATACGACTGATCGGTGCTGTTCAGACGAATATGTTTGTAGTGAAACTATGATGTCATTTGGTTGTACTACCCACATCCAAAGCAGAGGAATACCTACCTAAAGCCGCGTGCCCACAGGGCAACAGAATTTGTAAAGACAGATTAAAGGCTTGTGTCCACAGAGCTATATAATTGGTAGTGACAAAATTTCCGGACGACAAAACCATGTTTGTCGCCCATTCCCAGTGACAAAAATCAAACTTGTTAGATATTATCGTCAGAAATAGAAGAGAAAAGGGGTTTTGTCATCAGGAATGGACGACAAAAGGGGTTTTGTCATCGGAAATTTGTCGGCACCTATTTTTATTGCTGTGTGGACATAAGGCTTGAGGCGTTTATTTCCAATGATAAAACCACTTTTGTCATTCATTTCCAATGATGAAACATGTTAGATATTGTGGCCAAAAAAAGGGTGACAAAATGATTTTGTTGGCTGACTTTTCAATTGTTGGCTGACAAACATGGTTGTATTGGCATGTGGACACAAGGCTTAAGGAAATGTTTCTAGGTATTCAGCCTGCCAAAGAATTGGTGCTCTTACTAACCTGTTGTAATAAATTTTATTTACCACAAATATATTATTTTTAAGTGCTTTTATTCATGCAAGTGACATTTATCCAATCATCTTGACTCACAATCTGGTTAGATATTTACAAAACTGTGACTGCATTTCCTCCTATATTGAATCTTATATTTCCCAAGTGTAGGAAATTATCTAAGAGTGTCTTTATGTTCATAGATTAATATATACAAATGTTTTGGGTACATTTCTTCATACATTTTCTTTGCTCGTCTAAGACAAAAGAGCATTATATTATTTCAAAATGTCTTTCTTTATGGCTATCAATCACACACTTCTGCACAAAGAGAAAAATACAGAAATGGCTTTTGCTAGTACACACATCCATTATGCCATTTTATTCTAATAACTTCGATTACGGATCTGGCAGCAAGATTTTTGGCAAAAAAAATGATTTACCAACCTCCGACAGGAATTTTGAAATACATGACCAAGAAAAGAGTTTTGTTGAAGAAAAGGGTATCTAGCATTCAAATGACCTTCCATTTCCTGCATTCCAATGGGTAAAGTTTCGCCATATTGGTTTTCCAGGGATCCCGTCTGGCAATGGGAAAATTTGCTGATCAGATAGGGGGGTTAGTGAACTTTTTATTTTATTTTGCCGATGGCCAACCATACAGTTAGCTGAAAAATTCCGTAATCCAAGTTATTCTAATTAAATGGCATTATTTATTGCAACTCCTGCTTAAATCCAAGGATGCACTGTAACAACATGGAATTACCGCACACAGCCACTATGATTTGAAACTCTCAGAAATAGAGTGGGTGATCATAGGTAGTGAATTATGATTGCTTTTTCCATTGTCACCTTTTATTAGTAAAAGGCACCCCTGGTTAAACCTACCATATCATTGCATTAAAGCACCTGGCTTTGAATGATGGCCGGTCTCAAATAAGCGCCTGGGGTAAGGCTGTATTGAAATGCCTCCTAAGCATTATAAATAGACCTCATATGAGTGTCTGTCTTGTATAAGGTAATCAGGCCTCCAAGTCTATTAGCGCTCGGGCATATTTTTACAGTGATACAGTATGCGCACTTTGATATGATGCCTTGAAGTTATTGAGTATGAATCAACTTATCCTGATGGGAAAGTGCTCTATATTTCATCTTCATTGAAATCAATCTATCCATGACAATTTGTATTGTACAGCAATTATGTACAAAACACAGTTGATACAATAAAAATATACTTTACTGTTAATAGGAAAGTTATCCGTCCAATAATATAATCATAATATAAGTTGAAGATATATCATATTGATCCTAAGTCTTGGTGAATAATACATAGTTTGCACACAATTACTTATACCCTACCCAAATTTATTATGATTCAGAATTCAAAGCTTAGAATCCACATGATTCCCCATTCTCTGAAAGGATCTTAGCATCCTGACAGATGGTAAAGTGCTTCTATCTTCTGGTTTATGTTTCCTGGGTTATGTCAATTTGTGCTTGATATGAAAATAATCATGCATCTAAGCAACACAATTCTGCTTCCTGATTACTTGTATTTGTAGGTGAGGTATGGCCCTTGATTCCATTTGTGGAAACACCACAACTTGAAGAACATCTCAAGTGAAAGTTAAACTATGTAAGTATTGGTTATGCTTCATGACATTACCATAAAAAGCCAGACATAAAAGAAAATTTCATTCATTGATATTCTGTGCTGTCCCATAATGGTAAGCATCAAATCCCAGATAAGCATTTCTCGCAGAATAAGCTCAATAGATGCATACTTGTCATTCATTTCAAAATGCCGACCGGCGGCTGCAAATATATCCAACATATGAACAACACACTGTAAGAAGTAGGAAGTGTTATTTTACAGCAAAATCCCTGGGCAACTTTGGGTCCAGCACATTTTGCTGTAAATCTACATGAGGTGAATCACTGTAATTTTACAGAACAATTCTGAGTAATCATACAGTAACAGTCACTGTGATCATACAGCAAGATCAATCAGTCGACAGAAACATATGCTATAAATTAACAGCAAAATGTGTTGTAAAATTACAGAGAAATATCTTGTAAATAAACAGCAATATTTTCTGTGAATGGACAGAAATTTTGCTGTAAATGTACAATAAAATATACTATAAATTTACAGAAACCTGTGCTAGCAATTTAAGTTACAGCAACTATTGCTGTATAATTAGAGAAATTGTAGAATTACAGCAAGGGGTTTTACAACAAATGTTTTGTAAATACAGGTATGTTATAAAAGACACTGCTATGTACTCTGCTATTGGGGTCAGTTCATGGTAATCATCCCAATAATATCATTTATGTGTGCGCTCCATGCATGCATTGCTACTGTAAACCATGCATGCCTAATAAACACAAAACTGTCTCCAATCCCAATGAAGTGGCATTATAGAGGGTGAGAAGTAGAGAACCATCTCACCCAAACCATTTCATGGTCATTCAGTTTTAACACTGAAATAACCTAAAGGCAGGTAGGCCTATGTTAGCTTCAACCCCAGAGTCCAGGGACTTGTATTTCAGATTTAGACACAGTTATGGTGCCATGTATGCATATTATTGGTTGTCCCTAGTTTCCACTCAGGTAACCTTGTATAATATCACTGATGCACAATGCTAGATTAAACCTTTTGAGGTTACTACCATAATGCAATTCATTATTAAGCTTTGGGTACAATATTGGATTGAGGTGTGCAATGTAAGACTAAACAAACTAAACATATGGTATACTACTGGCCTCCAGTGGGGGACAGTAAGGCTATTTTAGTAAACCCATTGAAGGGCCACTAGGGTGACTGGCTGGCCTAGGGCATACTGCATACAGAGTAATTATAAAGGATCACTCACTGTACACATATATCTACACCTAAAAAGCCTTGATATTACAGTCAGAGTCATGGCATTTGAGAGTACAGCACTCTCCTCTGTGAGCTTAAGAGACATTTCTGTTATAAAACATAAACTTCTTACAGTGCTCAATAACTGTCAACAAATAACACATTAACAAAATATGCGTTAATATTCATTTTCTCCTTATTGCCTGATGAAGTATGAACAAGATATATAACATAATTTAAATTTCATGAATAATCTTACTCAAACAGATGACAATATCATGGAATATGATAGAAAGTTGAATGAGTTTTTATAAATAAGAGGGGGCATGTATAGTTGATTGTTATTATATGAAATAAGCTTCATCATAAATCTGTCCTTGCTTAAAGTGTAAGAATGGTGATTAAAACATTTATATATAATTTCCCAGGCAGTGGTGATTTACAATGAAGAACAGGAGGTATATGTACTAAGATTCCTGAGGTGCCACTTTAAGGAACTCAAGGTATGAATCTATCTATCCTGTTCTCAAAATACCTCTCCAGAGCATCATCAGGATCATAGTCCTCTGGTGGAATAGATCCACTTGCTCCAAGCTGCTGGTGCTTTCTGCTCTCAAATCGACGTGTGTGTCGAGATTTACGAGTGTATTTCCTTGAGAGCATTTTTGAGGCAGCATCCCCATGAAACTTTATTTGTCTCTCAGTTTTTCTCAGTGCTCTTAATAGAGGATGTGCAGTACCCTGTCTTTTAGGACCACTATATGCTGTAGAAGGACCAGCTTCAATATCACCCCTGGGAGGTGGAAGTGGTGGAGGAGGCAGAACACCTGCTTCTGGATTTCTGTCAAAGTATTTGATGCTTTTAAGATGCGTTTTAACCGCTTGCTGGACAGATTCTGGCTTCCCAATGTCAGCTTTGGTCTTGCGCCTTCGCAGGCCTGTTCGACCAAGTAACCTGTCTGTGTCATTGCTATTCACTGAACCAGAAGATGATTTATCCTCAATGTCATAGTCTGGAAGTGGATCACGGATGTAGCGTGACATAGGTTTCTGGAGTTCACGACTGAATTCAATCGCTTCAGCAGCAGAAAGCTGCTCACCCTTGGTCTTTTTCATCCATTTCTTTGTGACTTTGCGGAGGTCGGTAATGGAGATGACTTGTAGGAAGGTGCCCCAGCGGTGAATGAACATACAGATCATCTGAAGGCAGAGGATAACTATGAAGAACACTAAAAATACCAAGCCCTGAGGTTGAGTAGTCTGACCAAGGATTTCAACTGTCAAACGGTCATCTCGTTGTATCATAAAGTTGAAGATTATCCACAGAATATTGATAAACCAGAAGCCGAATGAAGCATTGTTCCTCATGTTCAAGAGCTCTGCATTTACCTTGGCTTCTTGAGCTTTATTCTTCTTCAGTGGCTTCAAATATTTCTTGATGAAGTTGATCCAGAATTCCTCCTCTTCATAGTCCAAGTACTCAACTGGACCGAATCCCATATCAGGATCATACACCCATTTAGGGCGATAAGGATCTTCCTGTGGAACTACTTTCTTTTCAACTTTAGGCACCGTTTTCTTCTTTTTGGTCATGGTGTCTTCAGGAGTACTTGTTGGGGTTGAATCATCAGCCTTTTTCGGTGCTTTCTCATCCTCGTCTGATGAAGAAGAGGAGACTACAACATGGTGGCCAGACTGCAAGGAGTTCAGCTTCTTGAGATCTTCATGGATCTTCTTCAGCAGTTTTAGTTGTTCTTCTTGCCCCTTGTTATCTCTGCTACTGAACACCTGCCCGATGATTTCCTTCACATCTTGCAGCAAATTCTCACGTGAAAACCAGCTGAAGAATCCGCTCTTCTTTTTCTTCTTTTCCTCCGCCTCTTTGGCTGCTGCCTCTTTGGCTTCTTCTTCTAGTTGAGCTTTGCTCTTCTTAGCTTTCACTTCGCGGGTTCCCCAGGAGATGACATGCATGTTGCACAAGGAGTAGATCATCAAAATAAGGTAGCCAGCTGGGATGCAGAGGTAGTAGATGAGTCCAGAGGGTAGATCACTGAATTCATATGGATGCAGGATTCCAGCAATGATGAAGCAGACTGCCACAATAACAAGGAAAAGGAGCGATGGGTTAAAAAATCCATCAGTCACCAAACTCTGAATGATTCCAACTAACACCACGACCATAATACAAGCATAAATGACACTCAACAAAGCACCAACAAGTAACTGGGTTTTCAGTTTAGTTGTGAAACATAGGGCAATGTAGAAGGCAACTGGTATGACACTCAGCAGATATGCGACCCACAGATCGATTTGCAGCACAGCCCACAAAGCATTTGCGATGGCGAGGACGATGGTGGAAGGTCCAAGGATGGTGGAAACCATGAGGGCAAACTGGTAGGCCATGTACAGGTAAGAGATGTTGTCATTCGCTATGACTGTGTTCTTGTAGTCTGAAATTAGGTCAGCGATGTTTGCCATGGTTGAGGGCACCCACCGGCGACGCTGGTTGAAGAACTCATCGAATGTCTCAGGGGCATAAGTTAAAGCGTCAGATGCAGCAGTGTAATCTACCCTGTATCCTTGTTGTAGGAGGAGTGTACACAGCCAACGATCTTCCCCTGGGAGTAGGAAAACAAATATTTTTTCTTAAGAAATTGTTGACGTGTTTGAACATTTAGGGTGATTTATTCAAATACCCTTTGGCCAAATCATGCAAGATAAAGTATATTGGACCTTTCAATGCGAGGAGAACTCCCCTCAATTCAAATCATTATATTTTTAACAACTAAAAACAAAAATTATTATCCTTTTTTACCATGTAGAATTCTCAATTCAAATTCATGGTATGTTTGAATAAAACATGTCATAGATGTTATTCACTGGAAATTCATTAAATAATATACCTTGGTCATATTGTAGGAAGTTGAGTGGTTCGGTAGAGATTGTTGTGTATCTTTTCATAACATTGTCATCTAGAACTGCTGAACCCCTGAAGAGGGAGAAGCACCCTGGGGAGCAGAGTACACAGCCTAGCACATGTTCGGTGGCCTTCTGGAACCAATGCCCGATTGCATATTCAAACTCCTGGTACCATACCATGGGACCTGAAGGTAGATATAGATAAATAAAATAACAATAGGTTGAGCTTTCAAATAGACAAATGATAATAAATTCAATACTATATTAATGATTACTAAAATCATTTGGTAATCTTAATTCAGCAGCGCACCCATTTTTATGGTTAATTCTGTTGAGATTGATGATTCATGGCATTGGGTGTCTTACGATTCGTCTAACTGATAATTGTGATGCCACTCGTTAAGCCTCACCTTGTCCTATAGGCTTAATACGGCCGCACGCTGCTCCTGTCTTGGGGTTCTTTCTCATCTGATCCAGCAGGAGTCGTACTGCCTCTGGTCTGAAGTCCACGTCTCCATCCAAGGCAAGTAGAAAGGTGTTCTCAGCCTGTTATGTTGAAGGAGAAAATAAACCAGTTAATGTTAGAATTTGCAAATTAGGTCTGGAGCACAATAAGCAAAATGGCCATTTATACAGATTTTCCGCCTTGAAGCTACCTTGACTTTATGTGTTCATACATGCTTGCCAAACCCATTGCACTTTATTGTAGACCTATGGCTCAAAACTACCTAAGGCCACATAATGAAGTGCTCAGTAAAAAAAACCAGGACACAAAAATGAACTTAGACCCCTCTTGGGGGGGCAAAGAAAATTTCACCACTTTTTTTTTGTGATGAAACTCATATGCTTCTTATGAATAAAAGGGAGTGCACAGTATACATAGGGAAATTCTTCAACCTATTAAAAGGTGACCACTGTCCAAAGATCGATAAAAAATATTATCCTGTAAAAAATATATAAATATTTAGCAAAGTAATTGATATTATGTGTCTTCTTGAGCTGCTTCAGAAATTCAAAAAGCAATTGTCAGGGGAAATATACAATATTGGTATCATATACAACTATAGCAAAACGCCAAGAGGCAATTACCTGGTTTAGTAGGGCCTCCTCCATGAGGTCAAAGATGTTGCTCCTCCCATAGTGTGGTTTTGTTTTGCCCACAGCCTCAGACCAGGGCTGTCCTGAGCCTTTTTTGGCCTCATTTGCAATTCCTTTTTGGGCCTTCTTGTTCCCCAGAAGTTCTGCACGTATGAAGTCTGCTGAGCTTCCGAATAGCCGGTAACCAAGCAGGTAGTACATGTACATAACCTAGTCAAAGCAAAACAACCAATTACCACATGGTGATCTGTAAAATATCTTTGAAAATACAAAACAAAAGAGAAAAAAAACTCTTAGTTAGAAGGAAGGTAAAATCTTGAGGAGAATGAAAAAAGAAGCAATTCCTATGAATTTGGCTGTAATTAAGGAAAGAGTAGCTATAAGAGTTATGTCTCGCTTATTATGGTGTAAAGTAATAACGGATGTTATACTTTGCACTGTAGACACATGCTCACCTTTTCAGGACTGATTCAACAGAATCGGTTTTTAATTGTTATGTTAAGGTTAGACCCTATTCCTCTTACCTGAGACCATCTTTTCTTGTGCCTGATCTTGTCCTTGTCCTTAAGATGAACAATCAGGAAATTCCTTCCTGGAAGTGTCCACACCAACCTCCCACCATACGGAGTCGCTATCTTTGTTGGTGGTCGCAGTGTCCAGGACACCTCCATCACAGCACTGTCAACATAACATATACGTGCTATTAATCATAAAGGTTATACTTCACTTCATCCAGTGAGACCTCTGTCTATGGCCAAGAGTCATCGGTTTCAGCAATATTCCCAACGGATAAAAGTCGAAGTATGCATTAATACTTTGTTTTTTTTTAGTGGGCTGACCAATCATGTAGGCTGATGTTAGAGAGTAGTAAATAAATTCTGTATAATAGATCTGCCAACCTTATTATAGTTGACGATGTATTAAGACCTGAGGAGTATCAACAGAATAGATGGATCTTGGACAGTCCTTTAGATTAGTATTTAAGTATTCTGCTCTGATAGTTCATAATGAAATTTGATAGATAAGGCTACCCAACCTTTGCTTGCAAATCTTAAGCTATATGAAAGGTCTTACAATGAAATACTTTCAGAGTTGCAGAAGAAACAAGAAAACAAATGAAGCAACAAAACGGTTTTTTTAGGGCTTACCTGGCAGCCTCATCAATGTTGGCAACAAGTTCACGGACAAACTTGTTTGGCACTGTGCGGTCATCATCATCAAACTCAAAGGCATCATCAAAGAAAACATGGGCTGGAAGAGAAGAGAATTATTTTCATTAGACCAATCACATGTTAATTGCCCCCCTAATTTTAAATGATTTGACTGGTCACTGACATCTCCAGAGTACAGATCTTATACAAATCACACTACACAACACCTGAACATCTTTACTTGCAATGCTTACCTTCAAACTCATAGTAATCAGGGTCTGTTATTTTAAGTCGTTCTACCGCCAATTTCCGTGCACTCTGATCGGCATCCATTCTGAAGGTAGAAAGTGTTATTTTCATAATTTTATTCAGATTATTAAGAGATCAGTAGGAATAAACTTGAGAAATGGGTACAGTCAAATCAAGTTTTAATTCTGTCTAATGATGGGGATGGTGAAGGTGAAAAATGATAACTCACCTCAAGATTGACTTTAACAATTGCTTCATCTCATTCACGCTCTCATGCCACATAGTTGCACAGGCGTAAATTACAGGCACTGCCTTCCGACCAGCCAGTTTACGTTCTTGTATGCTGAAATGATAAATATTTTACATTAGGAAAAGCAAAATGTACCTGCAGTTTTTGCCCTTAAATTTCAAACCATTAAACAGTGGGTGGCAAAGGATGATAAAATAATGTGAGACTACCCTATGTAATGGGTGGTATGGTGGTATAGAAGTTTAAAGATATTTAAAAATAGTCATGCTTTGTTTTGTCAAACCTGTATATTGCCATAGAACATTTTCACTCTTCCTTGTAGTTAGTGGCAAAAAATAAATGTAAACACTGTTTAAGTATGGTTTTCTTTTTCCCTACAGTACTGAATATCATTTGTGACAAAATCAATTAATTGGCATACACAGGGATAGAAATTCTGAAAGTTTAAATGCCTATAAATTTTGAAAAGTTGTATGCCTCATTTCAGAGTGAAGGTTTGTTTCAGGTTACCTGACCCTACCTATGAAAAGTGATCTAGTCAATGTTGCAACAACAACAACAACAAATAACAAAAAAGAAACAACACATAAAAACATCCCTATACATTATATAAGCATCACAAGTTGGGGATATGTAGATATGATAGGGGGTGAATATCAAAGTGTTCAAAATCAAGTATATTATGAGTCCATTTCTTGGTATGATTTAGGGCTGATCGAAATGTAGACCTGAAACACACACCTTAAATTTGGAACGAGGAAAAGATTTAGCTCTACTGTATTTGCAAGAACCTACATATTTGCAAGAACCTACTCGATTTCTGAAATACTGATGCCTGCAGTATCTATGAAACTGCATTTTTCCTTTTGTTCATTAGGTCACCACTGAAACACAGACATGGCACTGACATGAAACTGATGCAAAATGTTAATGATAACTAGAGGAACAAAGAATTTCTGATGTTGCAGGGGACACTGACATTATGTTTTGCGTTACGTGTATATGTGCATAGTTATAATATACAGCATGTTCCATGACACTTACCTTCTCAATTCATACTGTGGGTTGTTGGTGGCTTTTGATGTAGCATAGTTGCTGTCCGATGCAGCGGTGTTAATCTCAAAGAACTCATAGTTACCAAGGTCATTCTTCTTTACCTCCTGCTGGTTCCGGCGACGATTTAACAGGAATGACTGAACCAACAGTGGACCCACATATAATGGGTTCACAAATATCCTGCAGGAAATTGATAGGTCTTTTTGATTCCAGATTTCATATTGATTCATATCTATGACCTTTTATCAGTTATTATATTCTGATTCCAAATTCGAGACAATTATATTACAGTTTGAATTTTAAGTGACCACAAATGAAATTTTATTTTGTTTGAGAATTATAAGGAATATGTTGGTAGGAAAAAGAAGCGGCTACTTTATACTCACTTTTCATGTCTGGCAAGACGCTCAATTTGGGGAAAGAATGTGTGTATAGTAATCCAGACACATGAGAGCCACCAGGCGATGCTGACCGGCATGTACCAACTTGAGATACCTTCTGACCACTCATCACACAGTGGCTCTGTCTGTGAGGGAGTAACATATATTGATTGAATTAATCTAAAGGTATAACATAAGTGTCCAGATCATCAATACATTACTTTCAGAAGCTTTTATGATACTAGACGTGTTACATAAAAGAAGGTCATTAATTAGTAACCATTAATGAATGTTTTCATCTTATGATATAATGCAGCATTACAGTGCATGTGCACATAGACTCATTGGTACTGCATTGGTATAAAGGCCTGTACAGAGTGAAATGCTCTTGATATACGCTGTTCCTAATCATATCCCTAAAAACAGGTCAATTCAGAAGTAAACTCACCGTGAGTCCCTCAGTGGGAGGTATTAGGGGGAGATAGTTATGACACTGTAGAGTAATCAGACAGGCCAGGCAAGGGGCAGACAGGATAACCGGGAGCCAGTAACTGAAGCGCTGCATCAGCAGTTTGGTGGCCAGTGCCACAAAGTAGTACCCAATTAATGCCAGTATGATCTGAAAAAGAAGAGAATAATTCTGTTATGTGGCTGCTAAATTTAGGAAATGATACTGGGTGCTGTATTAGGTTTGTAGTTTTACAACTATAGGGCTTATAAATAGACAATGTTGATCAGAGAATGCATCAAAATGTTACCTGTTCAAAAGATATTTAAAGGTTGGAATTGATGACATTATACATGAATTATACATAAATGAGGATTTCACCTGTGTTATAGCTGGTGTGAGTGACAGGAGTGTAGCTTCCACATCAACTTCGGAACGCAGGGTTGTGTTAGTTGTGTTCCTTATTGTGTCATTTACTGTCTCATTGTAGAAGTTTGGCTTCAAAGGTAAGGACGGAATGAATACATAACACCCATAAAGGAACATTGTCAAATACCAGGGTGGTTTAGCAACCGCGATGAACGTCACCTGCGCCTGATTTCACAGTGAAGTTGGTAATAATGTTTTCGGACTTTTCTTAAGGAAATCTAGTGAGAATGCAAACTTTCCATATCAGGCCTACCATGTTATACACATTATTCGAAAGATAATTGTCTTGTGAATCCCTCAGTGTAAGTAATTTGCAAATGTGGACATTACAAGCAAAGCTATGAGCATTCCACCAAGATAAACCTAAACACAACTTTATTCATGAAGAAGTCTGCTTACGTCCACACCTGGGATCACAGGGAGTTTTGATAGGATGTTGCAAAGTGATTAAATCCTGTTCTAGAACTGTATTGCAGGATTTGGCTATAACCCACCATCGAGAAGATAAATCAGCTATATAAGCTGTTCAGTACTGTTTGTAATGGTGACTTTTAAACCCATTCTAGTCATTGGGAACTCAAGGAAATGTAAGATGGGAAATCGATTACTCACCTTTAGAAAACCATCTGCAGACAGCCATCTCCCCTCTAACCACTCCAGTAGGAATACAAAGAATATAGTGATGATGATGTTCCACAGAGAGGTGAGGATGGAGAGCTTGTTCCTCACAAGCTGAATGTTCTTCTTCACTTGGAAGAATGTCAGGAAGCCACGGTCGGTGTCTACATAATTCTGCCACCACTTGATAGAAGTCAGCACCAGCCCCATGGGGATCTTTGAGATAATAGCAATGCATGTGGATTGAAATTCATTCATGACATAAGGTACCAAGTTGTGACTCTGAAATTGAGATTCTTCTGTTCCAATATAAAAAAAAATGAAGGATTGACACTAGCCTCATCTGATTTTATAGATTTGAATATCCTTCTAAGGCAATAATTAGCATAGTTAAAATCTATCCACAGTCCCATACTCTATTCATTACCTGCCAATATAGATCGGGCCAGTCTATGAAGGTATATGTTGTCTTGTTGGTCCCAAATCGATACATCCCGAGTCCTAGGTACCTTATCATGATTGTTACCGCAACAGCGCCGAGTTGAACCAACAGTGCAATAACGTCAACAAAGAAGATGAAGCCTGAGGAGAGAAGAACTTTGTGGTTAAGGACTATCAAGAAATTCATTGGATTCTATGAACAATACTCTCAGGATCATAAAACACTTTTTTTCTGAAATTTCTGTAAAACATTTTTATTCTTTTATTTGATCAGAGTTGCTGTAAAAAAAGCTGGTATAACTCTATCAATGTATGTATATGGAAGAGCAAACAAAAAGAAATTATTTAGTACCTCGTTTCGGGATGCCCCCTGAACTTGTCGCAAAGATGAGCTTAAGGAGCCCTGGGATGGAGCAAACGGCATACATCAAGGCTAAGGCATAGCAGGTGCTGAACTGGGGCATCACTCGGTATAGGAAAAGGTTCAAGCCTACCACATGAAGCGTCTCTGTTATAAGTGTCTGTAAATGGAATAGAGGAGGTAATTTGCTGTTGTTTTGTAGGGAAAATACCATTTTAGGGTAAAGGGGTTAATGGCCAGGTCATGATGTGCCTACTTCTAACGACATAGAATGCAAGTGAGGAGAAGAAGATGGGGAAGATGGAAAGAATGAAGGACAAAAAGAAAGAGGAAGAGAAAGAAACTCAGGCAATTGATGCACAATGGAAAATATACAGCTCCTTGAATCATAGAAGATGCCCATGAATATCATCATGCACCTCTTATACATTAAATTGAGCTAATTGATGAGCAATATTGAGAAAAAAACTTACCCCAATTGTGAGTGGGAAGGAAGGCCATGCAGTATGGCCGAACAGACTCTGTACCGAGTTTGTGATGAGGATGATGAGTTGAGGAACCAGCATGACTGCCATTAACTGGTATATCACACTGTTTCTTGTTCTGTCCTCACCCTAAAATAAATGTAAAAATAATGCGTTTATGTATTTTTCTCCTTCTCTGGCCCAGTTCTGAGCTGCAGAGAAATGATATTTATAAGCTATGGCAGGCCTCTGAAATGGTCTCTATAGGTCACAGCTTATAGCTTGGAGTATGTTTTCTTAGTTCCCCTTTAGCCAACACTTACCCTGATGAGGTTAGTGGTGAGCACAAGGACAGAAGCCTGCGATGTCATTGTGCAGATGAGTACCATTAAGAAGATGAACAGATACATCAGAATCTTCAGACAGCGCAGAAGTCCTTCAAATGACTCACTCACAGATCGTGACTCCCGAGGTACCAACAGTGCAACATCCCAATCCCTGTTTTGAGCAATTGAAATTAAATGAACATTCAGAAATCTTATAGCTGTTATTCTAAAGAATACTCTTTATTCCTTTTCTGTTCACTGAACGAGTGGTTTAAAAGTTTGTCTTGTGCATTCAAGCACTGTTACTTGTTTTGAGATGAAATGGCCATGACTACTGAAACTTTCAAATAATGTTCAGTATTTTCTAAAACTACAAGATTCATGAAATACCTTGATTGTAAAATCAAAATAAGTTTCTTTACTTTGGAGGGAATCAAGACAATGCTTGGCCTTAGCCTTCCTTTAGAGCTTCGCAAATCTCATTGTTTATGTCATGAAACCCATAGTTGATAGTCAAGATGAAGAAAACCTACTCTCTGAGACCAGTATATATCTCATCCTCATCATCTGATGAGAGTGGAGGACTCTCTTCAGAGGGTGTTTTATCCTCATCAGATGCTAGTTGTTGTATGTGGTTGGTATCCCCCGTGGTGGACCACTGTTTTGGCTTGATCCCAGTGTTATCGATGGGGTTGATAGGCTGTTCGGGGTTAACAGGTGGGTTAGTGGCTGCTGCATCGCTCGTGGGTGTCTCATTCTGAAATTAAAAGAAAACCAAAAGATGTGAGAACTAGCATTCTGATCACAAAACTCGCAACCAGAAATAGCTGGAATTTGGATGAATGAAATTGTGAAATTCATTGAATGCCTAGCAGAACAGATGTCAAAAAGTTGATCATTTTCAGGTCAGAGTGAGATTTCCAGGTCAAATTAATTTTTACCTTTTTGTCCTTGGCTGCCTTAAGTTCGTTGGCCACCTTTGACATTCTCTTTGCCTCCTTAGCCTTTCGTTTTGCCTCTTCCTTCTTCTTCATCTTGTCAAGTGTTTCGTTAGCAATCCGGCACCTGACAAGTGCCTGCAGCATGAGAGCAGCTCGCATCTCACTAAGCAAGCGTAGTTTGTCTGGTACATGGTCTTTCATGAATACCTTTGTGTTACCCAGGACATAATCCCCAGGACGGATGTGCTCAGAGAGAATGGCTTGACAAGTCTCCATTGAACCAATTTTGGCCTTTGATTGTCCAGCAGCCAACTTGTATCTACAATAGCGCATGATGGAGGGATTATTGCCTTGATTGTTCTTTTCTATATCTACAATATTGATTGAAATCTGTATCACAAACCATCCAAATCAAGAAATGGCACCAAGGTAATTTTGTTATCAGACTGATATAGATTTTGATTGTGTTAGGATAGTAAGCATAAATAAACATACCGATCAACAAAGTCTCTGAAGTGCATGCGCACTGGGAAGCCAACTTTCCTGATTTTGGCAAGTTCCAGAACACCATTGTATTGTAGTTGACGCTCTACCAGACTCGACTTGAAGGTTGCTGGTACTTGGTTGTCATTAGGCTTTATACACCTACAAAGCAAGATTTAACCCCTTTCAAATAAAAATTGATGCACAAACAGTCAAAGGTCACTAACACAGCAATCCTTTCTTGGCAACTGTCCCCATGGTTTCATTGCAAAAATTGTTAATTGAATTATGTCAGAAGAAAGCTAAAACTGCCAATTGGTTTATCATCATGTTAACAGTCCATTAGAGTGAGAGGGAGATTTCCTCAACAACAAGTTTGTAAAATTACTATGAGCCAATTTAATTAAAGAATACAAACCTAACAAAATATGAATTTGATGACTGCAGCTTTTTCATCATCTCTTTGAGGGAAGTCTGCAAAAATAGTATCATGGAATGAAGTATTTATGAATAATACTCCAAAAAGACTCACAGTAGTTCTTTGGAAGCAAGCTATGTTGAAAGATTACCTCTTTGACAGTCATTATAGTTTTCATAAAGAGTGTACATAAAGACTTTTATCATTCAACTCCAAAGAATATGATGATCACTAGAGAGAGAAGCTATTTTGACTGAACCTGTACTCTCAACGTGAAAGACAAATACAAGGACCTACCCTGAAATACTGGGACATTGTTGCCTTGCCCCTCATGGAGGCTCCAATGTTGTCTTTACTCAACTTCCGTCTGAAATAAATCATATCCCTTAGGTCTGGGCACTTCAACTGGTAATTTCATCACATTTCAGAGAATGCCCATTACTGGTGTTGCACCCTGTGTGTTAGGATATTGAAATTATCAACTAGACTGATTATTATTGTTCGAAAGATGTTTAAGGCAAAGGTATAAACAAGAAGTTATTGCAGTGATATATGGACTCAGGGTGAAAGATATATACAAGAGGTTTTCTCAGCAAACCTTGTATTAAGTATTAATTTTCAGACCAACAGTGTGAGTTATAGCTCATATTATACAGAAGTCAGATTTGGCTTGTAGGTACAATTTATATGTAATATAAAATGATCATCAATACCAATGCATGAGAGGTAAATAAGTGATGGATTGTATTGAGAAGGGTGAGCTTAAGGAAGAAAACCAAGGAGATGGTACCTGTTTCTGAGGTTCATAAGGGCCTGCCTTGAGATTGTGTCCCTCGGTCCCTGACCTAATGTCTGGATACGCCCTTTGGGCCTGCGTTGTGAACCGTGTCGTATTGTACTGTGTGTTCTGTAAGGAAAGGTAGATATCTTATTTCAGAGCACAGATCAGGTGAGATGAGAAAAATCATTTGGATAGCAATCGCTGTAACATGAGAAATAACACCACAGTATTTCTCAATCATGCTATCTACCTAAGTCTTACCTTGAAATCTGTCCATCAGGTCCAGGCTCAGCATTAAAGAGGTCATTAATGAACTCGTTCTCACTGTTCAACATGCACTCCTTCACATTAGGGCTGAATGTGTCACGGTTCTTAGGAAGGAACTCCATAGCATTGTATACCACCTAGACAAAGATGAAAAATAAATCATATTTATAGCTAATGTATACTGTTCAGAACTTGTAATCATTGAAATAACTAAAATATGATTATGTGTATCCAATAGCACAGTTATCTTGATAAGTGATTGTATAAAAACAAAACATATTTATAGTCCTATGCAATCCATTACTTTTTACATTGCCTGAACCATTCACCTCATGAATATTAAATAGGTCTATCTTAATTCTCTGTACAAGTAAAATCATACTTTTGTACAGAAGCCTGGGTACCTGGACTCTAAACTGATTAATGAGCTTTCTGCTCTTAGTATGAAGAAAAATTAAGAACAGGATAGATGGTCTTTTACATCAGCATTAATTGAAATACAAAGCTAGAGTGTAGTAAATTGGGCTAATAAATGATATCATTAAAATCCTAATGCTCACATCGTCTGCATAGTGCCTGATGCAAAAGCAGTCATCCTCTCCTGGTATTGTGCGGTAAGCGTTGGAGTTCCCAAAGTAGTCGCTCCACTTGCTGATCAGTGTCTGATGTGTGGCTTTAGGGAACTTTGACTCCTCATCAAGTAACTCCAATAAACCTGTAGGCCTCTGTAAACAACAACCAAATTCTTTATTAGAGGAAGAGCTTGACAGTGAGAAAATGGATGTGTCTTTCCATCAATGCCAAAATACAAAGGTGTCTTTGGAATTACACGATCTAAAGATTTGTATAAATAGGTTGGGTTCTACTTTTTAGAACTTTAGTCTCGTAACTATTTAGTCATCTTTATTGTCCATCTTTAATGAGAATGTAAGAGAAGCTAGTCTATTTTCATGCGATCTCAATGAACTTCTTTTTATCCAAATTTATTTGGTCTTCTATTTTTTAACCCAAATGGGTCAAGGAGTTCAGTTGACATTGATTGTGTATTAAAGTGATTAATGTCTCTACTGGCTAGAGAAGTAGGTTAAGTACAATCAAAGACACCCATGTAATAAATCAAAAACTTACATCCAGAAACATGTTAAGGATTTGGGTGTTGTCCGGAAAGTTAATCTGCGTCCAATCAATACCCTCCTGTGCATACTGTTCTTGTTCCTTGGCAAAGATGGACTGGTTGAAATGGTTCTGGAGCTGTTCATTGGCAATGTTTATACAGAACTGTTCAAACCCATTCTCTGTATCAAAGTTCTCGAATCCTGCAAAGTCTAGAATACCGATCTTCTGGGCATGGTGAAGGCTGAAACATATTTATTAACAGCTTTCATCAGGATGCTCAAGAATTAATGCCTATGACCTGGTTACATATGCATATTACGGACCTAAAGCAATTTGAAACATATCCATCCAGGTAATTAAAGTCATGCAATCATATATTACATATAGGTAGTTCAATCATCATGCTTAGGGAGTGATCACATCTTAACAACTCGGCGGGGGAGTTGGTGGGTTTGTGTGCGAAAGCGCGGAAAAAGAAATTGAACCCTCTTGAGGGAATAATCAGGTTTGCCCCCTCATGCATGAATGTGCCCTTTTTGACCTACAGTAACGTAAAAACAGGTGATATTATTTTGACCCCCCATTAGAGGGGTCCAAAAAATTCTGACCCCCTCAAACCCACCAGCCCCCCTCCCATGTTGTTAAAAAATGATCACTCCCTTAGGCCTAACCGTGTGCGGTTGGGTTCTGCGGTTTGCAACTTCAAAGCATACTGAGGCATAATCAACTCTCACTGACACATGCCACAGGCTAAGCACACTATTTCCTATTTTAAACTATGAATATAATGAATGTGCTTGGTAAAAAGTTATAACAGGTGTACTCACTCTCTTGGGTCTGCAGCCTCCAAACTCATGTTGACCTGTCTCACAATCCAGCCAAACAAACGCACATACAGCATCTTAGCCAGGGCATCTCTGACATCACGCGCTTGGTCGACAGACTTCAGTGCTACCACATTCTCACCTAGAAATCACAGTTAAAAGGGTGACATTAGCTGTCTTTTTTTTAGAAGAGCCTATTTATAAGGAAATAATCAAGGTATGCAATGAAATACCATTGCCAAAGGGAATAATGTCATCTTCACTTTTGGAAATATCAAGGTAAGTTCAAGAACTAGCAGTTTCCCTTTAATTTTGCATAGAATTTTACCCACTACTGAATCAAGTGTGATCAAAAATCATGTTAAATTTATTTGAAATGTTAACTGTTAATTACAATAATTGCAGGTAGAGATTCAGACTGCCTTTCTATATGGTCAAAATAAAAATTACAAGCTGCCTACATGACTTACCATTAACAGTGCTGGTGGTGCTGACAAAGGCTGTGGTAAGTGTCTCTACATCCACCTGCAGGAGGTCACTCACTGCAACATTAGATAAAGTATTAGTGGTCAAAAACTGTTTACACCCCTAATATTACCTACTTGTAAAAAGGATATAGTTTTAACAGTTTTGCTGTTCTTACATTTGGTAAAAGGGTTCAATATATATATATATATATATATATATATATATATATATATATATATATATATATCGAAAGTATATGTTTTCCCTTTCTCCTTCAAAAGGTGTCCCTTTCTCAAAAGGAGAAAATAAATTTAGCTATAATTTGACCTATGCATGTAATCATAGGTGAGGAAAAGAGAAAGAAACTTACCTATCCTCAGTGGGTATTCATCCCCGACTACAGCACCCTCTGTAGTCTCATCTATGGTACTCGCATCCTTGAAGTCTATGTTGGTAATATGCAGCACAGCTGCCAGACAGGTGTAGATTGTTGTTAAGTCCTGAAGATAAATCAACATTGAAAATGAAAAAAATGTGATATCAACTGTTATTATTAGTTGGTATTTATTGAGATCTATCGAAGCAACAATGGATTTAATCCAAATTGCTTTAGAATACCCTACTGGCCTTGCTATCATTCAACGTTGACGTGTCTAATAATACATGTGTATCAGCATGGTAAATGGTATGTTCGAGAGGGCATGCATATGTGTGTATGTGTTACTGTGTTGATTCACATATGCACATACTTTTTCTTATTCATTTCTGGGCTTGATGCTGTACATGTACACTCAGCTCTTACTTTTCCTGGGTCCCATCCATTTTCTTGCTTCACATTCATGAAACATGCTATGTGGCTACTGGATCAGATGCCAAAATGCTACACCTTATCCATTCACTATCACTGGGCAAATGGCCAATTTGGTACACTAACTACACAGCCAAAAGGAAAATATTCTATTCCAAAGTAGCAAATTAAATTAATTCATATAGCTGACAAAAATAATTTGTTTGGCAAGAAAATATCCTTGAAAAAAGTAATTTTGTTAGCCTTGTCATGCGAATGCTATTCAATTCTGTATGCTTCTCCCAAAAACCTGAGCCCCCGCCCACTTCCAGCAATCCTCTGTAAGGTGAACATTTCATATACTCTATTAGTCGAAATTGCAAAACTTTGATTTTGAAATATATGAGCTCAACTTACATCCTCTATAAATCCCAGTTTGTCGAGGATGGTCTCTATCTCCTTGAACATCATTTTGCAATGTTTTACGTGTTTGTCATCTGTGAAGGCACGCTTTCCACCACATGTTAGGATCCTGAGGAGAAAGAACACATTAGACATTACTCAAGCATTTTTGGCACTTTAGGAAAATATTCAGAATGCTACTCAATATTCTATAGAAAAAAAGCATTGATATTTCAAGTTGGAGGGGGGTGGACTGTGATCTTGGTGCGTTTAGACATGTCCTCCTGAATATTTTGCAAAGCAATGTCCCGAAGCAGTAGATCAAGACAGAGAGGTGCTGATTAAAAAGTGGCTCAATGAAAACATCCCAATGCCTCAACCTATGATGTATAGAATCATTGAAACATTGTAGGTAGCAGTGGTTTCAGGTGGCAGTACGGTGGTACTCATATGTACAAGGAATCCCTTTGAAAATAACGCCAGATCTTTGGCAACTTTGGGGCATATTATTACAGCTCTAACAGAGCATTTGCCAATGCTGCATCCCTGCATCCTTATGCCAAATACTACCACCAGAGTCTCAAAAACACCATCACATCCATCTCTAAACTTACTTGTGGTCAGTGGCATTTTCTAAGTAGTTGGCTGTGAGTTTGTCCTTCGGCATACCAGCAAACAGATAGTAGAACATGTGGAAGTTCCTGTCTGATGTCGACTGGTGGACCACACGAGACTTCTCCAGCAGGTAGTCAATGATCTGGGCTGTGGGGGTGAATGGTTTTAGAATTAGGATTTTCTTTTATTGAGAATTTGTGTTCTTCATTTAAATGAAATCAAAATTGATTAAAAGGGTTACTGATTAAATAGGTTATATAAGAGACTTAAATCGGTTGATGGCCAATATCTCTACATCATTGCCAGTGTCAATGATTGAAATGCAATCGCTCTGTAGCGTGATTAATAAGATAGGTCATGTTCATAGATTTTCAGATCTGTTGATATGGCTTACATTTCTACATCATTCCAGTGTCAATGATTGAAATGCAATAGCTCTGTAGCGTGATTAATAAGATAGGTCATGTTAATAGATTTTCAGATCTGTTGATATGGCTTACATTTCTACATCATTCCAGTGTCAATATATTATTTCAATTCAGGAACACCTTCATTTTAACAATGCTTCCTTCTAAATGTATAGAAGTAGGAATGGTGCATTATTTCAGCCCTGACACAAGGATGCCGTGCAAAATCGGCACTTATCAGCTTATGTATATTACATATTATAATCATCTGGTAAGGTAGCCATCAGGTTTTTTGCTCTGTTTATGTAAAATATGAAAACTATCAGACAAAGAAATATTAGCAGCGCTAGGGAAACTTTCACACACAGTTAGCTGATTAGGACAAAGGGGGGATTTATATGGGCATTTAAAATATTGATTGTTTGCTATTTTACTTTTGTTCATTTTTGTACTTCCTTGTATCACTGTACTATAGATGAGCAGTTGAGTTACTGCCCATCTATAGCTATAACAAAATACTATAGTTTTAGGCCAACTTATATTGGGACTAGCTTGAATTGAAGATCACCTGGTATGTACATACAAAGCCAAAATGTATGAAGAATACTATATTATGAATATGGTCTACTAAAATGTAAGCATTGATAATATACGGATGTAAAATGGAACACGCTGTAGTGTAAGCTATACGGAAATTATTGACTAATGATATAGCCTGTCCCAAAAAGTAAATATGGTTATTACAGATCTTGATCATACTGATACATATATCATTTTCTCTCTGAGGGTCTGGTCGAGAGCCCAAATTTCTCAATACAGGGGGACCACATGTGGGCAGATGAGGGGATAGGGCCCTCCCTGCGGGGTTTTTAGTACTGTGTTTGGCCACTTGGGGAGCTACATCAGCCATAAATGTGAAAAATAGGCCAAAAATTACTATTATGTACTTTTTTACATAGAAAAAGATGGTTCTCTCAAAAATGCCCTATTTTCTGGCACTTCCTGTCTATTTGGAATGTAAATGGAACGTTTTGAATCCAAAAAGAGGCTAAAATAGGTTTTTTTTGGGTAAATGTGTTACCATGGCAACCAAAATAAATGTTCCAAATAGAAAAAAAATAATGTCAATTGATAGAATGATTCATCATGATTCATATGCTGAAAAAAGCATATACCATTTCTAGATCCAAAACTGTGCCCAAAAGTATGAAAATGTTTGGTCATTTTTGATTGATTATTTAAATCATTATGCTAATTAAATGCCAAATTCAATGCAAACAATGAATAATACAGCTTATTGCCTATATTAATACAGTTATGTCATTCCATTTTTGTGAAGCAATATCTCCAAGACCAAAAGGGTGATACCTCATTTTAAAGCTGATAACTTCAATTTTAAATGTCACATTTCACATCGGAGGACCCTTTCCCCTCATCTGTCCACACGTTTGTCATTTTGTGATGTGAGAAATAAAAATCTTTGAAAACTCAAACTCAAGACCGACAAGGGACAGACTAGATATTTATTGGGGAGGCCAGTCTTCGCCCCCCGCTTCCCAGAGCTCAAGAAAGATGTGGCTTGGACCATGGATAGGAATATTGGACCACGGAGAGGAGTAGCAACTCCTATTCGTGGTCCTTGCCACATTTTTCTTGTTGGTAAGCACTACTCTGCATCGGATGTTACTACTTCCTACCTTGAGGTCCTTACCACAAATTTATAGATGAAAACTGGGATAAGTTGCCTTTGGGCCGCAGAGCTATTATGTGAACAATAAATCTGTTACACCCAAAATCACTGTCTCTCTTTTCATTTAAGTTAGACATTTGACTCACCACTATTGTGAAGGTATGTTGTGAGCTTTACACCTACCTGTGACAAGATGGCCGCTAGGCGTGAAGGACAGCTCGATGAGTTTACCAAACCGACTCGAGTTTTTGTTGAACAGCGTCTGTGCATTGCCAAATGCCTCCAACAGTGGATTCACCTATAGATCCAGATATAGATATAGATAAAAATTTAATTCTCCCTAATGTGTGATTTAATGACTGATTTCATATTGCAATGGTTTGTTTTCTTTCTTTTGTCCCAGCATGAAACTTCTAAGATGAAATATATAGTAATGCCAGGAAGTTACTAACATTGAACTCCTATCCAGGATTCATAAAAATCGACGAAATCAGCAAGGGAAGACAACCACATATTTGTGATTTCTTTGAGCTATGATAGCTAAAATCAACAATTGTAGTGCATAATGTGCACAATACTTATTACTCTATCAAATATTCTTTAGGGCTTGATATGTTATAAAAATGTGTCTGACCGTTCAAGCAAAACAATATCTGTCACTTCTGAAGTCTGAAGTCTTTGTAATGAAATGGGTATTTTAGAGACAGTGAGAAAATAAACTACATATATCATATTATCATGTACACTTTTATTATGCCATAAATTGTAACATATGATTGTATTAATGCATGAAAATATGAGGCAATAATACAGCGTCCACGGTCCACTGAACACCAGCTATGTGAATACATATAAGTTAAAAGACCAAAGCAACCGGTCCCATGGTCCACTGACCATGAACAATAGTGTATATAAATGTCTAAAGTCACTGCAACCAACCATCACGGGCTGCTGAGCACTGCAGACCGCCGTCACAGGCAGCTGAGCACCAAAGACTAACAATAGGCTATAGAGGCTACGGTGTTGTGAACTTCGGACAGTTCTCAAGCCGCCCCACGGCCTCCCAGCTCAAATATGGAAGCAGTTATGTAATGACCGGTCCAAAACAGATACAATGAGTTTAATCTGGGCACTTAACTCCCATTATTAAGTTAGGCAACTGAGAGTGTTTCAACCTCCGAGTGCGCCACAGACAAACTGGCGCAAGTTACGTGCACAAGCAGTGAGGTGTGGAACGCTGACATGTTCCCCTCTGTGCATGCGCAATTTCAAAGCTCTAGCTACATAAACGACCGAGATACGGGCATCTGAAGATGCGGTACCGAGCTGGACAATGGGGGCGCTGGGAGGCTCATGGGGGCATTCTATGTATCCCCATGGACATGAAAGACTCAGCACTAATGGACAAAGGCACTAGCAGATCTATGCCACTGGCTCCAGCTAGTCTGGAAGAGCAAGCCATGGGTTGGCTACTTATACCCAGCTTTCAGCCTCCAGAAGGCAGTATCCAGAGAACCATCTCAGCAGCAACATCTCCAGTCCAGCTCTCCTGCAAGCCTGCTATGCATCTGCCACAAATACACTCTGTTGGGTTAGACTATGCCAGACAGGCATAGGACTACACCCCACTTGTGGCCAGAGGCTATCTTCTACCATCCATCCACCAGAGGGTAAAGTTACACATTTATATTATCTTTCTAGCAGCAGGCCATGAGCTAGGTTGTGGGAACCCACCTAGAACTATATTGGACAGTGTATCATTATTATTACACAGTGGAGTGGAACACTATTTTATACCCATATCATATTTGCTGTGTGTGGAAATTACCTGTATATTAGCATTTGTATTATTGATACATAAATACTGCCTAAGCTTGAATAAACCAGTGATAACTGGAATGCACTAATAAGAGGTTGATATGCTTACTCACTATAGCCACTAGTCATATGATTTTTCTCATATGACAACTTGATCATACACATACTCTGGTATGACATTATTCCTCATATGACAACTTTCAAGATCATGCACAATTACTAGTATGACAATATCTCATCTAGAGAACAAACTTCTGAGTTTTCAAAGGACTGGTATCTACTATATGCACATTTTTGTCCTCAAACTGTTCCCAAAGAGGAAGTTCAAGTGTCTGCCATTGTGTAGTGGCCAAGTAATGGCCGAGTTAGATGTCATTGAGTAGTAGGGGCGTGATAAGAGCTGGCAATCACAGACTGCTGCTATTGTAAATTGCCTGAGGGGCAAGACTTTTTTAGCTGGTGTGAGCCATCTACTGTTACCATCAGGATTTCTTTTGAATGTGATGTATGGTAATCTACTACATTCTGACCCTGTGAATTCTACACAGTCATATATAATCTACTTTTGCACTATTTCTGCTGGTCTTTTGATATGTGGTACAGGTCCACACAGTCCTTTTTTTACTTTAGCAAATTGATACCATAGTGTTTAATACATCGCTGACTGTCGCTCTATAAAGGCATGACATCTCAACTGAGCAGATATTCCTGTTAAAGGGTTGAGACGATTAAGGATACAACAAAATTGAAGGAAAATATTAACTATATGATTATCATTTAAGCCTTGTGTGGAAAGGGCAACAGAATCCGTACAGACAGAATGTCCACAATAAAAACATGTCCAGTATCCATTTCCAACGATAAAACCACTTTTGTCATCCATTTCCGATGAGAAATATCAAACCTGGATAAAAAAAAGTGGTTTTATCGTCAGAAGAAAAACGATAAAAGCAGTTTAATCATTTGGGGAAAAACACTGGATTTGGTCGTCCCGAATTCGGACACTCCATGGACAAAAAAAAGAGACAAAACCCAATCTGCTCACTAGCACGAAATTACTGCAGAAAGAATGGGGAAATCTCCGTGTGGTTGATGATTTTATTTTTTTTAAGATTAACTTACCATGACGATCCTGTCATGCATGTAGCCCATGTCTGATTTAGAGATGTGTGTGAAGTGTTTGATCATGTTCTTTGTGGATTCTGTTTTCCCTGATCCAGACTCCCCACTCACCAGGATCACCTACAATGGTGAAAATGTGAGGAAAATGAAGTAAGAATGGTTTATCAATTTTGGTCTATTCTGAGCCTATTTTGAAGCCCAGTGCAATAAAATCAAAACAGAAACTTCAAAGGCTACACTGATTTTTCAACAATTTTAGAAGAATGCATTTACCATTATTTTCAAAGAAATTCCCCTAGATATCACTGCATCAAAAATGTATAGGTGAATTACTGTACATTCTTAGTGGTTGCTTTACAGATTCAACAATAATCGATTAAAGTGTGTACGTCTATCTTACATACGGCGAACGATTCTTTTTTCATTAGCACAGACTTGTGCTGCTAAAGAGAAGTTAGGTTTCAGCAAATAAAGGTACATGTACTGTGCAAAATAATTCTTGAGTCTATCAGGGATCTCTGTATAACTAAACAGTTGTAGGTATTGCTATTTCGAGATGCACCTTAATATCGAGACAACTATATTATCGAAGCAATAACTAGTCGGTTCGAGTAGGTTTCAGAATCACTTTATTACAGTTCTTGTTACAGGAAGACTGCGAACACGTTTCAACCTTTCATATGCCTATAGTCTATACCCCAAAGGAGGTAAAGCTCTCATTATAACATTCATTAGGCCGTTCTAGGGACAAGACCAGTCTACCAGCCAGGTAGCTCTATGAGTCCCCAGATTGTAGGAGGACGGCGGAATATATACCTCTCATCATGGTTCATTAGTTCCGCACTGAGCGCCCTCTGGTCCACCCTCTACGTCACACCGCCCGAGACCACCTGTGGTGCCCTCTTACGAGTAAGATAGAAGACGCTCCCGAAGAGCGCCTATCCTACTACGATACGGTACATAGTAATAGTCTCAAATATATCCCGGCCTCGATGCATAGCAAATGCAATTCCCTACACAGTGAACAACCATAATGATATTGTGGGGAACTAGTGTAGTTTAGGCATCTGTCTGAAAATCACGCCGGATCTCTGGCAACTTTATTTTTTTTACAGTGTGCAAATCATTGTGTCTTTTTAATCTTTTATGATCTTGATTAAGCTTTATCCATACCTGGTCCATCTGGGTCTCACGGAGTGTGTGGAAGGCTTTATCTGCTATCCAGAAGATGTGCGGCTCGTTGTCATGCCTCGCCTTAACGTTGGTGTACTTCTCATGGTACTGGAAACAAAATAGAACTTTTTATTCAGTATAAAGTCTACCAAAAGAGGGCATCATGAAAATAGGGTGGTCTTTTGCTTTAAAGCATAGTATTGTTGTGCTGGGATTGATCAGACACCTCAGAGGTATGTCTAGAAAATCTGAAAGCAGTTACTTTTCATTTTGTTATGTTTCAATTGTCCGTGTCGGATCCAGGATTTTGAAAAGGAAGGGGCCACTTTTTTAACCTCTATTTTAGCTTAATTGGAGGATTACAAGAGGCAAATGAACTCTTAACTACATGCATATTACCATTAAGCTTTACTGCTTTGAATCATGGTGAAAGAACAAACCTCTTCTGTGTACTGTCCTGTCTCTTGATAGGGGTTGAATGATATCAGAATGTTACTGATGTAAGTCTGAAAGAAGAAGAATTACGTATTAAAACATATTACACAGAAAGAAAATGATCGAAGAATTTCTTAATTTCACAGAGAACTTTGTCGGTACACTGATAATAAAACCTATAGTCAGAACTGACTATACCAGCATATTTTGACCACCATAGTCAGATGACTATATATTAGTCACATATTAGTCATTGAAATAGTCATTCTGACTATGTGTAGAGCTCACAGATTGATAATGTCACAGGTTTCTGTGCACAAATACAAAGAGCACAAGTTTGCCGGATGCTGAGAGGAGACAGTGACACATCAGGACATCGATAATCAGTCTTCCTCATCCATTGGTACTGATCATGTCTGACAATTAAAGGATAGGTAAGTCATCTATGTATCAAAATATTGTGTGATTATTCTAGAGTTTCAAGAGTTTTTTTTTCAGTTCCAACTGGGCATCATTGAGAAGGCATTCAACAGCCATCTTGGATGGATATTGGTCATGCTGACTATACACATTAGTTACAGTGACTAAGTATTTGATGCTAAGCATCAAGGCATGACTATATGTTGATTATATGACCAAGTTAAGTTAGTAACCAGTGACTATAGCAAGTATAGTCGTGAGAGACACATTCACTTGACCATAGAAACGTAGTCCGTACTGACTAACAATTCCAGACCTATTTTTATCAGTGTATGTATGCAAGAGTACACAACACATTCAGACTATAAATGAGGAGACCGACCTGTGTGATTCCCTTCTCATATCTGTCGTGTAGTGTCCTTAAAATATTATTCTTGTCCAGCCGCTCGAGTTGGGAGAGGTCATCTGTGTTGGCATTGGACAACTTTCGACTCAAACCAGATCTGGATCATAGGGGATTGCATGTTAAGGTTAGATTAAAAAGCAATCTGGGAATGTATAAAGATGATATGATCATTCTTGTTAAACATAAACTGTTTTTGATATACAAATATATTCACCTATATCCATTTCAATAATTTTGCTCAGCATTCTTGTGTTACTCTTTTAAATTGTATTATTACTCTAGAGATGGCATAAGGAGGTAAAATAGGTCAAGCAACCAAAGGGAGCTAGGAATATAAAAGCAGAAATGGTTTGGCGTGTACCAAATGTGGGAAAAGATTCCCAAGGAAAATTGAGACAATTAGGAGTTAAACAAGTTTTCAGCACCTTCCTGTTTAAGGTTTCTATGAACTACCCTGCATATTGATGCTAGTCTATCCTTGTCACATTGGTGATCAATACATGCATTTGAATTTCATAAATATATGCCCAATGTTCATCCTAACATATTTGAAATGTGTCAACCACTGTTCTGTCAAAGGTGTGGAAATGATGTCACCATGTCCTTTTGATTACCATCACCAGATTGGTAATGTTTTTACAGGATAATAGGGAGGGCAATCGCTACATGGGCAATATAACACAAATATTGATGTGCAGTGTACACACAGCATTGCTGCGTCTGCGTCAAAAGAGGAACAGGTGCCATACGTTGTGCTTGCTAAACCTCCCTATTATTTTGTTCATGAAGGTTGTATAATTATGTTTGGTATTTTGAAGAAACCAGTACTGTCTTTCCATGTTAGCCTTTGTGTCAAATAACAGCTCATAGTGAAATACTTATAATTAGTCTACTGTCCCATAAATATTGGGCAAAATGCATTGTTCATTTTTAGTGTGTTGCAAAATGACTATTTTATATAAAACCTATGCTGGGTTACTTGATTATGATTATGAAAGGAAATGAACAAAATGCCAGGAGTTATTTTGTTAGTTATTCTAAACGGACCTTCGTCAGTGTGTATGTTATCTTATCATGAATATTATAATAGTTAACTACATTGTAGAAAGGGTGTTTACCTTTTGTTAATTGTGATTATGGGTTATGTTGACAGTGTTGTCTTTTTTTTCGCAATGGGATATGTTCACCTGTTGGTATCTTAAAAGATGTCACTGGTTCTACATTACTTTTTAAAAATACCAACAGGGAAACATAGGCCAAAGTCAACAGTGTAACCAACACCACTTAACACCATAGGAAAGTTACCTTTCTGGTTTCAACCTTGTTTTTTGTGCAAGAGATGCTTTTGGTGTTGTCATAGGTGAAGGCGTAGGAATCATATAATCGTCGTCATCTTCAGGGTTAGGAATCACTAAATTGGCTCCGGAAAACCTAACACCAGGGGCCCTGTTCTTCTCACTCCTAAACAACCATATATGTAAATCTCTAATCAATTTAATGTCAAAAGGCATGGTTTTCATGGACCTTTTAGGCTCATGTGGGGAGTGTCCATGCTCATAGATTTGCACTGGTGATCGGATCGGTTCGGAACGGACAGCCAATGCAAGGGCTTCTGCCATACCCAATCATCTCTGATGGATATATTGGATCAGTGGAATGCACTTCTTGTTGTTTTTGATAATTTTATTGGCATTATTGTTCACATAGCGTATCTCCTTTGACAAGAGCCATTTACATACACAATTACATGTAAGGACAGACTGGAAAATGGGCCATCAAATACAGTACAAATGACAATTAATACAATCCACATAATGACTCTTGTATGACATGACAACATACAATTAAAATGTATATGGGGCCTCAAAGGTTTTCAGATATAAATCATAAACTGTATAAACAACATGTATACCTTGCTGCAGGTCTTCGCCTCATGTTTACCCCGCCTGACGCCCCAGTAGGTGGCGGTGGAGGAGCTGGGGGCAGGTTATCTTGACTATAGATCAGGGTTTCAGGAGTGAATCTTACATCCCTGTGGACCAACAAATACACTTTTTGTGCACAGAGGTAGATCTACGTAGAATTTTGATGCCAACTACGTACTTTTGCATGGTATGTGGACGTTCAAACGTTAAGGTTACAGTGATTTAGTTAATGAAAATTGTCTCATGGTGAAACCTTGAACCCTAGACCTTGCACATGTTTGGTTGATGTTGTACCACTGGAGCGTGTTGCTCCTATGGTAAAAGAGCTGTCAGTAGGTACCCTCTTTTCAAAAGAAGTCACGCTATGCTTCACCATTAAACTTGCACTCACCACATTAGTCTAAAAAGTCACCTGCCTTGTTTAAAACAGAGAGAGCAGCACTATTAGGTACCTACTCATGTCACACAGTCTATAGTATATTATACTGACTGACTTCTCCTAACTAGGTACCTACTCAAATCCCCCCTTTTTAGCACCATATTTAAATGACCACTTCAGGAGGGTGTTGCTCCTATAGTAAAAGGAAGAGCTGGCTAAAAATGCCCTCGTTTCCAGTCCTTTCTTTTCATGTAGCTATAACTTGTCCCTTTTGTTGCTCACAATTGATTGATTGATTTGTGTTTTACAGCACATTAGCGGCACTAAGTGGCTATCCCGTGCTTCACAGGTTGATAATTTAACAGAGGAATGTGTCAGTGCCCGTGCATATGTGCACCACATACATCCTGAGGGGATAGGAAAGAGGAGATATAGACCCTTTTAAGTGGGCTAGGGAAGCCCGTTGTTGCTCACAAGTGGACATTCAAGTTATAGCTACATGAAAAGAAAGGACTGGAAATAAGGGCATTTTTAGCCAGCTCTTTCTTGTACTATAGGAGCAACACCCTCCTGAACTGTAGATTCTGATGAAGACTGGTATTTTAAAAGTCATGGTAATTAGTATGGCTGGAGTGTGTTGCTCCTATGGTAAAAAGAGCTGTCAGTAGGTACCCTCTTTTCAAAAGAAGTTACGCTCTGCTTCACCATTCAACTTGCACTCACCACATTAGTCTGAAAAGTCACCTGCCTTGTTTAAAACAGAGAGAGCTGCACCATCAGGTACCTACTCATGTCACACACTCTATAGTATATAAATACTGACTGACTTCTCCCAACTAGGTACCGACTTAAGTCCCCCTTTTTTAGCACCGTAGTTGAATGACCACTTGTGAGCAACATAAGGGACAAGTTATATCTACATGAAAAGAAAGGACTAGAAACAAGGGCATTTTTAGCCAGCTCTTCCTTTTTCTATAGGAGCAACACCCTCCAGTATTTAGTTGAAAATCCATACATGATACCTAAAAACGTGGTATATTTGTACAATTTTTCCAGTTAGACACCCCAATAAGCCATTTAACTGGTAACACACAATATCTTTTTTTGGCCTAATGCTTGCTCAACCTTCCCAATAGAGGGGCCTTTTGTATATTGATAAGCAGGTTACTTCAACAGCTGTGGAGCAGTGGACTGCTAAAATAACGCTCATAGGATAGAACCGCACTGCTCCAACTCTATTTTTTCTATTCCACAGATGAAATGCTATGTATAATTACCTCCAAAGTTTGTCTGAATTTGGTAGAAAAATTTAGTTTATATACGTTTAAATTTCTTTTATATATGTCTAAACGAGGTAGAAAAACGTAATATGTACGCATGTAGAACGTCACTAACCCTTGAACGTCCATATACCGTGGACAAAGACGCAATTCAGACCAATTTGTTAGAAAACAAACCTAGATATGCCAAAAAGCTACATAGCCCTTTGGTGTGGTGCTTACTGGGTATAGATAAGATCAATATGGAGGTACCGTAATATCCTGCGTATAAGGCGCACCCCACGTATAAGGCACACCCAGACTTTATGGATCTACTAGACAAATTCTAATCAATGTATTTTTAAAATTCGAAAAGGTATGGGTAGCTAAGATGCTCCCCGAAGGCCTAGAATCACTTTTGAATATATGCAAAATCTTGGGAAAATTTCATTAGCTTTTCCTGATCCTATAAGGTGCATATTATAGGCGCGCCTTATACGCGAGGTATTACAGTATGATAAAATTGGTGGATCATTTGTCTCTAAGTAGTCCTACATCACCTCTCACCTCGTGCTGAACTTAGGAGGACGGGGTATGTGTGCCACTGTAGATGGATCTCTGCGCAATACATGGTCTGAATATGCTGGGGGTGCCTCTCCTGTATTGAAATAAAAGTCAATTTTACATACTTGCAGACAAAAAATCTTAATCATCAAAATACATGGAAAAAAGTCTTGGGCTGTTTAAAATTATATATATATATATATATATATATATATATATATATATAATATATATATATATATATATATATATATATATATATATATATAATGTACCAGGCCCTATATGAAATAGAAAAATTGAATTAGTCAGGGTCGGATTCAGGATCTTGAAAAGGGGGGGCGCCCCTTATTTAGCCACTAATTTTAGATAAATTCTATTGTCAAAAGAGGTAATTGAACTCTTAAGTACAAGCAAAAAGGAGGGGGCGCGCACCCCCCGTATAAATCCGCCACTGAATAATTGTACACATTTGTACTCAAGCCTTGTGCAATTTGGTATATCAGGATATATAGATCCTACGATTTAGTCAGATTCTATGAGCCCAGGTACGGCGGAACCATTTGAAAGTTGGGAGGGCAAAGGTCAGGTAGTGCCCGTGACCCACCCCCCACCTCCGAAATTGGGGGGGGGGTAGGCGAAAGCATTTTTGACATCTATATTGGATTCATAGTTGTGACAATGGTGATTGGGGGTCTGGGGGATGAATTTTGAGGGCCACAAAGGTGCATTCTGGTGCATTTTGAGGAAAGAAGATGCATTCTGTGGGCTCTAATGAATCCCCCCTCCTATCTATAGGCCTAAAAGTCAGAAGAATCTTGTAGGGAATCTCTACGAAATATTAAATGGAAGCCCTGCCCTCCCGTCCCCATTGGTGATTGTAGATCTAGAGATATTTATGGGACATATGGTTTACCATCCAACCCAATAAAACCCTTCTAGTCGCTGGAGGGTGATTCATAAAAACTAACAATGCAGAATCTGATTTTGGTTAGGATTCAAGCGTGATCATAAACAATTCAAACTTAGTTAATTGCTTTTATTTCCACATAATTCTAAATAACAGTCATACATACATAGCATTGGAAATGCATGCTGCCTAAATTTACAAATTCCATTCCTTTGTAAAAAGTGCCCTTTAGAGTGCATCCCTTCACCATAAAAACACTGAAAAACATCGTCAATTTTTATGAATGACACTCCTTGGTATATTATCATAATAATATGATCGTTAACATACCTGTCGGAGTGGGAGTATCAGGCTCACTGTCATAAGGAGAAATTTTTAGTGGGTCCAGCGTCTCCCCAGACTCCCCCGACACAATTTTGCCGGTAGGTTGGGGTAAGTGGTCATACTCAGGGTCTGTTAAAGAGCTCATTTTGGAAAGTGCGGGTGTAGGAGAGGCTTGGTGCAAACTGGAGGTGAGTGGGCCCTTGCCTTGCATCCTAGATCTGAAATCAAAAAGCAAAGAATAATTGTTAGTTTTAAGGTATGAGGTTATCCTTATATATCCACATAATTGGAATTACATAAGCACGTTTCACAATAACGCCAATACAATTCAAACAAAATGACCATAAACACACCTTGCTGTGAAATGTGAAATGTCACCAGTGAAATATAAGAATCCTATTCATGAAAGTGGGGAGATTTAGCAACCACTGTGAGGGAAATGTAACGAAGACGTGCAACATACATACAGCATTGGTACGTCTACATGAAATCAGGAACAGGTGACTTATGTCGTGGTTGCTAAACCTTCCTCTTGAAACAGTATTACAACAAAATTATTTTCAAAATGCAATGCTGTTTTTGATCAACCAGTAATGGAGAGAGAGAGAGCGAGAGAGAGAGAGAGAGAGAGAGTGAGAGAGAAGGGATTTAGGTTAATGACCCTTTCACTCATTTGTTTAATCTCATGTGTGGGTCAGGTCGTCAGAAAGTGTAAGATATTGCCTTTAGAGGGCCTGAAAAATTATTTTTCTAGTTATTTTATATAACCTTAACAAATTTGTGAAGGGACATACCCTCAGCTCAGAAAACCAAAAAATACCGACTTAGGACCTGCGGTTCCATTTTTATTGCTTATTTTGTGTCATGTAACGTCCGGTACCAAAATGATGAAATATGGAGGTATTTGAAGTTGAGTATAGGAATGTACCATTTTGCATAGCAAACACATGAAATAACAAGGTTAATATGTCTATTATTGACTTCAATTAGAAAATGGAACAAAATTTGAGGTATGCATGCACAGTACACTGCCTCTTACATGATTATAAAAGAACCAGACGTTACGTAACATCCGGTACTTTTATCAGAATTATTTCACATAAGCTGCTCTCAAACAGAGACAAATGCAGATAGACACACAATTCTTTCACCAAAGTAGGGGATAATAGGGCCCTTCATTTGGGTAATTACTAATATTTTAAAGCTTCCTTTTTTCCATGTTTTATAACTGATTTGGATTTAGGTACCAGATGTTACAAATTACAGATTTCCATCTTCAAAGACGCATGATGAAAAATTCTCACTCAGTAACAAATCCAAATGGAAATGATACATATGATCATATACAATACAAAAAATAACTTTGGGATGCTCCAGATGTTCTTTATTCAATACAGGACACTTTTAAAGAATACAAAAAGAACAAATTTGGCCAGTTTTTTCACTTCGGCTGGCTATGAGTCTGAGAGTATTTGATGGATGGCCACAAATTTACATCTTTCTGATAGCCCTAAGTGTCCTCTATCAAATAAGTCTATGTAAGGCAAGATTGGCTCACAACTTCTTTCTCTAGAGCCACAAGAGTCCAAAGTGACCCAAAAAAAAACAAAATCTACTGCTTTCTGGCGACCTGACCCATGTAGTCCCATTCAGATATCCCATTTGAACGATGTAGGTAGCATAGTGAACAAGTAACCAATGAATAACTGATGACGAGTGGGGGTTATCAACGGATAATAATGTTATTATCGTCGATAACCCCCACGAGTCATCAGTTATCCATTGACTACTTATTTTATACCACGAAACCAATAAATAATCAATATTATACCAATAAATTCAAGTTGAAAACAAAAATTATTCCCCCTTCCCGGGACTCGAAGCCAGCCATGACAGTGTGTGTACACAGGTACATACACCTCCTCGCCCGGCAGCGGACAGCAACAGCCCCCGTCTCGGCTAGCCTTGGCAGCGGCACACGGCGAAAAATAGTGTACATGGAAATGATACATATGATCATATACAATACAAAAAATAACTTTGGGATGCTCCAGATGTTCTTTATTCAATACAGGACAATAGTGTGCCCTGCCGCTGTCCCGGCAGCGGACAGCGGCAGGGCACACGGTGAAAAAAGATTTCAATGCGTCTCGCTGTTATGTTTGTGTATAAAATACACCTCTGCTCCCGGCAGCGGACAGCGACAGCGCACACGGCGAAAAAAGATGCGCCCAGACCGGGACGCAATCCATGTACCTCTCACAGCTGAGCGCAACATGCTAACCACTAGACCACCGCGTCTCCTCCTTCAGCGGCCGTGTCGGCTTGGATATATTTGAATGCGTCCCGCGGTTATGGTAGAGGTCAGCCCGCAGTCGACTCCTTCCCATATCATATCGAGACGTGGTTCGAACCAAGCATTACTCGTCAGTCCCTGTGGCGCAATGCATAGGGAGTTGGATTAGGGATCTGAGACTGAAGTTTCGAGCCCTGCCCTGGCCTTGAAAATTTCGTGGGTTTTAACATGTAACATATGACATGTAAGGACATGAGGTTATCAATGTAAGGCGTGCGGTTATCCAGGATAACCGCATGCCTTACATGGATAACTGCACGCCTTACATTGATAACTGCACGCCTTCCAAATTGATGTTACAGCCTAAAGGGTGTGCAATATCGACAGATAAGTGGATGGGAATAGACCCCAAAAAGCACTGTGTAAGCCACAAATCGTGGTATAAGTAGGAGTATGGGGTCAGTTGGAGGGGGCATTATCATAATTTACAGGGTGTTGTTTGCCCTTTAATTTCAGCTGCCAGGATGGTCAAGTGGTTTAGGCGTCGGCCTTAAGATCCAATGAACAATATTCGCGTGGGTTCGAACCCCACTCCTGGCAAATTTAATAAATTTTTATTGATAAGACAGAGCAGGAACTTAAAAAAAAAGCTTGGATCTATATTTGTTATATCGACTATATAACTGAAGCTGATGACTCAAACCTTTCTGTTCAAATTTCTATAGCTATTAAGCGGGTCAATAAAATGAGATTTCTCATATATTCTGGCCCATTGTGCCATCAAATACACGTTTTCTAGACACATCACATCCTTTTCTATTTCCTTTCTTCTCTGACTCAGAGTGGGTCCACTATACCAAGAACGTTATAGAATTTAGGGAAAACAAACAGAAAGGGACATCCAATCTAGGCCGCATGGATGATCCTTTTTTGCTTTCCTGCTCACAAATGCCTGAACTCAAGCATCAATACGACCATATATTTGACAATATCTATTGAACATTATCATGATTTGAGTGATCCCTGGTGCTGGCCCACTCAATGTAGGCTATGTGGCCAATGTCAGGTGGACCTACGCTACACCATGGAGCTCACTTACCTGTGAGCTGGGACCTTTGGTACTACCCCACCCTGTGGTCCTCTTGGCAGGGTTCTCCAACCCCTATTATACATAACTCTTTAGCACTTTAGGGACCACATAATGTTGTCGGTTTTACTTATTCATTGTGATATGACCTCTATAAGTGACTCTCTAGGAAGTAAAATCATGGTTCACATAGAAACTAAAAGCTCAGCCCATTTCATTTAATGGATTTGAATAGATTTGCCAATATTGAGATGATATTCAGTCAAATTATGATGCAGCATTGCCGTGCATTGTACATCGACCCTATAGGCATCTCCAGGATTGTATCAACTCTATATGTTCGGAATAGTGCACGATACACGTTCCTAACCCCTTACTGACCTTAATGGTTCTAGTGGTGATTTCAAAATGTTAATTTATCATTATCTTGAAATACTCATCATTAGATTATTTCCTAACATACAACGACAGCATGCTCCAAGTCATAGTGAAATCCACATAGGAATAGCATAGATATTTGAAGTCGTAACGCTTTGGGCGCTTGTAATGACCCCCCAGGGGCAGTTAGCATAACCAATATCAGATGGTGTCAACATCCATTACTATTGACAGCATTGGTTAAGAATTCTGTTTACATCCTTTTGGTCTTCAAATAGATTCATTTGTTAAAACTAACTAACCACAAGAATGAAATAATGTAAACATTTATAGATAGGGGCTTCTTTTATGACCTTTCTCCTTCAGTGGCGGATTGAGGATCTTGAAAAGGAGGGGGCGCCACCCGAATGGAGGGGGCGCAACCCCTATTTTTGAGCAAAAATATGTAATTAAGCTCGTAAGTACTTGCAAAATGGAAGGTGCGCATGCTCCCATGTCCCCCCCCTAAATCCGCCACCAGCCTTTTCCCATCATTTGCAGACAAATGTCATAGTTGTGATAGTTATCAGATAGGTGTTAATTCACCTAGGTTTATTATTGCCTTTTCAAATTTTTGAGGGCAATAACACACAATAGTCACACACCTTTCTGATGTTTATCACAGAAAATCATGGTAAAAGTGATAACAAAGGAGCATTCTTCTATTTCATGGCATATCACGATATCCTAAAGGAAACATCCATTGCAATATGATAAAAAGCCACCATCCCCCTGTTTTGAGCACTTCTCATCACAATAAATAGTGCTTTCTTTTTCAAATAAACTGGTGACCAGGGGTAACTGAACTAGAAGGTTTATGCAACGGGAGAAACAGAGGAACAACAGCTTGTAGAATGTATACGTCCTCTATAAAGAAAGGAAAGAGTGTCATTGAAACCACAGAGGGCAGTATGTATTGAGATGTTTAGATAGGTATCATGAATCTGGTATTTGCCTAGGGCACATATAAATCACTTGAGCTGTTTCTATTGCCACTGCTTGGTCTTGTCTGATAGTTTCCAATAAATATTTCAATTGGAAAAGTATCACAATGTCTCATAGGTAAAAAATAGTTAACATGTTTATGAAATGGTTCCTGAAATTTCTTGCTGGTTTACAAACTCATTTCTTGTTTACATTAAACTCATCTGATACAATAACTGTTTTTGATAAAGCTTAGATACAACAACATTTTTCTTGTTCAAATCAGAAAAAAAGAATCTTTCAGTCTGAGAATCTGTAGCCTAGGATTTAACTGTCCAGGCCAAACTGTGTACACTGTGAGAACCGGGAAGTGCAGGACAAATTCATTATGTACAAACTATACCCCTCCCACAAATATAATACAATACATGTACATTAAAATAAGTACATTTCTCTTCTCTCTTTCTTTTGTTTTATGAGGTACCTGCCCCATGTCTGTACTTTTCGATCAGTAAAATCATTCTTGCTGGGATGGTTTTCCCGACATAGTGCACTATTTGTATATATATATATATATATATATATATATATATATGGAACTATATACACTCGTGTATATATATATAATTAGCCGCGAACGGTTAGGGACTATTTGCAGCGCGCATTGGTATCTATGATGTCATAGCATGACGTCATGGTAAACACTCCTCCAGTATATAAGAGGGGATTTTCAATGTAACGGCCAATTGGCTCGATCTCACCTGTACAGGTAACACCATGCTGGGTGTTCCCTGGAATTTTAACGGTTTTTCTTGATTGAAATTTGATTTTTCAAATCAAGATGGGGAGGAAATCAACTAGAGTTGCCAAAGCGGCTATGGCCTCCAAAAAATCGGCCAAATCGGCTAAGAAAACGGTGGAATCGGTCAATTCAGGATTTGCGAGTGAGCTGGAATCTTCTGGGGTGGATCGGAGGTCCATCTCACCCAACCAAGCTAAGGGTTTGGAAGGAGTACAGCTCATTGACCAGACGGAGAGACTGGAATCGTTGGAGGACGAGTTGTGCAGTATCAAAGGCTTGCTGCAGGAGCTGGTAGCTGGAAAGGACAGGAAAGACGAGACGAAATCTATGGAGGGGGCGTGGCAGCATACACGTGCGAATGTTTGTCAACGACCTGTGACGTCATCGCATCGGGAGCGCAGCCGCGTAACCAGGCAGCGGTCTCCTAGCGTCCTTAGCGACGGTTCGAAATGGGACGAAGTCGGGCATCGTGGTCGTCGCCGGAGATCAAAATCATCTTTTTCCACTCGTCACAGACCTCGGTCGTCTTCAGGAGGGTCGTCAGTAGATTCTTCTACATCCAAGCTTCACACCAATACCAAATATGGTGAGTTTGACCACGAAATATATGTAAAAAAATGGGAAAAGATCGATACCGTTGAGAAATTGATGTTAGTCAACTTGAACTTTATCTTAGATTATTACAAAGATAACAGTGATGTAGAAGGCATGTTGAGGCATCTCCAAGTCCTGGTTGAAAAAGCTGGGACAAGAATGTATACAGTAGCAGCCCTATTGGCTTATGATAAATCGGTTAGGACTAGGGCAAATAAGGATGGGATAGAGGCCTTTGGAGTGATAGACAACTCTGACATTCTTAGACACCTATCATATGATGGTACTGTTCAAGCACAGAAGGCTTATGCTACTAAGACTAGGAATGGTTTCAAACAGAAAATCTCAAATAACTCCTGCTATGGTTTTAATAGAGCAGAAGGTTGTGTACGGGATCCCTGTAAATACAAACATGTCTGCAGTGGTTGCGGTTCCTCTGGGCATGGTAAAACTGAGTGCCAGAAGGCCAGGAGTGAATAGGAAACTGCAGGTGGTCGATATCCCATAGCTGGTAATGATATTTGTTTGATGCCGGACCAAGTTATGGTAGGTGTGGTAGATATCGACTCGCCTTCTCAAGCTCCAGTACAGGAGGTGAATGATACGAAAATGGTTGGGGATTATTTTTCTTCAACTGAGTTCGTAGCGGAACAAAATATTTTCCAAGAATTTAATTCTTTAGGATATGATATAGATGTTACCTGTAATAGTTTAATACAGGTTGGTATTGAACCACTTTTTACTGTTAGTGTCTCAGGTTTACCCAGCATCAGGGTATATGACGACTGTATAAAAGGTGTATGTACGTGTGTTCATTACATTGGTGGTGAGAGAGCTCAAATTTTGCCGTGTAGAGTGGCCCCTCTCCTTCAACAAAAAGGTCTCATTGATATTAGTGGTAAAGAGGCTGATTTTCTATGGCATGGTATTGTTCAAGGTTTTAAAATTGTGGATCCGGACTGTCAAACTACTTATGATTGTAAAAATTATAAGTCAATCCTAGAGGGAAGGTTCTATAATGAGTACTGTGGTATATTATTAGAGGAACTAGAGGCTGGTCTAGTTTCTAAGAGTAATGATAAACCTCATTGTATCCATGCTCTAGGTGGGGTAGAAAAGTCTAATGGCAAGTTAAGACCCATAACTGACTGCAGCATGCCTGATAAAATTTCTATTAATAATTTTATGGATACTACTAGCTCGACATTTTCTTATAATAATATTAGCACGGTGACTGCTCAATTGAATAAGAACGATTTCATGAGTGTGGTGGATTTAAAGTCAGCCTACAGATCTATAAATGTGTATGCACCTCACACGACCATGCAAGGTTTCAGATGGGATTTTGGATATGGTGAGGATTATTATGTAAGCAACAGGTTGACTTTTGGCCTGAAATGTGCCCCTTATATTTTTAATAGGATCTCTGATTTTATTGTGGAGGTGGCAAAGTTCTACGGTGTAGAAAAAATTGTAAATTATCTAGACGATTTTATCATAATTGCTGATACTTATGATGAGTGTCTTAGACAGAGGAATTTATTGATGGAATGTATGGCCTACATGGGCTTTGTAGTATCCAGAGAAAAGGTGACCGACCCATCTCAAGTTTGTAAATTCTTAGGCATTAATATAGATTCAGTTAAGCTAGAACTGTCCTTGCCTATTGAAAAGGTTGAAAAAATGGAAAATCTCTTATTAGATAACGTTAATAAGAAATTTATTTCTAAAAAGAATTTAGAGAGGATCGGTGGTTTAATGTCTTTCTGCTCGCAGGTGGTTAAGGGTGGTAGAACCTTTAGTAGACAAATTTTTGATCTCTGCGCTCGGGCCAGACCCGGTGGTTATGTTAGGGTTTCAGCTTGCACTCGCCAAGACATTCAGTGGTGGTTGGATTTTTGTAGAGTTTTTAACTGTAAAAGGTTAATTCTAAATGGTTGTATTGATACGCCTATGTACTCTGATTCGTCTGTTAAGGGCTTTGGAGCATGGATGGGGAAGGATTTTTTATATGGTGACTGGACATCTCATGATAAATTCAACCTAGGTTCAGGCCATTTTTCCCCTCCTCCTATATTGGATAATCTACAAAATCATCATCGGAATATTAATGTATATGAATTATATCCTGTTATGATGGGCTTAAAACGCTGGATTTCTAGTTATAAAAACCAAAGAATACATTGTATAACCGATAATATGCAGGTACTAGCTATGCTTAATACAGGCAGGTCTAAAAACAAACTTTGTATGGAATGGCTAAGAGAGATTTTTTGGCTGTGTTTCATTAACAATGTGGAAATATTCGCTACATACATTAAGTCCGAGGATAATATCCTGGCTGACCAGTTGTCAAGACTTGCATATAAAGGTATACCCGGTAAATGTATAACTTCTCTCCATGAAAATGAAATGTGCTGTTTTGATTCCAGAGTGGAAAAGGTTACAAAAAAGAAAAGAGTGTCTTTTAACGAAGGGTGTATCACAGAATACGAGGAGAACAAGGAAGCAACAACTCAACAGGTACAAAAAATTTTGTAATAAATTTGAATAACCTAAATTTCCTTGTTCTCCCTCACAGGCTGCTACATATGCAGTATATTTATCTAGTTATATGAAACCTTCCTCTGTAAGAAATTATTTATCGTCCATTTGGTATCATCAAAAACTTAGAGGTGGCTTAGACCATAGCGGTAATTTCATGCTAAAAAAGGTGTTGGATGGTATTGATAGAAATTATGCTGTTCCTGCTAGGGTTACTCACCCATTGAGTCCAAAAGAAATGTTATGTATTAGATCGTATTTGGATCTCTCCAACAGGGCTGACTTGAAATTTTGGTTAGCTATTCTCTTATGTTTTAGAGGTGTCCTCAGGATAGGACATGTTGTATCTTCTCCTCATACACTAAGGGTAGGTGATGTAAAAATGTTTAAAAGTTATGCTAGTCTTCGCATTAAAACTTCAAAGACTGACCAGCTTGGTAGCCATTCTTTTAATATATATTTATGTAGGGACGATACTTCACTGTTATGTCCTTGTAAAGACTTAGGAAAATTGTGCACAGGTAGGGGTGCGAGTGATTTGTTATTCAAAATTAATGGTGTTCCTCTACAGTACCAATATATTAATTCGAGGCTGAAATCTTAATCTATACGTGCTGGTATCAAAGGTTCAGTCTCCACTCACTCACTTAGGCATGGTGGTGCTACTATGTTAAAGGATGCAGGACTCAGTGTAGATTCTATTAAAAAGAAGGTAAATTGGAAATCTAATTCTGTTTTTACATATTTACATAATCATAAAAATGAACTTTTGGAATTAGATAGACTTTGCCAATCTCAATTGCATTGTTGATTGGTATGTGTTTGTTCACATGTGTTTGGCGTGTTTAGGTGTTTGGCATGTATGGTGCTAATAGCCCCAAGGTCAGTAACCCACCAAACTCATGTGTCTGTGATATGATCATTTATATTACTACTGAATCATATATTATTATTACGGTTATCATCATTACTATCATCGTTATTACCGGTATTATTATTCCCTGGTAGCGAGATAACTTATGGAACTATATACACTTGTGTATATATATATAATTAGCCGCGAACGGCTAGGGACTATTTGCAGCGCCCATTGGTATCTATGATGTCATAGCATGACGTCATGGTAAACACTTCTCCAGTATATAAGAGGGGATTTTCAATGTAACGGCCAATTGGCTCGATCTCACCTGTACAGGTAACACCACGCTGGGTGTTCCCTGGAATTTTAAATTTTACTATTGTTATTACTATTGTTATTACTATTGTTATTACTGTACTATTGTTATTATATTATGCATTTTACTGACTATGCTTATTGTCAACTAATTATTATAGTTGTTTTAATAAAGGCATGTATGGTGCTGATAGCCCCAAGGTCAGTAACCCACCAAACTCATGTGTCTGTGATATGATCATTTATATTACTACTGAATCATATATTATTATTACGGTTATCATCATTACTATCATCGTTATTACCGGTATTATTATTCCCTGGTAGCGAGATAACTTATATATATATATATATATATATATGGGTGGGGCTCCAGAAAATGTCCAATTTTGAGAAAAAATGATCAAATTTTTTAATTACCCTTAGACTTCTATAGTTTTACATGTCTGTGGAGGAGGTGATAAGCCATGAGAATGCTAAATATTGTGAAGTTGGGATTTTTCCATCATTTTCTACTTTTTAGCTCAAAATGCATATATTTTAAGCATTAAGAGGGGTGTTACGTTCATCAGATTTGATTAAATGAGATAAAATTATGGAAAAATGATTTTCAAACAATATACCATGATATATATTCACTGGAACCTGGTAGAGATGTATCTCTTCTATGCACAGAATATCATATATAAATTTTTCCTTCGTTTCCACATATCTTGTGTCATGCTTAAAATATCAGGTAAATTGAGAAAATGATGGATTTGCTCTAAGTTCATTTAAAAATTCTTGTAAACAACAAAAAAAATATAAAATTGAACAATGTTCCACTAACTGACAATTGGAAATGATTGTATTCACTTTTATTAGCTATACCTAAAGATATTTCTTTGATCTACTTATGCATTATAAAGGATTTTATCTTTGATAAGTCATTAGCCTGAATCCGATGAACGTAACATTTTTGGGGAAAATCATGAAATATCTCCTTAAAGAATATATCTATCTGGAAAATTCATATCCCATGCTGATTAGGTTGATTTTCTCAGGCTTACTGGTTGTTTAAAATTTTCTTCATGGATGATTTATGCCATACATATGCTATCATCAGTTTATCCGATGAACGTAACAGTCTGATGAACGTAACACCAAAAATCTGATGAACGTAACATAAATCCGATGAACGTAACATAAATCTGATGAACGTAACATTTATGATTGCATTCCTATTACAGCAAAACGATAATCTACATTGAAAAAATTCTTACACTAGCTGGTGCAGTTCACTACTTGGGTACCCTATTGATATTTGTTTTAACTATTATTGAAGAATTAGGCAAATTAGAGGTAAATCATCCATGTGAATCCGATGAACGTAACATAAATCTGATGAACGTAACATTTTCAATTTTCTGTCTTTTATCATACTTTGAAGTGGAATTTCCAGAATCAAATGGCAAGATCCTTTCCAGGCCCCCACCACACACAGTGTCAACTGAATTTCATCTTTATATGCCTTATATTTATATAATAAATTATTCCCCAAAGAAAATAGCCTTAAAAGGGTCATTTTTCTACCCCTCTTTGGGCCTCATTTATGTAGAGAAAACAGTAAAATATTCAGATTTTTGCATATCTGCCCCAATATGTGGGTGTCAGACTTCTACATACTGTCAAAAAACTACCTCAAATGCATTCTATTCATATAGATAACACATTTTTTAAATAAAAACATGATTTTATGAGAAAAACTCTATTTTTAAAGATTTTCATCAGATAATGAAAAAATTTGAAAATTTTCTTGAAAATTCACGGTGATGTACAGAAGGGTCTCTAAAATATGTTGTATTAATTGCAAAATGGGTTAATACAATGTGAATAGAGAAAAAAATTGAATGAAAATCATTTTTTCTCAGGGGACATGGATTTTTTGGTATTTTTCAAGCAAAATATGGGTAAATTCAGAAAATAACAGGAAAAATATAATTTATTCCGTAGTTATTACATAAGTACTCATTGAGATCTTTGTAACCATGCTGTTCATATCACCTGAAATGGTCTTATTACAGAGTTATTAAAGAAAACATGACAAATTTGCTTAATGGACATTTTCTGGAGCCCCACCCATATATATATATATATATATATATATATATACATGATATGGTACTTGTATTTCTATTAATCTGTTGACTTTAATTCACATGCACATCAATAACCAAATAGACCATATTGGCACTGCCAACGAATGCCTGCATCACTTTGGAGGTTCTTTCCTAACACCCTTCGACCCTTGGAAGTAAAACCAGAATTTCCATATGAAATTGCAAATCGTAGGGCAGTGTTTTACCATAGTGCATTAAGAAATGAAAGAAATAGAGGGTAAGACACTAAAGATCCTGTACTGCCCTCTGCCAGTCAGATACACATTGAACTATTTCTTATACATAGACCCACTAACAGGATCGTGTTTCAATAATTTCTATGACAGGACAGCCTCAAATCGTAGTGGGAGGTATAAGAAATGACTCCATACCAGTGACTACATAGTGAGCTCCAGTAGAGGCCTCAAAATAGCAGCTGCTATTTATTCAACTACTGGCTCAATACACACCACTATAAAGTCATAGCACTCAGTTGTAGGGGCCACTATTGGCTACATAATCATTCCTCCTTTATGGTCTAGTATGCACTCCTATGTTCAAATGAGCATTGGGCTGCAGTAACTACCGTAATGTCTCATATAGGAGCTGGGCCTTGAATAGGGGCCTGGTGGGGCCAGTTTTAGGTGGTTTTAGGAAGACAACCAAGACCCCCCTGCCCAAATGATTCTAGATAATTCCCTTTCAAATCACATATGATAGATCTATATCTAATGACCTAATTGTATCTAAAACAATGTACACTCTGTTATTCTTTCTTAATAGTAGGGCTGAGGTGTCAGCTAGGTGTGATATCCTTTGTAATTTTATTAGAAAGCCATGGTGGGTGAGGGTTGGGTATGATAGGCATGACAGCTTTGTAAGGCCTAGTGCTCTATCTACACCACTTCATACTAGTAACTACATAGTGTGGCCATTATGCTCAATCCTTAGGTGAAACACCACACTTTTCCAAATGATATTTTATTCTTTTGAAAAAAACCTGCCATCCCAGAGCCAAAGGCGCTGGCCACTGGGTTATAGGTAGTAGTGTAAACAGCCCAGATTGGGTACACTTGAGCAAAGTAGTGCAGAGGGCAGCAGCTAAGGCTACCCACTAATTATTCACATGGAGGGTTGTCATACCAGGATCCCTTATTGAGTCACTGCTGTGGTGGCTATTTAGCCAGCAGGCAGTACGATCACCCAGTTATGTAGCCAGCTATTTAGTCACCAAGGCCAAAATCCTAAGATCACCTGCTAAGATTTGACCCATCTCCAGTCGTAGCTTGCTAAACCTGTCGTGGAAACTATTGAAACACGATCCAGAGGGTGGTGCAGGGTCTTTAGTAAGGGAGTGGTAATTATTTAACAACAGAGGGGTTGGTGAAATTCTGTGAGTGCGTGGTGAAAATTTTTGCATCCTCCCCTCCAAAGGGTCTGAACTTTTGCGTCCCTCCCCTTTTACTAAGAGGGGTCTGAATTTGTTTTGTCCCCCCCAAAACCCACCAATCCCCCCCCTGTTAAAAAATGACCACTCCCTAAAGCCCTAGTGTCTTAACCTCTCTTAGTATATTGATAACACCTATGCGGACACAACTAGGACCAACCTAAAGGTAACTAGTCACGCGCGCTGATCAACGATGATTATAATCCAGGCACCCAGGATCGTGTTTCATAGTTTCCATGACTGGACACCCTCAAATCGTAGTGGGAGGTGTAAGAAATGACTCCATACCATTGACTCCATAGTGAGCTCCAGTAGAGGCCTCAAAATAGCAGCTGCTATTTATTCAACTACTGGCTCAATACACACCACTATGAAGTCATAGCACCCAGTCTTAGGGGCCACTATTGGCCACATAGTGACCAGTCATAACTCCTTCATGGTCTAGTATGCACTCCTGTGTTCAAAATAGCATAGGGCTGCAGTAACTACCATAATGTCTCATATAGGAGCCGGGCCTTGAATAGCAGCTACCCTTGAATAGGGGCCGGGGTAGGAGGGCTGTCAAATCGGTGTCAAATAGGGGCCAGGCCTTGAATAGGGGTCTGGTGGGGCCAGTTTTAGGTGGTTTTAGGAAGACATGATGATGTATACTTGTTCTACATAATTCCCTTTCAAATTACATCTGATAGATCTATATCTAATGACCTAATTGTATCTAAAACAATGTATGCTGTTATTCTTTCTTAATAGTAGGGCTGAGGTGTCAGCTAGGTGTGAAATCCTTTGTAATTTTATTAGAAAGCCATGGTGAGTGAGGGTTACGTATGACAGGCATGACAGCCTTGTAAGGCCTAGTGCTCTATCTACACCACTGCATACTAGTAACTACATAGTTGGCCCATGTGTGGAAGAAATGCTCAATTCTTAGGTGAAACACCACACTTTTCCAAATGATATTATATTTTTTAGAAAAAAACCTGCCATCCCAGAGTCAAAGGCGCTGGCCACAGGGTTATAGGTAGTAATGTGAAGAACCCAGATTGGATACATTTGAGCAAAGGAGTGCAGAGGGCAGCAGCTAAGGCTACCCACTAATTATTCACACAGAGGGTTGTCATACCAGGGTCCCTCATTGAAGCACTGCTGTGGTGGCTATTTAGTCAGCAGGCAGTACGATCACCCAGTAATGTAGTCAGCTATTTAGTCACCAAGGCCAAAATCCTAAGATCACCTGCTAAGATTTGACCCATCTCCAGTCGTAGCTGGCTGAACCTGTCGTGGAAACTATTGAAACACGATCCAGAGAGGCTATCACGACAGTATCGGAGACAGGAAATAAACAGATCTATCCTGATATATAAATTACATTTACCCCCTTAGCGTCTCAGTTGTATCTGTTACGTTCTGATGAAAATGAAGACATACCTTTGGCGAAAAAAGCCCTAACCACTATGTAGACCTCACTCCCATGCAACTACAGACATGCACGACCTAACAAACCAGACCCCCCTTAAAAAAACTTACATCTGACAGAGTCCTCTTTGTGGTCTAATCCTAACCAAATACACTATGAAATCACGATCACCATTGGTCGATTAACCTAAAGTCTCCACCACATCAAGTGACCATCATTTTATTTTTTTTCTTTTCTGGCGCCTGGGTGGGTACTGGTGGGGTAGCTGACTCAGGGTATGTGGACATCTCATGGTGAAACTACCATATTTCCATTAGGTACATCCTGCTGGGGGATGTTTCTTAACAGGCTACAACTGCAAGCTTCAAGTTGCAGAGGCGACATTGTTTAAAAAGATTGTAGTCCTAGGGCTTCGATCTCGGCTTCTTCTATTGAGAAGTCCACTGATGTACCGACTGAGCTAACCAAACTGACTTTTAGTAATTATATCAGGATCACCTGATTTCATTTCAGCTATGAGAAATAATATAAAAAATTACTGGTATATGAAAATTAGGTTATATTCTATAAAAAAAAAAAAAAAGGGAAACCTTTAGGAGCGCCTAGGAGTCGAATGCACTATCTTCAATCCATAAGTGAACATGCTGACCATTATACTAGCTTGAGTATATAACAGGCTTGGGAAATCCTGTAAATTCCCCAGTACCAGGTAAAATCTGAGCACTGGATTCTGTGGCAGTGCTGCATCTTTACCCAGCCATGGGAAATAAGTCAGCACTGGCAAAAATGCCGGTGCTCTCCCACATCTGCAGTAATCTCTTATCAGTGATCACTATGGTAACCAGGAGATAAGGCCATACAATCAGGGTTCTAGCCTGTTTGTTTCAGGGTGGGGGAGGACACTCCCTATACATCCTACAGTAACCATATACATAAATATAGTAAGAGAAATTAATAACACAATGGTTGAGGAGAAGGAGGAGGCTTTTCTTCTTTTTTTGCCTCTTGAAACCTCATAGATGTGGAAATTTCTTCATATCTTTTTATTTTAACTTGTTACAAATATAAGATATTTAGGATGCATAGCATATCTACCAATTAGAGGGTGCCCCCCAGGTATGTTTCAACCCTTTAAATCATTTCTCTCCCAGTTTTGCATGGATGGATATGCTTGAAAAATTGCAAGATTCTAGAACGGACATCCATCTTCAGTTTAGATATAAGAATTAGGTGCACAAATTGGTAGTTAGTTGCACAAATTGATTATAAGTTGCACAAATTATTATATAGATTTAAATGGTATTGATGTTTGATATGACCACCAGCTAAAAAGCCAGTGCAGGCTTATCACCCAGGGCAATCACTGGCAAAAATGCCGGTGGTGCTGTCTCTACCAGTGATGTCTTATCACCAGCATTTCCCAAACCTGTATAACTCGAAAAATCTGGTCAATATATTAGGGAGGTTTAGCAACCACGACGTACGTCACCCATATCCAATTTAACGCAGACGTTCCAATGCTGCAGGTATGCTGCACGTCTGCGTTATATTGCCTATGTCGTGTTCGCTAAACCCCCCTTATTCTCCCTCCCTAATTGTCCGTTGATGAACCTGCTCACCACCTTACTGGGCAGCTATATATAGTGTCCAATCAAGCTATATTCGTCAACACTAAAGCATACCTTTAAAACATGGGTGATGATCTGAACCTCTTCAGCAAGAATTTAATTTTAGTGCTTCAAGTTGATTTATGAGTAGCATTGCAATTTCCAGCCCACCCCAAAACCCGGCCTTTATACACAGACCCTTTCGTGCATAAAGTTAAGAATAAAAGACCAGGAGGGTGTTTCACAATCATAGTAATTATAACTTATCCTGGAATGTCCTCCAGGGTAAACTGTGTTGGGAATTTCAATACGGATACTGGCAGCTGCAAATGGACTGTACAGTATAGGATAGGTCAGTCCATACAGTCCTATAGTGAAGGCCAACCCCCCTCTACCCCCCTCCCCCATGAAACTAGGTGACCTTGTGTGTTCAGTATTGGGCCCTATATAGGATAAGGGGGTTTATGAAAGGGATACCAAATGAAATGAAGACACCATCTAAGCTAAAAAGTCCTGTTGAATCCAAAAGTGTTGGTCTTTATTATCAGAATTTGACCAAAGTACCCAAAAATGATGTTTGATGAGGGAAATATTTTGAAAATGTACAAAAATTATATTGAAAATGATTGCAAATCTTTAAATATAGAACACATAAATCAGAGTTAATACCTGAATCCACATACCCAACTGTCTGCCTATCTCTCAGTCAGGCAAGTCTAGGCCTGTGCATTATTCTGCCTATCCCACATACAGCAAATCAACTGTGTACCTATCACTCATCCTGCCTATCTCTTCAATCTGAAACATCTACAGTTCAATCTGGTTATCTCTTAAAAGGCCTAACTTATAATGCTTACCACTCACCTTACCTTATCTCATTTGTTCCTTCTTTCCTTTAGTCTACCTATCCTCAATCTGCCTATCATTCATTTTACCTATCCCTCCTGGTGACTATCCCTCAGACCATCATGTTTAATTTGCGCTGTTTGTCTGCTATATAAGCCTTTATTGTTTAACGGTACATTCATTACCATGTCTACTATTTCAATTTTACCTATCCCTGATAATCCCAATAATGTAGCCTACCTATCCCTCATTGTGCCTATCCCCCAACTCTGCATATCCCTCATATTTGACTTGCATATCTGTCCCTAGGATGTTTTTTTTTTTATGTTTGCTCATCTTACAAGGTACTCTGTGCCTATTCCTTAAATTGCTAATTGCTCATACTGCCTATCCCTCTTGCTACCCATCCTTACCTATCCCCCATGCACTCTATACAGCTCTCTTACCCATCTAACCTCTCTTTACCTACCTATGTCACAACCAACCTTCATTATGATGACCATTTCTTAGTCGTCCTATCACCTAACATACTGGTTACAGTCCACCTTATTCAAACATCTACCTATCATTCATGCTGCATATCTTTCAGTTTACCTATATAACTATATGAATGGAGGATAGGCATAATGGGGGATAGGTATATTTCACAAGGCATAGACCTGGAGACAGGTGGAGGAAATTGAACACAAGCTGAGATATGTATAGAGAGAGCCGGTTAGATTGACTGAGCTGATATGGTAAGAAAACCATATGGAAAGCGTGAGGGATAGGTATTCAAAAGGATTGGTAGCAAGGAGGATAGATAGCATGTGCAATATCTAGTTTGAGGGATAGGCACAGAGAGTACCTTGTGAGAATAGCAAATGTAAAACATGGGTGGTAGCGACAGATGGGCAAGTCAAATATGAAGGATATGCAGAGTTGGGGGATAGGTATAATGAAGGATAGGTAGGCTTTATGATAGGCATTGTTAAGGATAGGTAGGATCAAAATGAGAGACATGATAAGCAATGTAACTGTTAACCATTAGGGCCTAAATAAACAGAGGAACAATACAGTTTAAACATGGTGGTCTTAGGGATAGTCACCATGAGGGATAGGTAAAATGAATGATAGAAAGATTGATGATAGGTATACAATGGGAAACTAGGACCAGAGACGATTATCTAAAGTAATGAGTAAGCTTTAGTAATCTAGGTCTTTTGGGAGATGGCCTTACTTCAAGATGCTTTGGATTTAAGAAATAGGCAGTATGAGTGATAGGTAGACTAAGAGATAGGCAGTATGTGAGATAGGCAGAGTAAAGCAGAGTTAGAATACTTATCAAATTTGGAGATAGGCATACATTTGGAATTGTGCATTGAGGTACTAACTCTGGTTTACGCATGTTTATTAAGACTTCTTATTATTTTGAATATTATTTTTGTACATCTTTAAAATATTTTCTTCATCAAACCTTGTTTTTGGGTACTTTTAGTCAATTTCTGAGAATTATGATAAAAACATTTGGATTCATCAGGATTTTCTGGTCTAGGTAGTTCCTTCTTCCCCTTTAGTATCACCCTGATAAAGGAATACCACAGCTCCATAAACCACCTAATCCTCTACAGAAATCAACAATGAAGACACAGGGGCACCTAGTTTCATGGGGGGGTAGAGGGGGGTGGCCTGTCACACTCTACCCATAGACTATGCTCTCTGTGACCTCTCCTATAATATAAGCTTCTTGCCAAAGTTGCCAGAGATACATAGCTATTTTAACGGAGATTCCTTGTATCATACTACTGCCACCTGGGGCGTTTTGTAAAAACTACACTGGTGCCCTGCTGTAAAATTATGGTCGTTCACTGGTCTTACGAGGATCCCTGGTACATTGAACAGTTATTTTTTACAGTGTGACTTATATTTCCTCTAGAGGAGGAAGAAGAACGACATGAAATAGGTAACACAGAAATGGATAAGGAATACAAAATGTCATATACCTTTCAATAAACACAGAGCTCTATTCAGCCAAGTTTGTAAAAAAGATTCAAGGTCCATACAACAAATTCTTCAGTTGTAAACCATGATGACTATACAACAACAATGATTCACTACTAGTACAATGATCAAATAGTCTCTTGTTCTTTGGAATATGGAAAAAATCATGAACAACAAGGTACTCGCTGTTTACAGTTAGACAGCCATAGAGAGAACTAAACGACCGTGGTGTACAAGGTGGCCACGCCCTCAGGGGAGACATCGTTGAGACATCCCCCCGAGGGGTGAATCAGCCACCTTGTACACCAGGGAGTTTAGTTCTCTATTTATTTTATGTTTTAAGAGGGTTTAAATTGATCGGAACTTGATAATTAATTACCATAGCTCCTTGTATGAGCTGCTAACGGCCATTTTGTTTGTTTACTTGCACCCAGAACGAGGCTGCCGTGGTGGATCGTCCCACTGTGGTGGATCGGCCCATATTACGTCACTGGGGGTGTTTCGATCGGCCCTTCAATGCTATCTCTATGAGAGGTTGTTATTCACATAAAATAAAAACCATTGGGTTGGGGGGGGGGGGTAATAGGGAGTCAACTTGAAGGCAAAGCATTGAACTGTCTTAAAGGAGTCAGTTGACCCCCTTTTTCAGAAAAGGGAGTCACTCTGAAGGCAAGCCTGGACTCCCCTTTCTTCCCTATCTTATCACCTCCATTTCCTCTTGCTCTATCCCGCCTTAGTCTCCTCTCCCTTTACCCAGTTTCTCCCCTTCTCTTCCCTGTTCACATACACACTATCTTTCCTTATGTTCCTCTTCCCTCATTGTTAATACATATACAGCTGTATATGCCTGGATCCTGGTGACTGATACATGCCCTTACGGTCTACATAACACAACATCCCCCCTCAAACCACCTTCACCCTCCATAACCTCACCATGTCAGGTGGTGAGGGAAAGGAGGGGAGGGGGTACAACTACCAAATCTTACCTCTGGGTCGTTTAAGGTCCTGTATGGGTGATATTAAGTAACCGATGTTGAACACGAACCCGGAACTATAATTCTATACCTGGTGAGTTTCCTCATGTATATGAGGTGCACGAATATGTACTGTAAAGGGGACAACTTCATGTACCTAGTTTTACCCCCCCCCCTCCAGACAAACCACATACATACACAACCTATACCACACCTGTCCGACCACAAACATACTTTCACGAGCTAAAGAAGATGTAATAGCCCCAAGCACCGCCCAAAATAGATGTCTTAATATAGCTTACTGTCCTTTCATTGAAGGTAGAAAATATTGATTTTGTCAATCATTAATTACAAGGGTCCCTTTGACTTTCTCTGTAGAGTATTTCATAATAATGATAGACACCACCATGAGATGTTCGAAACATGTCTTAAAATTATTCATGATCAGTGAATTAATACATATTGAATGGAAATATATTCATTAGTTCCTACCCTTCAAGAATTAAATGACATAAATGATGTTCTAAGAATAAAGAGAAACATAGAAGGTAACTTTGTAGCCCCTGCATACATGTTGTATAAACAGTAGTAAAGATTACATGGATGCCAATTGAATTCCAAAATAAGAGGTTTCTGCTTAAAAGGTACTTCACTGAATGAAAGGAAGTATTTTTAATTAAAAAAAAAGAAGTAAAAACCCTCTTTTGTAACCACAAAGCTCCTTTTAGTAACTTTAATTGCTTCCTTTATATGTACACAACCATTAACCCTTTCAAGGCTGCTGATGCTCAAATGCATCATGCCCAATGGTCGTCATGATGCATGAATGAAGCCCTAGCGAATTGCATGAATGCATCATACTGACCCCTCAGGGCTGATGCACTCCCGGAGGGTCAGCGTAATGCTCCAATGAAGTGCTGGCGAGTAGTCTCGCCAGTATACTTCATTGGTGCATCATGCCGACCGATGGGCATGATGCACTTCTGCATCATAGACTTCTTTAAAGGGATACGAATTTGGTTCAATATCTGGGACAGACATGTAAATGACACCCACTCACTGGTTTGTCGTGAATATATGACAGATAAATCGTGACAACATATAGGTAACTGGGCCATCTTTATCTACTTGCACACTGACTCCACCATGGGGCTATTCCTCAACTTGCTACCAAAATACCCCACAAATAAGGAGCACCCCACACATATAAAGCGCACTGGGACTTTGTGGACATGAGAGGGAAAATAAAAAAATGACATAACTTCTGTTCTTATCAATGGATTTTCAAAATCCAAAGACCAATGGCCATCTTGGAGCTCCCCCGATCCCCGTAGAGTAGTAAAATGGGATAGGGACGGGGGTATTGGGGGGGGGTGTATTTTATAGCAAAGCCAGGAGGGTGTTGCTCCTATAGTGAAAGGAAGAGCTGGCTAAATATGCCCTAGTTTCCAGTCCTTTCTTTTCCTGTAGCTATAACTTGTCCCTTTTGTTGCTCACAAGTGGTCATTCAAGTATGGTGCTAAAAAAGGCAGATTTGAGTAGGTACCTAGTTGGGAGAAGTGAGTCAGTATAGTAAAGCATAGAGTGTGTGACATGAGTAGGTACCTGATAGTGCAGCTCTCTCTATGCAGGTGACCTTTCAGAATTATGTGGTGAGTGCAAGTTGAATGGTGAAGCAGAGTGTGACTTGTTTTGAAAAGAGGGTACCCCCAAAAATCGTCAAAAATAGGGGGGGGGGTGCCACCCTCCTTTTGGACCACGCCCCCTCCTTTTCAAAATCCTGGATCAGCCACTGATCATAGTAAACTTTTGCCTATTTGTAATCATACATGTACATTGGATTCTTCAGTGGAGCAGCAGTAAGAATGTAATCACTAAGGTACACTGTCAGCCTGACGCACCAGTTTTACAGTGGGTTGGTTATTATTCGAGACTACAGGGGTAGTTGATGTTAGTACAAACCCATTGACCTGATTTGGGTTCTATAGTGTATGTTCTACAGCGGTATGTATTGCCCATTTACAATTGGGGCTGAGAGTGTAGGACTGTGTGTAAGGCACATGGTGGATTTCTGTGTCAAAATATTAGGATGTGCTGTACAAAAAAGGTCTCACCAGCACTGCATTGGTACATCAAGTGAACTGCTATTCTTCCAGAATCAATCAAGATCCTCATGAGAAGCTATATATATATATATATATATATATATATATATATATATATATATATATATATATATATATATATATATACTATCTTATACTATTCAGAGGAAACACTACATACACCATGCTATTCTGTGTATAATCCCAGGAGGGCGATTCATAAAACTCACGCTATCAGCAGGGGAAGACGAACGGAGAATTATGAAATTCGTCAATATTGATACTTCAGGGAAAATGATAAAATTACAGCTTTTGAAACACACCATTTCATTCACCATAATTATGAATTCAATCAATGTCCTTTTTCACTTGATAGATTATAAATATGTGCACTTTTTGCAAATGATTGCAGAAATATTTTTCTAGAAGGCTCGTTTTTACATTCATCTTTTTATTCTAGATTGGGCGTCACTCTTTATGAATCGCCCGCAGACGCCCTACCCCTAACAACAAGCGGTTTACGTGCCACGTTTTCTATAGTTTAGAGTCATAGCCTGGCCCAACATCAGGGGGTCTAGGGCGGGCACGTGCCCCCTAGCCCCCCCCCGGGTCCCCCCCTGTCATACCTACACCAAACACACAGTGAAAAGTAACTTTTTGTTATAGAATTAGCCTAAATTTCTATTTGTGCATGACTGTGTAACACTGTCAGTCGTGAGTCCTTAGACCTATTTCTGTCCTTCCGACTAGGTCAAACCTCAAGTCACTGTCACACATCTCCTACGCAGTGTCCTCCACTACAATAGGATAATTATAGTAACCATTAAGAACAGTTAACTGTGCTCCGGATTCCAGAAGTATGCCCTTTGGCTTTTGAGCATACTGTAAAAAGTACTATAGTTTATTTTCAGCGACTCAGTCCCAGATGGAAGAAGGGAGTCATATAATTATACTTTTCATCTGCTTCGTATAGCCCCTTGGTTAGTACAGTCCACGGGACTGGCAGGTGCTTTAAAGGTAAATATCCCAGTTCATTTAATCATGATCTACCAACAGTATCTCTTAATTACTCCGCGTTATTTCATTTTGATGTATCTTGATGTCAGAAAAGCAAAGAAATCAGTACTTTATAGACCTAGATTTTTGATTTATGAAACTCTGAAGAAACGACATCCTAACTATAGTTCTCGAAAACCAAACACCCAATTTTTGCACATTTCTTTAAACCTCTTGAGAATTTGACCAAAAACATTGAAAAAGAACCTTCTCGCAGAGAACAAAACCACACAATGAAACTAGGTACTCATTGGGGAAACTTAAGCACAATGATAATTTGGAAAAAAAAATACAACAAAAAAACTGGTTGGTCTCTACTGCACTGATTCTAATTGTGAGCCTTAAAGCACATTCTTATAATCACACAATCAAAACATGTAACTTTTTAATGATCTTCAAATGTCCTCAGCTAACATGAGACATGAATAAATCATAATGCATAATCACCGTTTTGCATTATGCCCTTTGCCATCATGAATCCCTGGATATGACGCATTTATGACATTTCTATGGATTGTACAATCAACTCTGCCTGGTATAGAGTTGATGATGTATTTAAGCCCGCATTGTAAATAAACAATAGATTGCCATGTACTTGGTACAAGGCAATCTACTGTAAGGTGGTCAGACTTGTAACAACATCACCCCCCCCCCCCAGAGGCTCGAATAGTTGCCAATCCACTGCAAAACTGGTCACTCGGATCACAGTGTAACATATGATCCCCCAACTATTTCCTTACTTCGGCTATGATTCATATCTAATATATCATGGTGATGCTGCTAATACTGACCGAATAGCCTATTATGTGTTCCACAGGAAGCCATCTTAGGATAGGTTTTATTGACATTACTTTGAGTGACCATTCTGAAGTTGAGCTTATAAACTATAATATTATGTAAAAAAACACAAACTAATCAAAATACGTGGGTTGTATGTGAAGGGATGGGACATCAACGCATTCAAGATAAAAAAAATCTTGAGCAGTCTTTGAGTATTGAAATGTCTGTAGACGGGTGTATTAGGCACATAATTCCCTCTGCAACTCAATGCAAACTTTAGCATTTGGATGCCGGGTTCCTGCACACATTTATGATGCTATATGAGTGTTTTCAGCTTAAGATACAACAGCAGGTGGAATACCTATAGCCCTATGCCTTGTATGAGGGCGATAAAAAAGATGCTCCTTAAATGTTGTTTGGGAGAAAGTGGGAGTGTATCAACAGACACACTGGTAACCACAGAACGATGGAATATAAATAGACACTTCTATAAAAGCTACCTGTTACACACATCGGTATGTTTGTTTTATTCTATTTTGAACCCCACTCCTGGCAAATAGGTTTAATTGATAGAAGAAAAGCCAAAGTTACAAAGGGAAGGGATAGACTTAGCCAGAAACAATTGCAAAATTTCTTTCAAAAGGTAGGGGTATATTTTCCCCCTTTACGTTAAAAATTCAAACATGATTAGGTGTTGCGCTCTTCCTTCTCTAAAATCTGGATCTGATTCTGAGAGAGAGAAAGGAGTCATGAGACAGAGCAAGAGACAGTGGGAGACTAGATCGATATAAACGGAGAAAATCAAGATAGGGACAGGTCATCAGGAAGATAAATCAGTAGTGCATTCAATACTAATGCACCCTCAAAATCAAAGAAAAGTTCAAAACAAGTTTATTACAACAACAATACAAATTAAATGAATTTCAGAGTAACACTTACTTCTATAAGAGCTGTCCTCACAGTGAAGTATGTAAACATCTTTTTGCATACAGCGTTTCTCCAAGGTAAAAACCTTTTTCCAAAGTAACAGCAACCTTTCCAAAGGCAAAGTCTTCCTTGTTATGTAGTGGTCAATTCCTAAGTTACATATCGAGTCTACTGGTAGAATATCTCTGCTAGGATATCTCCAGAGTTCCAGAGTAATTCTTCTCAAACTAAAGGCCTTTTGCAAAGACAGTCTCAGGTAGATCACTCGTTTATCTACAGTAGAGGCATATACATGTAACTTACTAGAATCCCCTATAGTAATACTACCCTCTTCTCCAGTACATTATAAGTACCACCCCAGTAAGTAAGTAGCTGCTTCTTCAGTCACGGTGTGCAGGAGGGGACTGAGCTCACCTTCCTACCATCACCAACACTTATACACTAGGATCCACCCAACCGTGGAGGGGTGGCTGCCAGGGTATCCACCATGACCGGATGGGTGGGGGGGGGTAAGGGGGATGGCTGGTACATAGTTGGGGTACCGTAAAACCTTGAATATCAGTCGCACCCTGAATTTGGGAGAATGCTATAAGTTACATATGTGACAGGATCTGGGAAAAGGGCCGTTAGCACCGGGTGCTTTGAGGTCCCTATTCCCAGTACATGTCACATATGGAGCCTGAAAAGGTCGGTATTCCCTACTATAGTATATGTATATATAAAAAAAAACTCTCATATAAGCCGCACCCTGAGTTCAGGAACATTCTACAGGCCGCACCAGAGGCCTGGAATGGTCTATACGCCGCGATTTATATGCAGGGGTTCACGGTTGTATTAGTAGTATGTATACAGTTGTGGGGATGCTTTTGGGAGGGGTTGGGTGGGGGAAGGGGGGGGTCGGGGGATGTCAGTGGAGTGTGGCCATCAAAGGGTGGGTTTTTACCACGATTTAGAGAACGTCGTGACGCCTGGTGTCTCAAAATAACTGAGCAAGTTGCAGAAAGAATAGTTCCTGCACCCTATCATAAGCTTTCCTTTCTCCTTGTCTGCTCACATAAACAAAATTGTGTATAGCCAAGCAAAAAGGGTCCCCCAGGGAAAAAGTCAATTTTTAAATTCAATGATATATTACATGAGAAAATATATCTGCTAGTTTCAGAGTTACGGTTCTATTAATTTAGATGGTTACCGACCTATTCAAATCCCAAATAAGGTCTACCTTGTATATTTCATGAGATATATCATATGATATGTATAATTAGGCATAATTCTGCAAATTAGGGAAATTGTCATGTTCTTCACATTCTTTTTCTCATAAAATTTGATCTGATTATCAGGTTTTACCATCTTTTCAACACACCGATCCTTGTGGGTGTGGCTACCAATAAGCTTTTTTGATTCCTCAATTTTGAGTGAAAATAATGTATCCATGGGAACCAATATCAACAAAAACACTGATTTCTGCCCTCAAATGCCCAAAAACATTCTATTTACATTCAAAATTTGGAAGGTTTTCCTTAAAAATGGGAATTTCCCTTTAGGACGATTGTAATCTACATAAAATGTAGTATATAACTATTTTTGGTATATTTTCCCCCTTTTAGGCCATAGTGGTGTCCCCCTGGTGGCCAGAATTGGTACTAATCCCGCTTGGACTGTCCTTTTAACTTGCCTCCTCACAATTATGTTTGACATAGATGTCTTTTTCCCAGGAAGTCATTTCTCAAACGCTAAGTTTAGGGCAGTCCCAAATCGTACTAACCTGGCCTGGATCGGAAGAGAATTCTTGAGTATACAAGATCAATCACTACGACTCGTACATATACAGAGGGAAAAGCCATGCATCTGAATAGCCAATCGTAGCCAATTAGGGCTCACCCACTGCCCCTCAGTACGATTGTACTCGATTGTAGGGGTGTGCAATACGTAGTGGGGAGGCTAAGATCGTAGTGTTTGAGAAATGGCTAGCAGAGGTACAGACATTGGGGTGAATATCGATCTTGTTTCAAATCCACCCATAATTAATTTTGATAATATTGTAGAGTTGATGAGGGGCGGGTGGAAGATCAGGTCGGAGAGCTGACACCACTTGAACAAGAAGTCATTTCTTAGAAGCTAAGTTTTAAGCACCCCCAAATCGTACTGACCTGGCCTGAATCCGAAGGGAATTCTTGATTTTACAGGGTCAATCATTATGACTGGTGCAGATATAGAGGTAAAGGGCATGCATTTGAATAGGCAATCGTAGGTAATACATAATCACCCAGGGTCAATCACTTTAATTGCACTGGATCGTAGGGGTGGTTGAAATTGCAGGGAGAGGGGTAGGATCGTAGCGTTTGAGAAATGGCTAGCAGGAGCACGATGATGTTGCAGCATAACTGCTGACTGGAGATAATCCTGGCAGTAAGAGAGAAATTGTCTGCAAACCTAGTCTGTCTCAAAACTAGCTTGTCAAAATTTTGTATTTGTCTAGTTACAAGAAATAACTGTTTTAAAGCTTCACGGCCTCAGTCAAAGTATTTACTTTCAAGATTTTGAAAACACTTGGGGCTGTATATGTATAACCCCTAACCACGCTAAGCCTTCTTGTCATTCTTTTCTTGCCAATAATATTACTTTTAATTTTTACTCCTTTTTTTTAATAATACAAATATAATTTCAGGTTTTTCACTTGTGTATATGCTCGTGATGAATGTACCGTACAAACACCTCGTAACATGCTTGCTAAGATTGCTAAAGATGCAGTATCCTAAGTGTCCAATTATAGCTATGTGTCTATACATAATAGCCTCACCTTTGGCCGTACCTATAAATACACATACATAGAGAATGGTAAGTGTGGTGTGAGGTATTTCAGAATACAATGGATGGACCAGGGAAGGGGTGTTTGGGACGCAGGGATTTGTTATGAAAACTTGAGCAGTGGGCTGAATGGTTAGAATTAGAAAAAAAAAGAAAATACCTGTGTATCTTTACATAAAACACACCCCACCGTCACATATCAGACATTTGATATGATAGAAAGATTAATGAAATCACATTATCTTCTGTTTTAATCAATAGATTTTCAAATTTCAATGAAGTATGGGCAACATAAGGAGTGATAATTTGGGGGGGGGGGGGGCTGGTGGGTTTGCATACAGACTTACGAAAAAGATTTTGTCTCCCCCTCTTGAGGCAGTAAAAATGTTTTGAACCCTCGTAAGGGAGGAAAATCATGCACGAACATGCCCTTTGAACCTATAGTAATATGCAGGGTTTTCCACTGAAAAAATTCTGACCCCCCCCCTTCAAACCCACCAGCCCCCTCCCCCGTTGTTAAAAAAATGATCACTCCCATAGAGGTCCCCCACAAGCTTATATGGATACCCCAGAGTAGGGATGGAGAAAGCCTTCGGGAGATTCAAGGCGCACCAGGAAGTCATTTCTCAAACCCAACGATTAGGTCCCTGCTGGATCGTACCTACCTTGCCTCTCACGTAGGGCTATTCTTGTATATACATGGTCAATCACTACGATTGGTGCAGATATAGAAGGAAAAGGTATGCTGCTGCATAGCCAATCGTAGGTATTGTAGGGTCACCCACTCCCCCTACCTATGATCGGACTGGATCGTAGGGGGTGTACAATTCGTAGTGGGCAGTCTCAATTCGTAAGGTTTGAGAAATAACTAGCTGGGGTCATCCTTGTGTATGTATTTGTGGTGTGTGCTAGGTGGGGATTGAAAAGTGTGCATTAATTATCAAAGGCATCCATGCAAAGCTTAGAAAATCATGGGAATAGGCATTTTGATTTATCATATTATCTACTTCAGTATGGCATATCCCAAGATACAACGACTGGACACATTCCCAGCTGGAAAGGAAGTGTCCCTAGTGTGCCTTGGGGAATGACCTTCAGACAATAATGAGAGAAACATTTTCCAGGAAGTAAGGTGCATTTTGAAGCCCCTGGATATATATATATATATATATATATATATATATATATATATATATATATATAGGCTGTATATCGGCTGATAGACCCATCACACCATCAATGCAGACCAATAGGGCTGCCAGAGGTTTCTATAATATCCAGTGTTATACCACGATTTGTGGGTTACACAGTGCTTTTTGGTGTCTATTCCCATCCACATATCTGTCGATATTGCACACCCTACAGGCTGTAACATCAATTTTGGAAGGCGTGTGGTTATCCATGGAAGGCGTGCGGTTATCCATGTAAGGCGTGCGGTTATCCATGTAAGGCGTGCGGTTATCCAGGATAACTGCACGCCTCTCATGTCCTCCCATGTCATATGTTACATGTTAAAACCCATGATAACCTTGACCAGAACAGGGCTCGAACCTGCAGCCTCAGATCCCTAGTCCAACCCCCTATGCAGTGCGCCACAGGGACTGACGAGATACGCACGGTTAGAACCAGGTCTTCGTATGATACAAAGCCGTGAGCGCTGTCGCTGTCCGCTGCCGGGCGAGGAGGTGTATTATACACAAACATAACCGCGAGATGCAGTGAACCGAGAAGGCGCGGTGGTCTAGCGGTTAGCACGTCGCGCTCAGCCGTCAGAGGTACCTGGATCGCGCCCCGGTCCGTGCGCATCTTTTTTCGCCGTGTGCGCTGTCGCTGTCCGCTGCTGGGCTAGGAGGTGTATTTTATACACAAAAATAACAGCGAGATGCATCTTTTTTCGCCGTGTGCCCTGTCGCTGTCTGCTGCCATGCGACGAGGTGTATTCAGTACACAAACATAACAGCGAGACGCATTGAAATCTATTTTTGCCGTGTGCGCTGCCGCTGTCCGCTGCTGGGCTAGGAGGTGTATTTTATACACAAACATAACCGCGAGAAGCATCTTTTCTTCGCCGTGTGTCGCTGCCAAGCCTAGCCGAGACCGGGGCTGCCGCTGTCTGCTGCCGGGCGAGGAGGTGTATGTACCGATCGTGTACACACAATGGCTGGCATCGAGTCCCGGGGAGGGGGAATAATTTTTGTTTTCAACTTGAATTTATTGGTATAATATTGATTATTTATTGGTTTCGTGGTATAAAATAAGTAGTCAATGGATAACTCATGACTTGTGTGTGTTAGCAAAGGCTAATAACACTCGGCCTACGGCCTCGTGTCATTATCCTTCACTAACACACATGTGTCATGAGTTATCCATTGATTACTTGTTCAATATGGAGTGGCCTTCTGTTGGCCGACACCATGAGTCGTTCAGCTTATAGAACGATCAATCATGTGGCGGAAAATGACGCATATCCTCCAGCTACAACTATGATATTATCTCTTGAGAATTCAAATGGCTTCCTCATCTAGTTCAAAATAAAAACAAAAATGGTAACCTACATGAACAGGCATATTTCTAGTTCTATTGTTATTCACTATCAAAGCCCTGTACAGTATACAAATTCCCACAGTCTACAGAATTATATTTGTGCAATCTCCAGGTAAACCAGGGGCGATAGCAGGGATGTGGGAAAATAGTACAGTTTATGTATTCATACGTGTTTAAAACAAGTATTATAAAAGCGTATTGTTATGTGTTGCAGAGTTATTTAGAACAGATAGAGTATTTACACATGATTAGGATAATAAGTCTGTGTGAAACAACCAGTTCTCAATAGATTTTGAATCTATTCATGGGGGGGGGATGTTAGTAATAACTTAAACTATTTGAATTTATACACCCTATCGTATACAAATAGAATAAGCCAAAGAGGCTTGCAACATGGACTTAAGAAATAAGGCTTAAGGACTCTCTTGTCTACAATTCGGGGCCATCCATAAATGATGTCATGGCAAATTTGACTTTTTTCACCCCCTCCCCCATCATGTTTTTCTTTTTGCCAATTTTACAATGCTGATGAACCGGGCCTGACCCCCACCCCCTCCCCCATCCGGCATGACGTCATTTGTAGCCCCTTATTACAATATTTTCCTGGCTTAACGTCGTTAATCATTACAGACCAAAGGAAGCTTCAGAAATAGTACCACAAAAATTCAAACTTTTACTTTTTCTATATTCGGGAACATCAACAACATAGGTGAAAGGTTAGGACTAATGGGTAAAGATGATGTGCAACGCAGTCCCACGTATAACTATGATAATAAGTACAGGAGCCATTTCTCCTCCTCCACCTACTTTTTTCAGGAGGGTGATTCATAAAAGCTGACATTTCAGATTCAGATATGAATATTTTCAACAAGGAACAAATAAATTGACATAGTATGTATTTCTGATGTAATACATGCCTAGATGCTATTTTGAATTTTGCAGGAATATCAGACCTCTACACCCGGAGTGTTCAGAGTGGTTCAGACTTCTACACCCAGAGGTTGTTTAAAAACAGTGGTAAATAGCATAACATAAGCTCCTCATGGTGTCCTACACGCCAACATAAGCTCCTTATGGTGCCCTACATGTCAGGCTATGGCTTCTTGAATAAATTATATAGCATATCATACCATAGGACTCTATTATATATTACTTATACACTGTAGTATAGGACTGTAATAGTTATGAGTAGACGCATGCGGCGGGGAGAGACGAGCCTATCCGGCGGAGAGTTCAGATGTAGTGCGCACGGCCGACACCGGGGGGCGCCTCTGTGGGTGGAAGCTGCCTTATTTGGGAATAAGTGGGCGTGGCTTGGGGTGTGACGTCGCAGTGTGAGGAGGGGAGTATAAAAGACAGAACGGAACGGGAAACTGAGGAGGAATGAGTTGGAGTTCAGCCGAGCAGACGTACTAAGGAGATACAGCAGACGAGAGCAGATCCGCCGGAGCTCGAGACGAGAAGCCGTCCGCTGGAAGAGCTAGCAAGCTGGGTGTATTGATATAGTGCAGCAGAATAGATGACCGGTGTTCCTAAGCCTAAGGGCAGCTGGGATTGTGGCCCCTGAATAAAGAAAGACATTGTTGATTGAACCTTACTCGGCGTTAGCCTTTATTTCCTTTACAGGACTCTAACTTCAGTGTGTATACACTAGATATATGTTAATACTTCATGGCTGACCTCTCCGTCCTCACCTTAAGTTTCTAGAGCATGTAACATTCTACCTTCTAAAATCCCATTGGTAGCAAGTGTGCAAACCTTTGACCAAGCAATATATATTCTATACGTCATGGTGTGTAACGTTGAATGGAGGACAAGTCCCATATACCCTGACTATAAGCTCGCTACTGTCACGACGAAGGGTGACAGTGATGCAGGGAAACACCCCCCTCCCCTCGCATCCCACAATATCGCTCTCAGCTTCCCTGTAATTATCTTCATCTTGATTGGCTTGCTCAAAACAAAGTGCAAAATAAAGGTTTGAATCAATTTAGAATAAATATATATAATTGGGGTTATATGGTAGATGAATTGATAAGTGAAAATAAAACGAAAGGCAGCTCTGCGAGATTAGATATCATCCATCTATCTCACGCAATTTATTAGGGATTCCCGCAGCTAGAGAAGATAATAATGTGCTCTAGGGTGCCATCAGGTACCCAACTGTAACTCCTGGGTGCTAAAAGAAGAGACTTTAAAATTCACCTTTCCCGGTACATTCAGCTATTTGTGGAACATTCTCAGGCCAAGGTTACATCTTTAAGCTAAGAGAGCCAACACACAGGAAGTATCTGAACCATCCATGCATGGATGGATGCAAACTCCCACCAATGTGCTATATCACCCTGTATACATCTTAATATACAGCACGACTTTAGTATGAATCATACAAGTAAATCCTGAGTACTGTATCCGCATTAGGCTGTGCTGTAATGGAAAATATAATGTGAAGAAGGATATAGCTATACGTGATTGACTCATATTATATTCATTTATATGAACATGCTTACTGAAATGAAAGCTGCCTTAAGTCATGAGCTAGTAGCTAAATTCTACGTTTTGCTATGTCTTTCTCCTACCAAAAAAATACCCAAAAAAATCAGGTACGTAGTAAAGGGAGTGGTCATTATTTATCAACAGGGGGGGTGGTGGGTTTTCGTGCGGACGTGCGGAAATTTTTTCCGCCCCCCCCCTTGACGGCAGTCAAAATTTTTTCCGCCCACCCCTGCGCCGGAGGCGCGGCGAGTTTTTGCGCCCCTCTTTGATCTATAGTAGCGCGCGGGCTTTTTTGCTAAAAAGAGGGTGAATTTTTTTAGCCCCCCCCTCAAGAGGGGTCAAAATTTTTTTAAGCCCCCCCCTCGGGAGGGGTCTGAAAATTTTACGCCCCCCCTCAAACCCACCACCCCCCCTGTTGATAAATAATGACCACTCCCTTAGCACCAACAATCTACGTAGATCTACCTCTGTGCAACGTCTATCTACGAATGTGTGTTTACTGGGTATACATTGATTTCCAACACTTCAAAGGTATTGTTTCTTTTCCATCTTCAATTCTGTTATAACTGATGAGGTGCAGTATCCAGTCAATACGAAAACTCGCAGGACAGAGGCCATTGCTGTCAAAATCGCTACTGGGCCTGCAGAAATGACCAGACTGCGAGACCGAATATCTGGCTGTAATCTTAGGACCATGGGCTACATATTGGTTTCCGGTCCTGCCAAAATAAGTCTGGGCCTGCAGACCGAATGACCTGCAGAGGGAAAAACGTTTTGTATAGACTGTCAGTATCTAGAAACTCCTCCTAGGGTACACGATATGTTTCTTGGTATCAATTTCCGTGTTTACAGGGTATCCACAGTCACGATTTGCATAGATTATGGCTGGCAGAATAAATCACCCATCTTTTATTGTATGTCACTAGTTGGTGGGTTAGCCCTATGGTCATCAAATGGGCTGATCTCATATGGGTATTAGTATGAAAACGAGGGTACATCCGATCCTTGTCTTAAGTCAGCTGCACGGGGAAAGACTGTCCTTAAGGTTCCGCCTGTTTGAATAGTTCATTTTATTTTAACCCTTTAAGGCCCTACATATAATGCATTAAAGCATGATGACCAATTTGGCCGTCATGTTACACAAAGGCAGCTCTGGTGACTAACTCACAAGGTCTACATTCATGCATCGTGCCAACCCTACGGGATTGATACACGAATGCACAATGATGACCAATGAGCTTGACGCACTCCTGTATCAGCGACGCACTCCTGTTTCAGCGGAGATAACACGTAATCAATTACCTTAGGCAATTTATAGAAGGGGACTATAGCACTTTAGAACAGTGTAACCGTCGGGCCGCCCGATGGTTAGGCCTGTCGGGTTTACTAGCTGTATGATCGATACTATAAGAGACAACACATACAAGCAAATAGAGTTTCCAAAATAAATTACTTTTATTACAGTTTTAACAATAACTGTCGGTATGTGTATCAATCTTGTATGAACTCTCAATACCATCTAGGACTAGATAAATCTTTATAAGAACATAGCAAAGTTAGGATGTGCGAGTCGTCTTAGGATCTAAGACGTACTAGCGCTGTATCCTGAGGTGAACCCTTATAAATGGTGCCAATTAACACCACGTGACTAATTAGAAAAGAAATGAACATGAAAGCGTCCACATATGGAGGGAAGACGCTTGGCGACAAAGTAGTTATATAATAAGATTAAAGTCGCCATAGTGTGAACAACAACGGAACTATGTGAGTTTAGTAATATACCCGGTCGGTACATAGTGTTTCAATGGTAAGTATACTGGTAGGTGAGTATCAAGGAAATCTATGGCAAAAATACCAACTCTGGTACACAGTATATTTTCTCCCCGTCTACTCAGACTCCTTTTTTTATAACGAGCATTGCTTATAAGGATTTCTTTATGTGTGATTAGGTGTATAAGAAGATCGATTACTGTGTTATGCGAGAAGGGAGGTACTCTAGCTCTTCTGTAGATACATTATTTTGGTGTCTTCTCACTTCCTGGTTCCCCGGCCTGATTCCCAGGGCCTCCTAGCTGCAGCTCTGAAGGTCAATAATTATGTGCATGCAGGAAACACCCGTGTTGGACAGGTTAGTTTATCTATATATGCATCAAGTCTCGGCCTGTCAAGATGTAGATGACTTTAGGACTTTAGGACATCATATATTTAGGCATAACTGCTGGATGCTGAGATAAATGAGAGCAAGAGAATACTTCGAGAAGACTTAGCCTATGAGTATTGATCTTTATTGATCTCTAAATGACTATCAAAATCTGTGAATTCCTCTAGCACGACAGCCAGTTATTGAAATGTGATAGAAAACTGTGTAATCATCTCTGGCTATAACTATACGGAGGCAATCATCTTGGGTTAAATGCAATTGCTGGAGGGTTTTTTCGCAATAATTATAATCAACGCTTTTTAAGGAATGACCTCCAGACCACACCAATCGTCACCTGTATTTTGATCTGGCCCCAAAACACTCAATTCTTATCAATTGGATTTGCTGGAAGCAATGTATTATGTTCTTTTCCATGTGTTTTCTTTATCTTTAATCTCAGATGAGGTATTTAAAAACATTTTTTTAACTACATTTCCTCATTGAAAAGCAACAAAAAGTTATGGTGGACTGTTTTGTGTGCATGGGTGATTCCCATCGTCAGAGTTTCGGAATCCTTCCAGATACATTAAAACTATTACAGTACTATTGCCAATGCCAATAAGATGTCGTGCCAAGAGGAGGGTAGACACCTTTAGATGTGCACACTACTTATACAATAGATCTAGAGCAGGAAGTTTCCTTTAAACACTACATAGTTGTACGACATGCTTGCATATAACAGTATCCTAGGTGTGTTGGGTAGTGATAGCTTTTCTCACAGATGCCAACAATATGCATTCCCCAGGCAAAGATAAGTATACCCTCCCCCTTGTGGGGAATCGAAATCATGTACGAATGTGCCCTTTTAACCTAACATTGTGGATTATTTCCAGGTGAATAATATAGAGAATTCTCTTTTTCTTCTCCCTCAGAGGGTTTGCGCAATTTCGGAACCCTCAAACCCCTACCACCCTGCCCCTGTTAAAAAGTGACCATACTCTTGAGCAGTTTTGAATATTGGCGTGAATCATAATTAAATGAAAAGTAGTCATTTGTTGAATTAAACATTCACAGAAAATATATTGTTAAAAAAGTGATGAATAGTGATCGCTTTAGGGTGATCAATATGACGAGGACTGGGGGGAGCACCCTTGTCATCTTTGGGTCATCATATGTGATCACTTAAGTTCTTGTTGATGACCTATTATTATGTAATGTGAAAAGTCTTGCAACAAGAAGGAAAGGAGTACTTGCATGTATGATGTACAAGTATATACAGGAACCGGAGAATAGAATAACCCCAGTAAGACCTCTCAGGGGTAATGATAGAATAAAAATTAGAGTAAATAGACCTAGAATACAATTATACAGATCGAGTCCATTATATAGAGGCAATATCATCTGGAAATATTTACCTGTACAAGTACGGTCTGCAGATAACTTGCAAAAGTTCAAGAAGTACTTAGGTGACATATTAGTATGACTCTGATTTAATATTTGAAATATCTTGAATTATAATATATATGACTATTGTGAGTTATGCGACTGCTCATGGAAACCACCTGTTTAACAACAATTGAATGTATCATTGCAAATGTTTGATTGTATCCACCTTTTTCGGCTGATAATTGAAAAAGCTTCAATACATTAAGATATTGTTGGCCAATAAACCTTTTTCAAACTTCAAACTTCAAATTGATTAGTTTTTTTCTTCGACTTTTGTCTGCATTTTGGAGCAAAACATGAAGTCATCAAAATGATGATAGGGGTGATCACTTTGATTACCTTTCCTCTTCTTTTACTGCTTTTATCCCATATGACATACATTTGCAGTTTTACTGATAGGTGCATATTCCCTTATTAATCTGGGTGAAACTTTTGAACAGGAAAGGTGTCTAAGCTCTGACTGCATCCATTTTACATTCATTACATTCTAATAAAAAAAAATTTCCAAATGTTCTCATTCTCCATGTTGTCTGAACATTCAATCAGTCAAAGCTTGCAGTATAGCTATAATTCAATAATGCCCTTGGGTATAAATCATGTATATCACACAATTTTATAGTAGGGGCCCCTGGTGGCAGAAATAAGGTGCTCAAAATGATCACCTTCTGTCATCTATTGGAAAAGATCACTGAACTCATCTGCACTGATCACTTTTCTATAAGTCCATATTTTCAGTGTTCTTTATTATAAATCAGTAGTTCTGTGGCTTGTTTCCTGGCAATCCGGGTACATTAGCCCGGATCCAGTCGATGAATGGTTCTATTCCAGCGTACACTCCGGTCGCTCCCTTGCACCGAGCTCCGGATGCCCAGGATGCTACTCCGGCTACCACCCAATCACCCTCTCCTGTGATGTCACAGTTCAATGGGCTCCCACTGTCACCCTGGATAAAGAAATCATAGATTGAATTTGTTGAAAAAAGACTGTATAGGGGAGAGACAAGTCAGACAGATAGATACACAGATACAAGAGTGAGACCGAGAGAGCCAGACAAACAATCATGCATACAGACAACTTTAAAGAGCCAGGGGGAGACAGATAGAGAATTAGAGAGATAGATAGAGGGTGAGAGAAAGAGGGAGAGGGGGGAGAGAGAAATAGAAAAAGAGACAGACAGACAGACAGAGGGTGAGAGAGAGGGAGAGAGAGAGAGAGAGAGAGAGAGAGAGAGAGAGAGGGGCAGAGAGGGAAAGAGACAGACAGATACAGTCTGAAGGACTTTTGAAATACCAGGAAAAATAGGGATGCCCAGAAATAAATGATATATACACGTGGAAGAACCTGGCATGTGAGGCACATTCAGTAGGTAGCAGCTTTAAGTACAAATTTGCGGAAAGCAATTTTCTACTAGTACTATAAATATGTACTTAAAACCCCACTTTAAAAAATGATCAGTCACTTCCTCAAATTTGAGATAAACATTTGTTAAGCTCGATGGTGATAAAACTGCGAGATACTGACAAAAATCTATAGGTTTGTGAGCATCTCACAACCATCAGGCTAGATACTGACAAAACTGCGAGATACAGACAAAACATGTCCAGATGGTGACAAAAGGGGCTTTTGTCACCATCTCACAATGCATACAAGCTAGATGGTGACAAAATTGCCAAAGTGTCACAAAACCCTTGTTTTTGTCTTTAAAACCTATGTTCTATGCATGAATCTCAGTGGGGGAAAAATCTGAAGTGGTTTCTGTCACTAACTTGCAGTTTCATAACATGAATTTTTAGATGGCAATTGCCCAAAAAGGTTTTTTGACACTATCTCACCATTCTTTCACACAAATCTCAGTGGAAAAATACTAAAAATTGGTTTCTGTGACTATCTCATAGGTTTGTAGCTTTAATTTTTAGATGAAAATTGCACAAAAATTGTTTATATCAATTATAGCACCTATTTTTTGCACAAATCTCAGCGGAAAAATACCAAAAATTGTTTTTTGTCACTATCTCGCAGTTACTTGAAATCTTTTGTTGAAAATGTCCTAAATATGGTTTTTGTCATTATTAACAAAAAAGGTTTTTGTCACTATCTCACAGCTTTCTTGCCTAAATTCTTGGTTTTAATTGGCCAAAAATGGTTTTTGTCACTATCCCACCTATTTTTCACACAAAGCTCAGTGGGAAAGTACTAAAAAAGTGGTTGTTGTCAGTATCTCGCAGTTTTGTAGCATAAATTTTAGATGAAAATTTGCCAAAAATATTTGTTGTCTCTATCTCACCATTTTTTCATACTAAAAAGTGGTTATTGTCACTGTCTTGCAGTTTTGTTACACAAATGTCTAGATGAAAATTGCCCAAAATTGGCTTTTGTCACTATCTCACAGTTTTGTGCCTCAGATATAAGTCTCCCCTCACCTTCTCTAGAGATGCCCAATCTATTTCCTGCATAGAACATAGGTTTTAAAGACAAAAACAGGGGTTTTGTGACATTTTGGCGATTTTGTCACCATCTAGCCTCAATGCATTGCGAGATGGTGACAAAAGCCCCTTTTGTCACCATCTGGACATGTTTTGTCTGTATCTCGCAGTTTTGTCGGTATCTAGCCTGATGGTTGCGAGATGCTAACAAACCTATACATTTTTGTCAGTATCTTGCAGTTTTGTCACCATCTAGCTTAACAACACTTTCTTCTTGAACTTTGTCTCAGGAGGGTCCTCACCCAGAACGCACCTGACTGTGTCTGACTGCGCAAGCAACCAGGTTCACAGTGACTGAGCATATAGGACTTTTATGTAAGGAAATGTTTTTTTTTATACCAATCGTGATATGATATTCTGCACATCGAGGGTATCATGGGACTGGTACAAATAAAGCAGTATGTTATTGTTGTTTTAAGGGGTGTGGTATGGATGCACAGGAGCAATGAATCAGTACACAATAAAATAGTACAGGTAACGTTGGAAAGTGACATGCACAATTGGGATACATATAGGCTTGCACTTAAATGTAACTGACCAAATGGTATTAACAGCAAGTTTTAATTGAAATAATTGAAAATAAAAAAGATAAATGAATCAAACATACACAGTCACATTCATGTATTCTGTTTTAGCACTAAATAATGAGATATTAAAGATTAGAATGTGCTGTGTATCCACAGGCCAATAGAATTGGTACTGACAGAATTTCGGACAACAAAAACACATTCAGCGTCCATTTACAATGACAAAAACACTTCCAGCATCCATTAAGGAAGACAAATTCAAATATGTTAGATATGCTCGTTGTAAATGGACGTCAAAATTGGTTTTGTCGTTACAAATTCGATTGCCTTGTGGACACACAGCTTGAAATGTTCAACTCTTACATGGCAGACTCCATCCTCAGGGCCAGCTACACAGACATGTTCATCGAGGATATTTTTCCCCCAACCTGGCCTCAGAGTGTCCCATATCCTAGTGCACTCTGATTTAGAATGCACTACAGTCTTCAGCTCACGTAGGTACGAGCTAACATCACGAGTATCGGGATCTGAGGGAGAGAATATGGGGGTGATACAATATAACAGGTTGCACATTTTATCTAAAACTGGGCACTTTAACACAAAAGGGTTCGAAGGGCAAAACAGACAGAGATAATGTAAAAAAAGTAAGAAGGTTGGTTTCAGGCTATAGGTTAAACATCTAGGGTAGGCTACGTTGATCTTTTTTTTTTCATTACCTTCACTTTAGTTTCAATCCAATTTGTTTACTTCAGTTATCTTGACATCAATTTAATTGCATCCCAAAATTCCCAGACGCCTAAAACACCTGAAAGCAGTTTTTTTCAAACAAGTTCAAAAAGGTTCTGCCCTGTTTTGAAACACATACAGTGGAAAGCGGCACAAAGAAAGGAAAGGACATACACAGGGTCATCAAAAAAGATATGATCTACCAAAAAAAAAGAAAAAAAAAAGAATTACAGAAAGACAGGCATGGATACAATGTATATATATATATATATATATATATATATATATATATATATATATATATATATATATATATATATATATGGGAGAGGTAGGAGCGATTCACGTGTTTCTATGTGGGATTTGAGTATGTATATGTACACTTCTGGTGTCTTGCTTTATTTATTTTTTACTCATGTTTTGTTGTTTGGAGTGGTTCGCTGCATGTGGTCTGGAAGTTATGCAGAAATGTATATTATATGTACAGTAGAAGTCGTAAGCAGGAAGATTGAAGATATTTCCTTATTGAACTGTATGTTTATTTATTCCATTTGACTATTATGCCCTTATACACTACGGGATTTCCGGCTACATTATCATGGAATGATACCCAGTCAGTGTCTAAGGTATAGGGTGTTTATGTTCCTAAATTGTATACATGAGATTCAAAAGTGTAAACATGAGATTCCATTTGCACAGGCTCTGTTGGACCAGAGTGTAAATAATACAACTGTGACCAAGTAGGGGTGGTTACTCTGTTCTGCTATGTAAACATCAACACATCAGAATATAAATAACAACACACCAGTCTATTTACAACTCACCATAAATCGCAGGGTCCTGTAAAAAACAAACCTGTCTGATATTGAAATTGAAAGACTCATCATAGTAAAAGTTTGTTATGTTTACATTAGATCAACTTGATTTAGTAAACAAAAACATCTTTTCACAACAAAATCATGCCTGAGATTGCACACGAAGGCATCACCACATAGACAAAGAGCTCCCTCAACAATCGATTTTTACTTTGGAATAATTACAAATGACACTATGTAGTCTGTTTTTGTACCACTTTTGTGCGAATAGCTCGGATTCTTTGCAAAAATTACGTAGTGGAGTCTCCACTTTGACATTATCCAATGGTCTTCCACCACTGATTGATCATCTCAAGGGCGATTCTTTCCTCGGTTCAGTGCACATATCGCTGTTAAAGTAACCTATTCACTTCCCTATCCCCTTGATTCTTTTGTCGGAAACATTCAGAAAGTTATCAGTGAAAAAAGAAACCAAATGCTTATTTCAGCTATCTATATTCAGATCTATATTCAGATATCCATTTAGCTAATAAAAATCTAATTTATATAGTAGACGATAAATGATATAAATCTAGTTTACACACTAGATGATAAAACTCCTGACACTGAAGGGTATTACACAATATCTTTATAATGTAGGGTCTAGCTCTGGTCCATGACATAGGCCATCTGCCTCGTTCCGGTTGCACCAGCCCTCAGGGGCTGGTCAACCAGCGTCAGCTGCCCCCTTGTGTATCATACCAATCCTGGTGTAGGTGGAAGGTAGGAAGCTACAGGTCTGGGGATGTAGCTTAGTGGTAGAGTGCTCACTTTCAAGCTGAGAGACCTGGGTTCGAATCCCAGTGTTTCCAAAGACCTATATTCACTCACCCCTACAACACAAATGAAATTCCAACCTGATAATTCTATACTCACTATAACGGCCCCAGCCTACAGCCCAGCACTTGGGGTTTCCTACAAAGTTGTCTCCGTGCCTTGGGAGTTGGACAAAGCTGACCCAGGGGTGGGCCAGTTTAACTGGACGGACCAGCTGAGCCACTGCTACATCGTATGGCACACCAGGGATACGGGGTCCTCCGTACTTCTCATGCTGAATCAAAATAATTATCATCAAAATGAATATGCATAAATAGATAATGAATATATAGATAGACAAAGAGAAAAAATACATATTATGTGGAGGTAGATATGGGAACATGATAAAACAAATAAGATAAAATGAGTAGTTTGGACAATGTGACTGCAGCAGGCTTTTGCCTGAAAATGTGGACTTTACACTTGCTTTGAATTATTCTGCAATAGCACATGGAAGTTTGAATCATCACCTGTTGGTTTTTTAGAAGAAGTGAGAAGAATAGACATTCTATAGAAGAATATGGATCAGGTCGCCAGAAAGCAGTAGATTTTGTGTTTTGGGGTCATTTTGGACTCTTATATGGCTATGGAGAAAGAAGTTGAACACCAATCTTGTCATACATAGACTCATTTGATAGAGGACACTTAGGGCTATCAGAAAGATGTAAATTTGTGGTCATCCATAAAAAATTCTCAGACTTATTGCCTGCTGAAGTGAAAAAAACCAAGCCAAATTTGTTCTTTTTTTACTTTTTGTATTTTTTACAAGTGTCCTGTATTGAATAAAGAACATCTGGAGTATCACAAAGTTATTTTTTGTATTGTATATGATCATAGGTATCATTTTCATGAGGTTTGGACATGTCACTGAGTGAGAATTTTTCATCATATGACTTTGAAAATGCAAATCTGTAATTTGTAACGTCCGTTACCTAAATCTAAATCAGTTATAAAACATGAAAAAAATGGAGCTTCAAAATCTTTGTTATTACCCATATGGAGGGCCCATTATCCCCTACTGTGGTCAAAAAGTTGTGTGTCTATCTACATTTGTGTCCGTGTGAGAGCAGCTTATGTGAAATAATTCTGATAAAAGTACCATCATGTAAGAGGCAGTCTGCTGTGCATGCATAACTCAACTTTTTTTTCAATTTTTATATTTGAAGTCAATAATAGACATGTTGGCCTTGTTATTTCATGCATGTGTTTATTATGCATAATGGGACATTCCTATATTACTGACAGTAACTTTAATTTCCTCTTATGTCATCATTTTGGAACCGGACGTTACATGACACAAACAAGCAATAAAAATGGAACCAGACTTCCCAAGTCGGTATTTTTTGGTTTTCCGAGGTGGGGGGTTGTCCCTCCACAAATTTGTTAAACGTTACATAAAGCTATTAGAAAATTAATTTTTCAGGCCCTTCAAGGGTAAAATCTTACACTTTCTGACGAGCTGACCCATATATAATAAGGAGAAAATTAGGGAGAACTGTAGAAAGACGTCATCTTGGCAAAATTAGGGAGAATTAATTGCATGACTTGATTTCCATTTTCCCAATTGGGTTATGTAGAGTAATAAGATAATGGCATCAATTGGCATAGTAGTTGCGATATACATGTATATCAGAACACATATAAATGTGCAATGCATACTGTCTTACATATCACTATGATTGAAATTGTGATTCAGCAACTTCTCCACCCTGGCTTTTATTTGTTGGTTGATTGAAGTCACGAATCGCGAATCATTGTAAGGGCCAAGGGCATCCAGGTTATTGAAAAATAATGCAGACTGCTGAGGAAGTTTTATTTATCTGGGAATTTTAACTGTGTCTCTATGGTTACAGGTGAATGAATCTCCAGTTGCCTAATGTATAAATAAACTCATTTCCACACCTCCTTTTACCCGTAGACTAGGGAATGTGTCTGTGATTATGTGGGTATCGCTGGCATCCGTGGGTATTATTACTTTTCAAGGGTGAATATTCCTGACAATCACAATTTGAACTGTTGTGATATTATTTCTACCCTAATCTATGTAGATCACTAATCACCATTGCTCTTATTTATTGGTTTTATTTATGTAATAGCATTAGGCATTCACTTAATTGTGGTGCCCAGATCTCTCCACATCTCTCAGGGGTTCACTTCTCTATGCCCCTCACCTCTTCTGCATACCTACGGCTACACCGTGAAAATCAAAGCAATACAGCAATGGACACAGAAGGGACTTTCTAAATGCTCTAATTATTGCTATGCCTCTGAAATGCCCTCCAAAGTACCATATAGACAGAGTTCAATGACGATTTGTCTTTCAGGTTGTTTCTTTGCACGTGGATGTCAGGCTGTCTCCCAAAAGGCCATAGGCTCCGTGGCAGAGAGCCTGACATCCACAAGTGAAGAAATAGCCTGAAATGACAAATCTGAGTTGAACTCTGTATTTACCCAGTAAACACCATACCAAACTACTAAGTAGATCTTTGGCATAACTAGGTTTGGTTCCTACCAAATTGGTTTGAATTACATTTTTTTGCTTGGTATATGGACATTCAAACGTTAAGGTTTAACTACGTTCTAGATACATAGCATCTAAAATTCATTTTCCTATGTATTTTAACGTTTTTCTTGTACCAAAAAGCTACCTAAAAAATTTAAAAAAAAGAAAAAAAAAGTTATAATACTCCCTATATCAAAATTGTTTCCAGGTATGGCCTGGATTGATCCCAGGACCTACAGACTGAGCTATCTAGGCAGTCAATTTATCTATATTCAAGAGCATAATATATTCTCTTGGATCTTGGTGGAAGGTAATGAAAATGACATAATGGACCTTTCATACACAAATCTTTGTCAGAATCTATAGCGCAGTTGTAGGAAGCAGGCATTAGATGTGGAAGATCTAGGGTTCAAGGCTTCACCTTGATGGACTTTTACCAACGTTTTTCTCTTTTTTTTCTTCTTTCCCCCTATTTTTGGAAAGCTCTTTGGTAGTAGAAAAACGTAAAAAATATGTAGAAATATGTATTTATTATATATCTACGTATCTAGAACATAGATAAACCTTAATGTTTGAACGTCCACATATTAAGCAAAAATACGTAGTTGCAACCAAAATTCTACGTAGATATACATCTTACAACGTCCATATATGAAGTTGTGTTCACTGGGTATTTCATGGTTTTACATTGTTAATTAAACAAAAACTCACTTTTATTAATGCATGTTTTGGGCAGGGTGTGGAGAATGGGCTACAGTTGAGAATGGAAGGTCGTTTCTCCACGCCCACCTCGGAAATGGCATTCTAGTACTAATCTATAGTAGACTATGTTCCTATCATGAAATAAAACCCATTACCACTCACCACAATGATCTTCTTCACATAGACCATATCCTCGTAGTCATTCTGTGTGAAGGCTCCCACTAATACACGGTAGTCCTCTGGCTTTCTGAAATGTAACAATACAGGGTTCGCTGAATGAGGCAATTTAAGCATTATCTAATTTAGTTTTCAATGTCGATAGTTTGCAGTTGCTTTGAAATAATTGCAAAATAACATTGAAGAGTATTTAAGGTGTGTTCTGTGTATGAGTTCACACCCCGAAGTTAACACCAGATTAAGCTATGGGGACTTCTCAAAAACGTTTCATCTTTTTTGAGAAATGTCTTCCATGGCAAGGTGAAATCGAAGGGGTCGCCTCCCAACCCCTGTGGCTATATAAAGCCGGGTCGGTGACTGGCGGGGTTAGAATCTTTATGGGTTCTATACGAACAGGAGTGCTTTCTCCCCTCTGTCTCCGAGAACTTATATAGGTAGCTAACACTTTGGTATGTTTGATTTGGAACTGGGAAACCCTTAGTTGAGTTGTATTAGGAATCTGAATAAAAACATTGTTGCCTCTTATGTAACCGGAGACTGTAATTTGGTAGTTCTTTCCACATAAGATATACAAACCTGGAATACTCAACCATTACACTCGTATACTTCCTTTGCCCCCCCACCCCATCCCCATCGTTTCTTCACATCAGTTTATAAGGTACTAAGAGTGTGACAGGAATGTGTAAAGTTAGTGATAAGGGTTGTGATTAAATCGAATTGAAAATATTTTATTGGCTACTTAGTATCACAATGTCGGGCGTTTTTCATTTAGCGCCAAACAAGTTACAAATATACTCATGGTTGATCAATTTAGGAATATGGGGTTTCTAAACCATTCATATATCATTGTCTGTTTAGTGCATTACAACTTATACTGCTAGTATTTCTTTAACACGTTGTTGAAAGTCTTTCATGGGTTCACACTTTTCTAGCGTCTAGAGCATTCCACAGTATTTGATCCCGATAGATTGCAAGCTGCAAGTATTGGGGTCAACACAACACAAAGATTGTGCATGTATGTCACATGGGTCGTGTTCCATATTCAGAAGTGAAAAGATGTTTTCCCCCTTTCCCAGCCCTTTCCTGTTATTGGAACAGGGGCTATGGGCAGATAATGAACAGTGCAACAAGGTTATATCTGCATTGTTCAAGCTTTTGCCGGAGAGGCAAGGGTTACAATTACTAAAGCCCCAGGTTGACACACCCGCATTACACTGGGGCCTGTAGGTACTAGACCGAGCTGCTGTACTTTTATAGTAGCTAGATAGAGGTAACAAATAAATGTTAAAACAGATGCAAATTCAATTTTTATCCAAAGGTCAGTTACAGCCGAATTCCCAGGTAAAAAAAAACGTTAGAAAACGTTTCCGAGCGTTTCCATATGGCTCATCAACATGGCCAAAAGTTTAAAAACATTAAAGACGGCCTTTGACGTTAAATAGCTTTTAGTTTTGTTGACTAGGAATCGTTGCACTGAGACGACGAGATGGTGTTATGCAAAGGAGGAACATAGAGACCAGGTAAAGTGGGTGCAAATAGAGATCTGTACTGAGGGTAACCAGGAAGCAGGAATTAAGACACAGCTGGTAGAACTAAAAGGGATGAAAAAGGGAAAAGTACTGGGAGTGCCTGGGGAAAGGTATGGCAGATAGGGAGGTCAGTGCACAAGTATATGTAACTTAGCATGCACACTATTTAATTCCAGTCATGTGCGGATAGCTCACCAACTAGTCCACTCAACCTCGGGAAGGCATTCCTCAAGACCCAGTCAAATCGTTATGGAATCCCTAATTCTATTACAGCCCTGCATCTATAGTGGTCACTAATGATTGCAGTTGTACGACTGCCCTATCAAATCCTATATAATTTCTTCATAAGTGCTGAGTGATTACCTATACAATCAGCCAGAGTTTTCAGCTTCAGAGAGATGCACCAATGAGAATGACACTGGTGACTGGATAATGAAATACTAAAGACGGAGACACAGTATCGCCACCTGGGAAGGAGAAGCAAAACTACCCAACTTGACATGATACTGCCACCTGGGAAGCATGTAAAACACTACTCGGCTGGGCAAAATGCTGCTACCTAGGAGGCAACTTAAAAACTTCAGCACCAGAGACACCAGTAGTGCCACCTGTGAGGCGTATGAAAAACTAATTGCTTGAGACAATGGTGTCACCTGGGAGGCAAATGAAGAAGTACTGAGACAGCTGAATGGTTGATACATGTACGGGGTCGTCAATAAAATATGTCACACCTTTTTTGGTCATTTTTGGAACCTCCACCCCCTGTCACACTTAGTCACAGGTCAGCCAACAACGCCCTCAAAAATTACATTAAACTTGGCTGGACCCCCCCCCCCCTCAGCCATACTATCGACTTAGCTCAGCTTCCCCCAATATTAATATCTTATTTGAATCTCATTAGAATTTTACCTGAGTAACGGGGATTTGGGAGTAAAATAAAATCTTGCTCGACTATGGGCGGGGGCACGGGCCCTGAAATTCACCTCTAGCATTACAGTGCTGACCTTCTAAAGTTCCCTTCTATCTAACATAGTTAGCTTGTTTCATATGATGTCTTTGATGTGGGTCTTAAATTTGATTTTCGAAAATGTGATGTCACACAATCCTTCACCCCCCACCCTCCTGTCACACTTTTTCACAATCAAAAAATAGCCCCACCCCCTCCTGTGTGACGTAATTCATGGACGGCCCCTACTCCCGGAGGGCCGGCATGATGCTCCAATTAAGTCCTGGCGAGCAGTCTCGCTAGCACTTCATTGGTACATCATGACGACCAATGGGCATGATGCACTCCTGCATTGTCTTTGATACACTCACGGCATGGAGGAGAGGCAGTGTGCAGCAGAGAGGATCCAGTCGGGGGTGAGGAGGGAGGCACCACACGTGTGAGTGTAGTTACCGGAGTCCCTCAGCCTCTGGAGGGACAGCGTCCATGGCCACCTCCCCTTGGCTGAAGGCTTCCCACCGATAATTAACTCCTCTGCAGGCCGAGCTGTTCAGAGATAAAATATAGATTGATATGATATTTAAAATGACAGACAGAGACTGAGAGAAAGAGAGAGAGAGAGAGAGAGAGAGAGAGAGAGAGAGAGAGAGAGAGAGAGAGAGAGAGAGAGAAAGAGAGATTATGTGTATCCCATCTGTTCAGTGTGTAGTCCCATTTGTTCATTTCTCTATTCCCATTCAAATATCCCATTTGGACGGTGTATGCAGGGTGAGTGGGATTGGAGTGGGGGGCGGGGGGGCATTGTCGTCAACTACAGGGTGTTGTTTGCCCCCTAGTTTGAACTGCCAGGATCAGGTTCAGGACTAACCTGTTTCTTAGTACGCCCTAAAATTGAATGATAGTCCCTGGATCATGGGGTGTACTAAGAACTTAGTACACTGTTTTATCATCAAATTTCTCCAACTTCTTCATCAAAATACATAATTCTAAAGACACCTAAAGTACATGGGGACTATATTTTATATATGCACTTTTTTACAGAACTAAAATCCGAATATTCTCTGAGAAATGGCTATATGTATGAATTTCCCCTTAGTCCTGGTATAGTAAAATCTATTTGCTAATTTTTTTGTTAAATTTGCTAATAAATATGAACCAGCAAGATTAAAGAATATATAAATGCCTACAAAATGTCGTTTTCATTTTAGCCAAGTGTTGTTTAATAAGGGAGTAAATGTATAATTTAATGTAAATGTAAGTACACAATAGTGGAGTGGTTTCACCGTCCCACCTTTGACCCCAATAATGTATGCACAGGTAGGTGTCATGGTTCAGTGACCAAGGCTCTGATTGGCCCATACAGCTGCAGAGGTGAGTGTCATGGTCCAGTGCACACACAAGTGTACTAAGATCCCAGTACATCCTAAGACTGTGCATGGTATCAGAATCCTAGTACAGACTAAAATCAGACTGTTGTACTATGATCCTGGTGTGTCCTAACAAGATATCCCCGTCTCCAACCTGAGGATGGCCGAGTGGTTAACGCATTGGCCTTAAGATCCAATGGACACTGTCCGTGTGGGTTTGAACCCCACTCCTAGCAAATAAATTGTATTTATAGAAGAGAAATCAGATTAACAGAAGGAAGGGAGAGACTTAACCAGATAGACAGAGAGATACAGAGGGGGGGGGCGGTATTCGAGACAGACAGAAAAGCAAAGTGGTTAAGGTGTTGACCTTACGATCCAGTGGACACGAGATGCAGTCTCGGAACAATAGTAAATAAAATATATTTGATATTCAAAATTCAACCTAACTTAAGTTTTCACGAACATCAATTCCCTTTTCTCCCCCCCCCCATTCTAGAGACAGAAAATTGAGATAAATCAATACCAAAATGGGATTGAGTATATGTAGATACTGCAAAAAATAGGGATGAAAATGGAAAAGAAAAGAAAAAGAATAGTTGTACACACCCCATATTGCAGGTAGGAGGAGGGCGCTGAAGGTGATGAGGAACAGCATGGTGAGTGCCCACGTGCTGAATGTACAGGTAGGATCCATACCAACAGATATAGACATCCAGTCTACTCTGGTATAGGCCAAAAAAAGGGGATGTGTTTCAGGGTAAAAGCCTAGTTATCTATCGATAACTCTTTGAGGGATGATCTAACATTGAAATGAATATCAGAAAAAGAGTATCCTATCAGAATGTATAGAGACATTGTTGAATACTTAAAAGCAAATGCAAACAAGGAAGGGATTTTCCAAATTGCAGAGATGTTGCTATTATTTTTCCTATTTCTGTCATTTTGGAGAGGGGTGGAATGAGTCTCAGTTAGGGGCCCCATTTTATCTTTTTGTTTGGGCATTTAAAGGGGAGCTCCATAATTTGTTATATGTGGGGGGGGGGGTGCTGCTACAGCAGTCCGTTAGAAGCTGAAACATATCTTTTATTTTTGCAACCCTAAACATTTTGTATATGACTCAGTATGGATGCCTAGTGGATCAACCATCTTGAATTTCGCTGGTTGAGGTAAAACCCACTGATAAGACATACCGTGATGGGTACCAGGGACATGCTGGTCCCATGTTATCAGTTCTTATCAGTGCACGTCGCCAAAAACCAGGCCAGGGATATGGTACTCCCTGCTATCAAACCCTATCAGATAGGAAGCTATCTGCATTGTCTTGTTAGGTCTAACTGTGAAAGAAGACACCTGGGTGCTCAACTGATTACAGTATGCACATCATCCTGTAGCTATATTTCATGTAGGGTTATAGAATCTTCTCAATAAATGTGTACCTATCTCCACTTTTAACATGTTAGATTGAGGAAAATTGCCAAATAGCTATTTTCCAACTATTTAGGCAGTGGCGGATCCAGGGAGATGGCCAAGGGGGCCTGATGCCCCCACCACAAAAAAAAATGAAAAAGTGAGAAAGAGGGGGGGGGGAAGAGGGAAAAGAAAAGTGTAGAGGGGGACCCAAACAGCTCAGTAAACACCATACCAAAATAATATGTAGTATCTAGGTACAGTTAGGTTTCTAAATATGAAACGCTATACTTAACTAAGGAAATAGAACAACAATAGTAATTATAGTTTGTCACAATTGGCGCTCTTAACGCCCTTAATTTATAAAGAAACACACAAAAGAAAAAATTGGGGACCACCCAAACCAATATGGTGGCCTTGTTCTGTGTGTGTGGCTACCTGGGCAGGTGACCTAGATGAGACTATGCAGGCCTGCCCTCTATGTGAGTCCTAAGGTAGCACACACATATAAAGTAGCAGAACCGCTACACATATATATACCGTTATAATAACTTGTACTGAGATAATTATAACACCCATATATGAAACGCTATACTTAACTAAGGAAATAGAACAACAATAGTAATTATAGTTTTGTCACAATTGGTGCTCTTGACGCCCAAAAACCTCCAAGACAATTGTCCTAGTGTAAGGAAAAATATAACACATACACAAAGAAAGGAGGTTGCAACCTTGTCCTTCGACACTTTTTGATCAAAGCTATCGACAAGATATAATAATACACCGAGACTTTGCCAATCTCCCAGGGATTTAATGTCTATAAGATTCCAAACAATTGATGACAAGTACGATGCTCTGCCTCTGCGAAGTGAATGACTGGACACTTTGTCCACAATAGAAAAAAATGGGGACCACCCAAACCAATATGGTGGCCTTGTGTGTGTGTGTAGCTACCTGGGCAGGTGACCTAGATGAGACTATGCAGGCCTGCCCTCTATGTGAGTCCTAAGGTAGCACACACATATAAAGTAGCAGAACCACTACACATATATGTATACCGTTTTAATAACTTGTAACGAGATAATTATAACACCCTTCCTACCAATTTGGTCTGGATTACGTTTTTGAGCTTGGTATGTGGACGTTCAAACGTTAAGGGTTATTTACGTTCTATAGATGTAGGTGTCTGAATTATGTTTTTCTACCTCATTTCGACGTATATAAACATAAATTTTCTACCAATTTCAGAGAAAGTAGGATAAAAAAAGTGTTTTGCGGTAATTATACGTAGCTTATATATGTGGAATAAAATGAAAAGGGTTGGAATCAGAGGGACTCGATCTCATGACCATTGCAGTAAAAGCTCCACTGCTCTACAGCTAACCAGGAGGCAGGTTTAGCGCCCACTACGTAGGCAATATAACGCAGACGTACAGCATGCTTACAGCATTGGTACGTCTACGTAAAAATTAGATTTGAGTGACTTACGTCGTGGTTGCTAAACCTCCCTACTATAATAGTCAGGTCATGATAACCAATTTGTAGCAATGTGAGGGGTTCGCCCCGGGGGTTCGCCTTAACACTGTATCACTATAGTCAACCCAGGTAGCAAACATGGTGTGGCCCAAGTCTGGGCCATAGCGGGCTCCTGATGTGGGCCACACTGGGTTAACAAAGTGGGTGCCCGATGGGTTTTGTCCTCAGCAAAGGGTCTGTGCCACACGGGGCTAACCGATTTGGGCACAGATCTGTTTGAAAGTGGGCTCACCGATTTGGGCTCAAAGTGAGTTTAACATGGGTTTTTGGTGTGGCCCAAAGTGGGCTGCCCGATTTGACGAAAAATTCTTTTTGAGAAATTTATCCAATACTTATCCTTTTTTCCAAAAGTCAATGAACAACAAATCCTTGAGCTAATCTCATCCCCCCCATCACCAAAGCAGTAAATATTTGAATCAAACTCATTCAGCCAACACAAGGCACTTTAATTCATTAAAGTGACATTCTGGCCTCAATCTTCCTCCACTAGTTCCCTATGTAGGAGTAGAGAAGAGAGCCTTCAAGTTCATAATGACTGTACCTCTGCATATCTGCTCGTGTTCCAAGTTCAGTGCAATAGAAATGGTGTTGCCATTCCACTACTACTCAGATGACCTTGATTTGCACTTTTGACTAGAAACATCCAAGTATTTCCAGACTATGAGAAAGTCTGCACATTATTACTTCATATCTGATTTATTAGTCTATTCCAGTTGTCCTATGTCTAAAAGAAATAAGTTTTGTATGGGTAGTAGAATTCTGCCTGGAGTTCTGTGAAACCACTTTGTAGTGAGTCTGCCATGGACTGGCCTACAGGGGCAGGGGATATTTTTGGTTTCTCAATTGCCTCTATATATGTGGATCAACACGGCAAAAGGTATGCCCACGCACCCCCTCGCAGGCGTACCTTTTACCGTATTGATCCACATATAGTCCCCTTATACCCGGCCAGGTGTGGGACCTGTTTGCCCCCACACCACAAATACACCTTGCAAGCCTACTAGTATAAAGAAAGACATGAAGCTGTTATTTCCAGGACTAGTCAGTGTTGCATTTTACATGAAGTATCTGGATCCCTACTATGAACCTACCTGTGTATTAATGAAATAGGGAAAATGGGACTACCTATTTCCTACAGCAAGGGTGGAGGGAGGGTAGGGGGTGAGGGCAGGGTAGGGTAGGGAGAGAGCAGGCCAGGGCAGGGTAGGGTGAGGGCAGGGCAGGGCAGGGTGGGATCAGAGCAGGACAGGGCAGGTGAGGGCAGGGCAGGGCAGGGCAGGGTGAGAGGAGGGCAAGGGAGGGCAGGGCAGGGTGAGAGAAGGGCAGGGGATGGCAGGGCAGGGCAGGGTGAGAGGAGGGCAAGGGAGGGCAGGGCCGGGTGAGAGGAGGCCAGGGGAGGGCAGGGCAGGGCAGGGTAGGGAGAGAGCAGGCCAGGGAAGGGTAGGGTGAGGGCAGGGCAGGGCAGGGTGGGATCAGAGCAGGACAGGGCAGGAGAGGACAGGTCAGGGGAGGGCAGGGTGAGAGAAGGTGAGGGGGAAAGGGTAGGGCAGGTTTAGGGGAATCAGGAGGAGATGGAAGGGGTAAGGGATGGATAGGGGAGGACGAACTACAAAGGAGAGGGAGGGGGAACACTCATCACAGAGTTCAGAACAGTCCAGAATATGAGGCTGCCCTGTCCAAACCCACTCTCACCCCAGACTGAGAAGACTTTATGCAGCTAAGCACCCATCTTGGGATGACCATTTTGAAACCATCCTGGGCCCAATGTGGTTGCCCATTTTAAAGCTGACCAGTGCTCAAATAGGTCAGACCAATGTGGCCCAGACCGTATGCTGAGGACAAAACCCGTTGGGAGCTTAAGTCGGTTTGCCAGATTTGGGCTGCCCTGTGTGGCCCTGACGGGAAACCCAGCATCTGCCGAACCTAAAACCCATGTACTGAATGCTGCCCGCTTTGAACCACCTTATCCCTGGTAAAACCAATTTGGCCCCGAGTGGGCTTGCTACATGGGAATCTGTCTATGCTTGCCTTATAAATTCTTCTGTTTGGGTGTTTAACAGTAAATACTATTGTGTTACAAATATATCATATTTGTAGGAATGGTATGTGGACGTTCAGTAATACTCATACTGCCATACCAATTATCGCGACTTTTAACAGGCCAATCTTCATTCCAACCAATAGTACTATCTCCCTCTGTCTGTCTGTCTCCTTCTCTGTCTCTGTCTGTCTGTCGTCTGTCTCCATCTCCACCTGCCCCCCATGTGCTACTGTACATGGGGGCCTATATGGTTACCCTTACCTCCGGTAAGCACATGCCTAGTTAGCTCAGGAGGTTAATTCAAAACATTCTCGGATCGCAACCTCAGCGATCTTAGGAATTATTCTACCGTATCCTATTAAGCGATCTTAAGATTAGACTGCGTTCACATTTCCTAGCCAGCACTAAGATTGTATCGATCTTAGCCTCAGCTCTCCTACACTATTCCAAGAAGTACTGACTGGGCACAGGGTTAAGAGTCCCGAAATAAAGGAATAGCTGTGGAGCCACTCTTCTTCACAACAGTGTTTATACCATCGTTCCCCGTGCAGTTGACCCCTGTACAGTATTCAAGAGTTGTTCCCATGAATGTATTATATGCTTGCCTATTAGAAGCATTGTGCCCTCCCCCCAGGACAAAGAGAGAGAAAGGAAGAATTACCTTACAGTGCACTTAACGCATGAGTAGCCCTAAGAGCCCTCAAGGACACTCAGCAAACGTCCTCCCTCCCCTCTATACGTATGCAGCAGGCTATTCACTCTTTCGATCAGGAGTGTTCCCTGTAAGTGCTCTTGTACTCAGGTGAAACCACTATGCAATTCTTTCACTAAGATCGTAGTGATCTTAGTGCTGGAAATGGAATAGTGAAGTGATCCCAGGACCTGCTATTCCTGACAGGCCTGCAACCACTGCATTAGATAGGGTAGACCGGCCAGGTCTTATTATATGTGCCTACACTAAGATCGCTGGGGTTGCGATCCCAGGATGTTTTGAATTAAGCTCCTGTATAGTGTAGACCCGTACCAGGGCATGTATGGCACAGTGAGGGTACCTGGGGACTAAGGGACACACTGAATGGCCCTACTGAGTGGCCCTACCATAATATTGGTAAAGTAGCCAGCTGGTGGGGCCCTCTTCTGTCATAGCCATGACTTGCCCTGAACTGGTCAGACCTTATTTCCCGCCACAGCTAATAACTGTTGCACATTCAGGTGTCTTCTTTTTACATATACAGGGACCTCATATGCCAAAATGAAATATGTCATCTTTCAGGAAAACAGGTTACATTGACTTCAGCATAGTTCATTAATCACTTTCTATAAGATCGTTTTAGGTGAAATTGCATCTTTAAGCTAGGCAGTCTGGTTAAAAATCACCTTTTCAACATTATGAATCTACAATGATACAATCTGGTTAAATTCCAGGTCTTCCAAGTGTGCAAGGATGGAACCACTGACTTTTACCGCGACTGGATAACATACAAGAATGGTTTCGATGAGCTGACCGGGGAATTTTGGCTCGGAAACACAAATATTCACCTGCTTGCCAAACGCCATGACCAGAGGCTTTAAATTGAGCTGACAGCTCCAGATGGTGCAGTGAAATATGCCGAATACGGCCAGTTCTGGATCGATGATGAGTTTCAGAAGTATAGTCTTCATGTGTCAGGCTTCTCTGGAGGTAGCCCCCCTGGTATGTTTTTGGTTTTGTTTTTCTCCAGGGTTTCCCCTAGCCTTTCAGAAAAAGATAGCATAAAAAAACATTTCTTTGCACATGAAGGTTAAAGGTTACAAACATTCATTTATTAGTGTCTCTTTTTCAACCAAGCAAAGCATCAATTTTCAGTAGAATTTCAGGGTAGAATGTATTTTAAATGTCCCGAGACAAATTCTTATTGAATATTGCACATGCAAAACTCGAAAACCTTATTCAATGAAGGCCAGGCCCGCCCATCATAAATGTCATAAATACTTAACTACAAAATGAGACATTTATTATTGATGGTAGATTAGAAATCAATAGATAAACTGAGGAGTATTTTGGAAGTATTTTCCACAGGAGAGATAGACATTCTCATTACAACACTATCTTTAATTTCCATTCAGGAGATTTCATGGAGTATCACAATGACAGCAAATTCAGCACACGTGAAGCTTCTGTGCAAGAGACCGAGAGGGTACAAGGAATGTAATAATGCCAATCTCAATGGACTCTATGGAGGAACTGATAATGGTAATGGCATCACTTGGGGTACATGGAAAGCCTATAAGATATCACTGAAAGGAACCCGCATGATGATGAAGAAGATAGATTAGAAGAGGGCCACAATTAAGTCCTTATCATATTTCAATTTAGGCAGTGAACGTCATGGGGATGATTTAACCAATCATCTTTTAATCATGTGTGTGCCAAAGGAATCGGACAAAAATTAGATCATAAGCCAAATCTGGAAATTGGGGGTTCCAGGGACCGGGAGAGAAAGTTGTCTTATATGTGGGAATTTTCAGTATGCTGGTCGGATATCCGTGCTTAGTTCATATGCATGTTTCAGAAATAAAAATAAAACACTCTTAGCTCTGACAGTTCTATATCTCATTACCTCACACAAAATAATCTTTTACTTTCCTAAAATATCTATTTGTAACTTACCTGCTATTTTCACACAATACATTCTCACACATTCTTAAGACACTGATCAAATCGGGTTCACCAGTTTCTTAAAAAATCAGTCATAGAACAAAGAGAAAAAAAATAAAGATGAAGATTATAACACTTTCTTTTATGGCAGAGACCCTGCTGTTCAGTCCACCGAAACCAGACGGCGGCACCCTCACGATCTGAGGGTATTTAGCACTAGATTTAGCACTAGATGTCAGGACTGTGCTGATCCTGGGCCGTGGCCAGTGAAAGCGCATCTCCCCCCCCCCTCCCTCCTTATACCTAGACTGGTGGTTGTGCAGGCAAAGCCGTTTCATCTGCTAGCTTCTGCTGTATTCATGGGGACTGAGAAAACTAGATGAGACAAAAATCTGAAAGATATATTTATAGCCAAAAATGAATGAGGGTCGCGACACATGTAAATGTGCACCAGCCCCCACAGAGTGGGTAGAAAAGAGGAGATTAAAACCCTTTTTGTAAGAGGGACCCCGGTCCCTGCACTCTAGCACAAGTTTGACACCATCAGTGTAACTTACAAAAAATAGCAATGTCCTCGAAATTCGAAAAAAGGGAACTCTGTGGAAATCAGAAAAGGGGGGTATTTTTGCATATGTATGTCCTTGCAAACGATAGGTTTTCTAAGTTTGTTTGTTTTTCCCAGAAATGGTGGCTTCTAGATCTAAGAATTCTGTGTTATTGAGTAAAAGGGAGGCCTGGTCAAAACGTGAGCATTTTCCTAAATTAAGGGGTAGTTTTTGGAGCCCCAAAACTCTGCGTTTTTTCAAGAAAAAGGGGACATTTTTAGCCTAGAATCCATGGACTTGGGGGTAATTTTGAGACTTTGTACCGGGACTTTGTAACACTGATCGTGTCCAGTATGGTATATGAGTGCGGGGAGAGGGAGAGGGACAAAGGGATCCCCAGGATCTAAGCCCCCCCCCCATCCCCTAATCGTCAGTTTCTTAACAATTTTTAAGGTTATGCTGTAATTTCCAGAAGTTAACTGAAGACATCTTTGAATGTTTGAAGACCCTTGGGAATTGGTATCTCTAGGCCTAACCTATCTTTTTATGTAGGCCCTAGGTTAAATTATGGCAAATGTATGACAAATAAGGACAGGCTCAATAGAAATGGTATTCACAAAGTTTTCTTGATCTTTGCCGATTGTTTAATAGTGAAGATGCCTCACCATCCGTACAATGGACCACTGAGTGATAGTATTTACAAATTAGAGTAGTCCACAGTACGTTTATATGGCAGTAGCAGGCCACTGGGTCGATAAGGGAAAACGGTGGTTGGCCAATGTGGGGGTCGAACCCACGACATTCGCGTTATTAGCACGACGCTCTAACCAACTGAGCTAACCGGCCACCTTGATACCCTTGAGCTAAGTTTATCGTCATCATCCACTTAATGTTGATAAAGTCACCGAGCCGGGGGTCCAGATGAGATGGAGGTTCCCCATGTTTTTGTATACCTCTCGATTTTAAGAAAAGTTATATCACTATAAACTCATTGTCCGATGCATGTCCTTGCCAATCTGAAAGTCTTCATCCGTTGAGAGACAGTTAGTTATCACAATACTGCTACATGTTTTATTATAAAGAAAACAATACAAACAAACAACAATATGGAGGTTTAGCAAACACTATGTATGTCACCCGTAGCTCATTTAACGCAGACGCACCAAGGCTGTAGGTATGCTGCACGTCTGCGTTAGATTGCCCGCGTAGTCGCCGCTAAACCTCCCTAATACCTCAAACAACAACAACAACAAAACACCCAGCTTCGTTTAATTGAATCTCAGTCCATAGTCATACTCATAGAGTGTACACAACCTTCCACTGCTATAGATCCTTGTACGAAACGGCCAGACACAGTGCAATTAGAGCAAATAGTTATATTAATGTAAATTTGTTCATTTGTTTATATGATGCAACTTTGAAATTGGATGATTTCTGGTTTCATTCTCATTGCATCTGTTCCACATCGCATGCAAGATCACATATAAATAAGATCATCCATTTCTATGATTAGAAAATCTCTTTAAATCCATCCCTTTTCCACCTTTCCCCCATTGCCTCCTTCCACGCCAAAAATCTTAATGCAAGTGTTTTGGCTTTTAAACCACATGATCCTAAATCCGTCAAAATTAAGAAAATCAAATAATACCTAATTAATGTGATTTGAAATCATTTGGGAATAAACCTGGTTTTAATATAAGGAACACTGTTGCTGCTTGTGATGCTGCTACCAGAACTGAGCCATGGAATAAGGAGACACAAGCAGTTACCTGCAGAGGCGGCTATTCCTACCTCCTTATCTAGAGAGTTGCAGACTGTCCCAGGGGCGACTGTGAAGGGTAATACCAAGGCATAGGAGGAAAGGGCGCAGGTGAAGCCTACCTTTTTGGTCCTTGAGCCGTCATACTCGGTGATTTGTTCTCCTAGTTATGTATTGCTTAAGCTAGGCAACCCTTATGTCTAGGAATGCGAGGTGGGTTTCCTAGTTATATAAATGTAGCAATCGAAAAAGGGTTACTGTGCAAGGGTGGCACACCATAGAAGCTCATTTAGGCCAAGGGACTAAAGATCACCAATTCCTGCTCAACCTTCCTCAACATCATGGCCAGCATGTAGTATCAGCAATGTGCTTCTCTATGAACATAGGAGTGGGTGCATCCACCCTCCCCTGGGAATAACCATTTCCTGGGTATTCCCAAAATGAGCATCCTGCCTAGAATACTCTATTTTTCCTCAACTTTGCCTCTCTCTAACTGCAAGCTAAAAACGTTGCGAATGTGCCCAAGTACTGCAATGCTTTTATATCATAAAAGGACTTAGCACAAAGCCTGTGAAATCAATTGGGTCACTAAGAACAATTCTAAGGAAATGGCAGTGGCGTATCTAGGGGGTGGCCCAAAAAAAAGGGGGGGGGGGCGGGAAAATGGAGGAAGAGAAGAGAGGTTAAATAAAAGTATGAGAATCCTTTAGAATTTTAAGTCTAAATCCTCAAAATTTGCTTACAACATTTGCTGACTATTGCGCATCGCTTGCGGTGCTCGGGCCTTATAGCACCTCATCAGGTTTCACCAAGTCTTAAGCACCCCTCTAGACATTCTTGGATCTGCCACTGAATGGTCTAATTAAGGTAGGTTTAATTATGCCCTTTTATCTACCATAAGTCCTCACGTATAAGGCACACACTATGCATTAGGTGCACATTACATTCAGTAATCTTAGCCACTTTGGGTCTGTTCTGTAGCAAAGTTCATCCTTAAGACATTACTTAAGTTCTGGAATACCCTGTAAGAAGCAGTCAGGGAATGTCCTTGCATATTATGCTGTACCCATTATGCGAGGAATTTTAATATCTAAATTTTCATCGGATGGGATGGATTTTTTTTCTTCAGCCCAAGAGGAAATCCAACATGTGTGAGATTTAAATTCCTCAGCATGTCCTTTGAGAAGATTCCATATGACACTTAGTCATTTTCTTTGAGTCCAAAAAGGCTATCCTACTACCAACCGCTACTGCTTCCAAAACATTACCTCCAAATTGACCTTCTCATCCACATTCTCCCGGCTCAGTGCTCCAAAATACTTCCCCTACCCCCAAGCCACTCTTTCTCTGCCAAACCATGAGAATGCTGTAGCTATTGTGCCATAGTTGCAGCTCAGGAGGGTGTTTCGAAAATGTAAGGAAATGCATTATCACTGTAGCTAATTCACCAGTTCTCTGCTCTTGTCTGCCCTTGGAAGTGATTTCCCACCTTATACTGTGATAGAATTGACTTCCTCTGAATTAGACATTGGTAAAAAAGTCGGAGAAGTGGTTCCATGATTGGTCACACCTCAATGCCCCAGGGTTCAAATTATGTATTATCATTAAATAGGCCAGGGAATGGGAGGAGTAACTAGCTGGGAATGGTTTCTTACTTGGGATGTAAACACAAATTCCGAACCACTCTTGAACCACTTGTCTTACCTATTGCCTTTTGGCATTACAACAGAGAATTGATCACTTCCGTAGGTCGAGTCAATTCTGTTTTTTGGAATAGCACCTCTGACAGAACTAAATTCCAATCTTTTAGAAATGCCTTCCGGGAGCTATTGTGTCATAGTTGCAGCTCAGCGTACAATGACTGAGGGTGTACCAAAGAGCGGGGTAGTACAAAGGGATGCTTGGCTGGGTGAACACAGTACTCGAGCTGCTCATGCAACTTTGTTCCATGACAGATGACCCAAGTCAGAGAGAGAGCTGCTCAAGGGGACTGCTCCAAACCCACTTTCCTACTCACCATCTCCACCCCAGTCTTTCCAGATGTATCTTTGCCCCAAGCTCTGATTTCCAACTGGGAAGATTTCAAATAGAGAGGCAAAACATGTATCCTTCCCTCCTTTTGCTCCTGCCCAGGGCGGGGGATTGCATGAATTTTCACTATAAAATTTCTATCTGAAATATACCATTCAGGATATTTTTCTTTCCATATTACTCTCGGGATATATCAGACACATCTTGGATAAAAGATAGGAAAGACCATTTCTTTTAGAGCAAAATTTTCAGCATTCCATGCTGCTTCATTAGCCTCCATGGAGTGGTTATTGTAAAACATATCCCGGATTAGCTAATGCATTGTCATTGAGCGCAGAGATATCTAGATATCTCGCAGAAAATAAGAAGGCACCAAGCTGCAGTCCATGGTGTCTCCACACTCCTCAAGCAAAGGAAAGTGGTGACCTAGATCATACAAATGAATAGTCGATGGGAGCATATTCACTCACAGCTTACAGTGTAACTTACAGGCAGCTTCGTATTTTGTTATTTTTATTTTCCCATTTAGCCATAAGGCATAAAGTATCAAACAGCCTTTCCTGCCACTGAATCTGACTTTCCCATTCAAAAGTATCATTGAACTTATTATGCATGTCTTTCGTTGTATTGGTGCTACTGCTTTCAATATAATTTTGTCCTTGTGCATGCATTTAACGCAGGTGCAAGGTGATAACGTTGTGTGCTTTTTGGTAAATCCACTTTGTTATTCTGGATCCACATTCAGTGCTCCACTGTCGTCCATTGTCTTCAAATTAAGTCAGGAATTGCATTAGTCATCTATAAAAATGGAAGTCCTTGAAACTCTAGTCTACCCCCCCCCCCCACTGAACAGGACTCGAGTTGGGAACGTTCACAACTTGGGCAAGAGAACCTGATTTCCTCCAGAAAATTGGACACGCCAGAACATCTTATACTCAAGAAAAAAGAACATGTCCAGTTCCTGGGAATATCCCGAGTATTTCCTGACAAATTCCCAAGTATTTCCCAAGAAATTCCTGAGCCATTCTCTAGATCTAGACTAGAGAACTTTCTCAGGTATAAGATGTTATGGCGTGTCCAAATTTCCAGGGAAAATCACATTCTTTATTCTTGTTGTATTCACAAGTCGGGACTCTAGAAATTCCTAAGTACTTCTCAAGATCTTGTTCAGTGGGCCCGTTCTTGGCCCCTGTGCAACAAAGGATGTGAAGGTCACTACTGAGAAATGCCCTCCAGAGAAAAGATCCATAATTATATTCAGACTCATCCTTCAACAAAACAGTCTCTTCTGTGAATGTTGGGTAATTGTTTGGTTTTCTTGCATGACATTCATCAGAACATATCAGGGTTAGTGTGATTTGCACAACGTCCCTACGATAATTAATGGATTCATGTACCTTGGGTGCATTTGTCACTGCAAGGCCAAGAGCTGATTACACATCTTTTGAATTCAAAATCAACTATTGCCAAAGAAATATAATTTGGAGCTTTTGGGAAATAGGGCAATGTTTTACATCTGAGCGCTGCTCTATGGAACAAGGAGGGAGCAACATTGCAATGGGCCAATCATAGGGTACTATAATGGCCCTTTCAATATCACCAGGGTCTCAAAAAAGCACCGGTCTCGAATAAGCACCAATGTTATAGTAGCCTTTATAAGTGACTGTACTCATTCAAATGTTATAGGGGTATTGAAACTAATCTTAAGCACTATAAACAGTATTTAAGTAAGGGAGTGGTAATTATTTATCAACTGGGTGGGGGTGGTGGATTTCTGCATGGACGTGCGAATATCTTTTACACCCCCCCTCAACAGCAGTCAAAATTTTGTGCGCCCCCTGTGCCGGAGCCACAGAAAATTGCTCGCACCCATCTTTGATCTATAGTAGCACACAGGCTTTTTGGTAAAAAGAGGGTAAATATTTTTAGCCCCGCCCTCAAGACGGGTCAAAACATTTTTAGCCTCCCCCCCCTCGAGAGGGGTCTGAAATTTTTAGCCCCCCGCTCAAACCCACCACCCCCCTGTTGATAAATAATGACCACTCCCTAGGCACCTGTCTCGTAATTTATAAGCGGTTGGGGTACAGTGGGATTGAAATCAATAAGCCTACATCAGCCACCATGCTATAGGTTAACTTTGACACAATTTGGTAATGGAAACCTTTGCTTTAGCAATGATACCGTGCCTTAATCACAGAGAGTTGATTTGATAATGTTGTATCAACTTACAAATTCAACTATATGTCAACCTTCCATCAACTGTTGATAGCCAAACACCATCTACATTATATCAGCATTAGTAAATGCCTACTGGGAAAGTGACAACGCTTCTATCCTGTCCACCAGTCCACTGATTTATCCCCTTATATAAGCACTGGAGGCCATATCCTATGCTCACTTTCAAATTGTGGTGAGAACCTTTATTTTAATAACAATACAGCCCAACAATATTGGTCATGTATTGCATAGAGCAGTACGATTGCCCTACCAAACTCTATGTGACTGCTACATTAGTGCTGCTAGGTAATTCTCAAACTCTATGAGTTGAGAGTCCCCACTACATGTTGAACACCCCATATGAAGCAGTCCATTGAGATGGAGGTGGGGCATTACCTACGATCACTGTTACTAGCTTTTCGATTGTCAAATCATAGTGGCCGTATTGTAGTCGCAGTATCTTAAGAAATGGCCTCCAGATAAAATCTGCAAAGCTGCCCTTCGAGGAATAATATCTTTATATCTGAGGACAATAATGAGTCTGCATCGGAAACCAAATAACTTCCTGGAAAGTCAATAGAAAACAATAATCCTTCAGCTAAACAAGCCTATAGACACTTTAGGCTCGCTGTCATAGATCACATTCTATTGCCTCATGTTGTGTTGTTTAGTATGGTTTTCCCATTTGTGGCTGGCTTTGTATATAGAGAGACATATGAAAAGTGGCGGGTGATTCACATTGGGGTTACTTACAACCAGATGTAGAACATCAATCATGCTACTTCCCATACTCAGAATCAATCAGAATAAAGACGAGGGCTAAGTGTCCATATGTTTAACAGGTCGCTATGTCCCAAATCTATATTTGATACATGTGTCCTGTCAGCTAAGTCACAATTTCCTTTTTGACATTAGGACTATGCATTTGATCAAGAAGCTATGTGATTGTATGATGCAGTGCCGATAGATCAGGAGAGCATTTCTTGATAATGTTGATTAACATTGTCAAGAAATGCCCTCCAGCAGGTCATTTCAAACAGATTTCTATAGCTATTGTTTTGAACTACTCTCCTGTAGGCCATTTTTTGAGAAGTAAAACCTGCATATAAGCCGCGGCCTATATATTATTTTATGTGAATAACTTCTTCCCGTAGAGATAGCATTGCGTGGCCGATCGCCACACCCCCAGTGGCGTAACGTGTCTCAATCCACCACAGCGGCCGATCCAGTACTGCAGCCTTGATCTGGCTGCAGGTAAACATTCAAAATGGACCTGACCAGCGCTTGTACGGTGAACTACGGTATGGATTTTGTTGATTTTTCCTTGTTTAAACCCTCTAAAAACATAAAATAAATAGAGGTGGTCGATCCACCACGAGGGAGTCGTCTCCCCCAAGGGCGTAAACCCGAGGGGGAGACGACTCCCTCGTGGTGGATGGACCACCTCGTACACCACGGTCGTTTAGTTCTCTCTATGTATTTCAGAGACAGGGGCCCGGAATTCAGGGTATACAATAAGCATTTGTTTCATGCAGTAATCACTAAAGGTTCGGTGTTGCAGTCATACTGGTGAAGGGTTAGTCGGACTTAACATTGAAACGGACTGGATGATAATACTATAGCCTGTGTTAAAATCACCACATTGCATGTTTTGCTCGAGAGATTTGCTTTAGGTCATTCCTTAAGGGCTGCTTCCAGTGCATCGATTGTGTCAATTTTCTGCTAAAATGACGATTTATTTTTGGCATATATACATTTGCCCAGTTTGATTAGCCAGAGAATGGACCAGACAACAGTGTGTAGAATCAGCCCTTTTATTATACGGCCGTGTATTATCTATATCACAAATGAGTTCAACTTTAGTCATATATATATATATATATATATATATATATATATATATATATATATATAGCCTCCTTTCCCCAAGAAAATGCAAACGAAAATTGCCCCTTTTAACAACATAAAATCCTTATGCACAACTTGGCATATTATCCACTTTGCATGTCACCAATCTCCTTACTTAATGTAAGTCAGCCTATATTGTGTGGTAAAATAAGCTTAGGAAGGACACCTGCCCATAATATAAGCCACCCCTGACCTGCTCCCCTACTGCAGACCAAGGCAAGGGGAGCTTTGATGAACCAAGAAGGTTATTAAATTCACCAGCCATGTATTGACAGGGCAAGAAGATTATAGAACGCCCACAAAAATATCGCCCGCCGACACGAAAAGGCACTTCTCCCCAAACAAGACACTAAGCCAATTTCTGCCAAAGACCATCCTGAAAGGGTGACTCAGGGGTCTATAGCACTGCACCAGGCTGTCTGTGTTTGTAGAGCACAGTACAGAATTCAGACTTAAATGCACTCTGAATCAAGGAGCTATAACTCCACTGACTTTTGAACTGTCGCGATGTCGTCAGTTGATTTAGCAGGCATTCCACTGTTGTCTGTCTGCCAAATTTTTCGCTAATCCAACCGATTTGTCTATAATTTTGAATAATCAAAAATAATCGGATATGCAAAATTTCGGCCGACCAACGGCAGTGAAATACTAGGAAGTCAATTCTCAAGATGGTACAACTGCTAGGTATTTCTCAAACACTACGATCTGAGCCTCCCCACTACGTATTGAACACCCCCTACGATCCAGTCAGATCGTAGTAAGGGGGAGCGGGTGACCCTGTATTAGCTACGATTGCATACAGGTACATGTCTTTCCCTTCTATATCTGCACCAATCGTAGTGATTGATCCTGTCAACCTAAGAATGCCCTTCCGATACAGGTCAGGGTGGTACAATTTGGGGCTGCCCAAAACTTAGCGTTTGAGAAATGACTTCCAGGGCACAGCCACTACAATTTGAAAACCTCAGAATTGGAGTGGGTTATCGTAGGTAATGCCCTATGACCACTTAATGTAGTCGGGTTTGGTAGGGCAGTCAAAACGGTGCAATCATCAGTGACCACTAGATGCAGAGCTATAATGGCATCAAAATAAGGGATCCCACTATTATTTGGAGGGGTCTGGTCGTACCATCTTGAGAAATGCCTTCCAAAGCTCCTTTAATTGCTTGTAGAGTTTTACAAAGTGAAGGCAAGAGAGTGTTGCAAGGAAGAAGAGGGATCAGTGTACTAATTTTGCAGTACTGGCCTTTCGAAGGGGTATTCATCATTATAAAATGAAATCTTATGGTTAAATACTGAAGTACAGCTAACCAGTTGGGCTATATCTTAATATTATATTGTCGCATCAGTGCAACAAGGTTGTATCTGCATTTTTCAAGTTTTGCAGGAGAGGCAAAATAAGTGCTCCAATTACTATACCATATAGTGGACACAACCTTAATGCACTTGGGCCTGTGGGCACACGTAGCATAGACATAGCTTCTAAACTTTCATAGTAGGTAGACAAGGGCCAATATATGTTAAAGTAAAGAAAACTCAATTTTGCTAAGATGTCAGTTACAACCTTGTTGTGCTGAGGTAGCGTAATGTACAGACAGTAACCACAGAGTCAGCATATTGATCTCTACTCCCACCCTCCTCTTCCACCCCCCACATAAATGGCATAAAACAAGAAAGTAACCTGACATAATATAACAGTTTTCTTTTTCTGTATTTCCACATTTAAGCAGTTCCTCACCAATACCAGTTCCCATTTTGGTACTGTAAGAGGTCCTGGATGGAGATAACATCGTTTGGCTTTTGGGTACCGAGACTCTCTGGGCCCTGAGCATGCCCCTTAGTCTACAGCCTCGGGGTGTGGCGCTAGTTTGGTATTCTGACAAGTCTGATTTACCTAGAATGGTTTCAGAGAGAGGAGAGAGAGGAGAGAGAGGAGAGACAGAGAGACAGAGAGATACATATAGAGACAGAGAGATTGGTTCTTCTTGATGTATTTTTCATTTTTATGTGTAGTCCAATTTTATTCATTTCTATATATATATATATATATATATATATATACATATATATATATATATATATATATATATATATATAACACATATAACATATATATATATATATAACACACACACACACATATATATATATATATATATATATATATATATATATATATATATATATATATATATATATATATACATGGTCAATGTCCACATGGGTTCGAACCCATGTGGACCTGCCGTTTACTTATATAAAAAATAGGATTTTTTAACCTCGGAGGGGCCTGGGTTATCTACCAGTTGACACACAACTGACCCCTCTCAGCGTTAATGCAGTGTATATAAGAGTGGTGTGAAGTGCATTTAATCGTACTTCATATGGCTGTATATATATTTTCTGCACTAGAGATTTTTTTACCATTGAAAATAAAAGTGGTATCCAGAGAAGATACCCAGGAAAATGTAGTAGTATTGTGACATCTAGAGGACGTTCTGTTAATTGAATCCGCTGTAGTTATGCTCTTAGATGTGGGGAAAATGTATGCATATTATTGTCAGAGAGAATACCTGAACCACTCAAAATTTGTCAGTATTCCTAAAACCTGCTTACCACCCTGCCCATAGCCACTGCCTGCTGACTGAGCAGCTGCACCCCAGCACCCCCAGCACCCTTCCTCCCACCCCCAAGGTTACTGCCATCTCTACCCCTACAGACCACAGACCACAGACCGTTTAACCCATTAAAGGTACCAAAGTCCTTTTATATCATGACCATTATATTTTCTAGCCTGGAATCAGTCACCGAGCTTGCAGTCATGCACCTTACTAAACTGTATGGCTACGCTCCGATAGGCTCACCATGATACACTAATGCAGTGACAGCGAGCTACTCACATTGCGGCATCTATGCATGATTACATTAATATCCATGTTATACAGTACTTAATGGGTTGTCCAGCCCCAATGTCTCCTCCAGGGGGTAGGAGTGCGGTAAAGGGGTGTCTCAAGGCAGTACAGGCCCCAGGAGGAGGCCTCAAATACCTTACATACAGGAGCCCCTGCATGGTGTATTCACCAGAAGTTATGACTCTGCTAATGCTGAGCCAGAGTTAGCTCAGACTTTCTAAAAAAAATGCATGCATGCATAATACTTTTGATTCAAGCTATATGGGGCAGTAAATTGAAGTATAGGTAAATCGGATTATAAGTTAACACAGAGATATATATTCAGTTCTATCTTCCAACTCTTGAATATCTATTTTTGTCCACTAGGTTAGTTCTAGTCTGACTCTGATGCAAAGTAATATATAATGAGGGCCTCTGATTGTGGGTTCAAAATTATAATACAGCGACGTTTGCCTACCTGGTTAGCCTACTCCGGTCATGATTTCTCTTGGTCACAGTGAAAGCAAATGAAGCCCTCGATAGATTTTCTCCTTTTTTTACATACATGTGTATCAACACAGACAGTTGGAGATTACTCCCATTAGGTCTTGATGTTTTATCTGAGGGTCTCTTTGAGAACCGGCAAAGCGGTATCACAGTAAAAGATAATGGCTGAAAAAGAAACTGATTTATAAACAGATCTATATCGATTCAGCTCTGGCATCTCGCTGGCCATAAATTTAAAGGTTTAACAAAAAAAAGGTCAAATCAAAAATAAAATATCAATATTTATGAAAAGGAAGATAAGATATCTCAGGTGGAGTCTTAAAAAGATATAACTTTATGAGACTGAACATATGAAGTCTAGTTGTTTTATATTTGACAGATAGAATCATTTAGAAACCAAGTAGCTTACCTAAGAGCCAACTGCTTGAGCAGAGCCCCTTTATATATATATATATATATATATATATATATATATATATATGGAACTATATACACTCGTGTATATTTATATAATTATTCGCGAACGGTTAGGGACTATTTGCAGCGCGCATTGGTATCTATGATGTCATAGCATGACGTCATGGTCAACACTCCTCCAGTATATAAGGAGAAGTTTCAAGGTAACGGTCAATTGGATTGATTCACCTGTACAGGTAACACCACGCTGGGTGTTTCCTTGATTTTTAACGGTTTTTCTTGGTTGATACTTGATTTTTGGATCAAGATGGGGAGAAAATCAACTAGAAGTGCTACTACTTCTAAAAAATCGGCCAAATCGGCGAAGAAAACGGTGGAATCGGCCAATTTAGGACTTTCGAGTGAGTTGGATTCGTCTTGTGTAGATCGGAGATCTACATCCCCCCACCACGCTAAGGGGTTGGAAGACAATCAATTCACTGACCAGACGAGTAGGATGAACCTGTTGGAAGGCGAGTTGTGCACCATCAAGAATCTACTGCAGGATTTGGTTGCTGGAAAGGACGGAAAAGACGAGACGAAACCGATGGAGGGGGCGTGGCATAATACACGTGCGAATGTTTGTCAACGACCGGTGACGTCATCGCATCAAGTGCGCAGCCGCGTATCCAGGCAGCGGTCCCCCAGCGTCCTTAGCGACGGTTCGAAATGGGACGAAGTTGTGCATCGTGGTCGTCGTCGGAGATCAAAATCATCCTTTTCTACTCGTCACAGACCTCGGTCGTCTTCAGGAGGGTCGTCAGTGGATTCCGCTACATCCAAGCTTCACACCAATACCAAATATGGTGAGTTTGACCATGAAATGTATGTAAAAAAACGGGAAAAGATCGATACCGTTGAGAAATTGGTGCTAGTCAATTTGAATTTTGTCTTGGATTATTATAAGGACAACAGTGATGTAGAAGGCATGTTAAAGCATCTCCAAGTTCTGGTTGAAAAGGCTGGTACAAGAATGTATACAGTAGCAGCTCTATTGGTATACGACAGGTCAGTTAGGACCAGGGCAAATAAGGATGGAATAGAAGCTTTTGGTGTTATAGACAATTCGGATATTCTGAGACACTTATCATATGATGGTACTGTCCAGGCACAGAAAGCATACACCACCAAGTCTAGGAATGGTGTCAAACAAAAAGTCTCAAATAATTCTTGCTATGCCTTTAATAGGGCAGAAGGTTGTGTAAGGGACCCCTGCAAGTATAGACATGTTTGTAGTACTTGCAGTTCCTCTGGACATGGTAAAACTGAATGCCAAAAATCCAGGAGTGAATAGGAAACTGTAGGGGGTCGGTGTCCCATAGCTTGTAATGAAATTTGTTTGATGCCTGACCAAGTTATGGTAGGTGTGGTAGATATCGACTCGCCCTCACAAACTCCAGTACAGGAGGTGATTGATACGGAGATGGTTAAGGAGTGTATTCTTTCAACTGAGCCCGTAGCAGAACAAAATATTTTCAAAGAATTTAATTCGTTGGAAGATAATACAGATGTTATTGGTTATAACCCAATACAGGTTGGTAACGAACCTCTATTTACGGTTAGTGTCTCAGATTTGCCCAGCATCAGGGTATATGACAAGTGTATAGAAGGTACATGTACGTGTGTTCATTATATTGGTGGGGAGAGAGCTCAAATTTTACCATGTAGGGTAGCTTCTTTCCTTCAACAAAATGGTCTCATTGATATTAGTGGTGTAGAGGCTGATTTTCTATGGCATGGTATTGTTCAAGGGTTTAAAATTGTGGATCCGGAATGTCGTACTACCTATGACTGTAAAAATTATAAGTCAATCCTCGAGGGAAAATTCTATAATGAGTACTGTGGTATATTGTTAGATGAACTAGAAGCTGGTCTAGTCTCTAAAAGTGTAGATAAACCCCGTTGTATCCATGCCCTAGGTGGTGTAGAAAAATCAAATGGCAAGTTAAGACCCATAACTGACTGTAGTATGCCTGATAAAATATCCATCAACAATTTTATGGATACTACTAGCTCGACATTTTCTTATAATAATATTAGCACGGTGACTGCTCAATTGGATAAGAACGATTTCATGAGTGTGGTAGATTTAAAGTCAGCGTATAGGTCTATAAATGTGTATGCACCTCACACGACCATGCAAGGTTTCAGGTGGAATTTTGGGCATGGAGAGGGTTATTATGTGAGCAACAGGTTAACTTTTGGCCTGAAATGTGCCCCGTATATTTTTAATAAAATCTCTGATTTTATTGTGGAGGTGGCAAAATTCTACGGTGTAGAAAAAATTGTAAATTATCTGGACGACTTTATCATAATTGCTGATACTTATGATGAGTGTCTTAGACAGAGGAATTTATTAATGGAGTGTATGGCGTACATGGGTTTTGTAGTATCCAAAGAAAAGTGACCGACCCATCTCAAGTTTGTAAATTCTTAGGCATTAACATAGATTCAGTTAAGTTGGAACTGTCTTTGCCTATTGAAAAGGTTGAAAAAATGGAAAATCTCTTATTGGATAATGTTAATAAGAAATTTATTTCTAAAAAGAACTTAGAGAGGATAGGTGGTTACATGTCGTTCTGCTCACAGGTGGTTAAGGGTGGTAGAACGTTCAGCAGGAGAGTCTTCGATTTGTGTGCTCGAGCTAAGCCTAGGGGCTATATAAGGATTTCTGAATGTACCAGACGTGACCTTCAGTGGTGGTTGGATTTTTGTAGAGTTTTTAACTGTAGGAGGTTAATTCTAAATGATGGTATTGATACACCTATGTACTCAGACTCTTCCATGAAAGGCTTCGGGGCTTGGATGGATAAAGATTATTTATATGGTGACTGGACATCTTACGATAAATTCAGTCTAGGTAGTGGTCATTTTACACAACCTCCAATACTAGACAATTTGAGAAATCACCATAGAAATATAAATGTATACGAGTTGTATCCCCTTCTTATGGGACTTAGACGTTGGATATCTAGCTGTAAAGATAAAAGAATACACTGTATTACTGATAATATGCAAGTTCTAGCTATGATTAATACCGGTAGGTCAAAAAATAAGCTTTGTATGGAATGGCTTAGAGAAATTTTTTGGCTTTGTTTCATCAATAATGTGGAGGTGTATGCAACCTATATTAAGTCAGAAGACAATGTCCTGGCCGACCATCTTTCTAGACTTGCTTACAAGGGTGTTCTAGACAAATGTATAACTTCTCTCCATGAAAATGAAATGTGCTGCTTTAATTCCAGAATGGAAAAGGTTACAAAAAAGAAAAAAGTGTCTTTTAGCGAAGAACACGAGGAGAGCAAGGAAACAACAACTCAACAGGTACAAAAAATTTTGTAATAAATTTAATTTACCTAAATTTCCTTGTTCTCCCTCACAGGCTGCTACATATGCAGTATATTTATCTAGTTATATGAAACCTTCTTCTGTAAGAAATTATTTATCATCCATTTGGTATCATCAAAAAATTAATGGTGGCTTAGACCATAGCGGTAATTTCATGCTAAAAAAGGTGTTGGATGGTATTGAGAGAAATTATTCTGTTCCTGCTAGGGTTACTCACCCATTGAGCCCGAAGGAAATGTTATGTATTAGATCTTATTTGGATCTCTCCAACAGGGCTGACTTGAAATTTTGGTTAGCTATTCTGTTATGTTACAGAGGTGTCCTCAGGATAGGACATGTGGTATCTTCTCCACATACACTAAGGGTAGGTGATGTTAAAGTATGTAAAAGTTATGCTAGTCTTCGCATTAGAACTTCTAAAACGGACCAGCTTGGTTGCCATTCTTTTAATGTGTATTTATGTAGGGATGATACCTCACTGTTATGTCCTTGTAAGGACCTAGGAAAATTGTGCACAGGTAGGGGTGGAAGTGAGTTATTATTCAAAATTAATGGTGTTCCTCTACAGTACCAATATATTAATTCGAGGTTGAAATCTTTATCTATACGTGCTGGTATCAAAGGTTCAGTCTCCACTCACTCACTTAGGCATGGTGGTGCTACTATGTTAAAGGATGCAGGACTTAGTGTAGATTCTATTAAAAAGAAGGTAAATTGGAAATCTAATTCTGTTTTTACATATTTACATAACCATAAAAATGAACTTTTGGAATTAGATAGACTTTGCCAATCTCAATTGCATTGTTGATTGGTATGTGTTTTCACATGTGTTTGGCGTGTTTTTATGTGTTTTGGCATGTATGGTGCTGATAGCCCCAAGGTCAGTAACCCACCAAACTCATGTGTCTGTGATATGATCATTTATTATACTACTTCTCATATATTATTACTACTGTATATATCAACATTATTATTATCGTTATTACCGGTATTTATTATTCCCTGGCAGCGAAATAACTTATGGAACTATATACACTCGTGTATATTTATATAATTATTCGCGAACGGTTAGGGACTATTTGCAGCGCGCATTGGTATCTATGATGTCATAGCATGACGTCATGGTCAACACTCCTCCAGTATATAAGGAGAAGTTTCAAGGTAACGGTCAATTGGATTGATTCACCTGTACAGGTAACACCACGCTGGGTGTTTCCTTGATTTTTAAATTTTTACTACTGTTATTACTATTGTTATTACTATTGTTATTACTATACTACTGTTATTATATTATGCATTTTACTGACTATGCTTTGTCAACTAATTGTTATAGTTGTTTTAATAAAGGCATGTATGGTGCTGATAGCCCCAAGGTCAGTAACCCACCAAACTCATGTGTCTGTGATATGATCATTTATTATACTACTTCTCATATATTATTACTACTGTATATATCAACATTATTATTATCGTTATTACCGGTATTTATTATTCCCTGGCAGCGAAATAACTTATATATATATATATATATATATATATATATATATATATATATATATCAAAATCATACAGCCGTTAATCTCTCCGGGACACCTCGACCTCCCCAATGGCTTCTCTTTATCACAAACAACATGATTTAGATAAGTGTGACAGTGCTGATAATATACATGAGGGAATTACAGCCATTGAAATCTCAATGCATTATCAGCCCCCTTTGAGATAAAGCAAAACAGCGGTAGAGGGAAAAAAAAAGACTTGACAGACTGATATTTAGATATAGACAATGGTCAAAGGCATCCGTTGCACAATCTATATCTGGTTATATATAGAATGGCAACTTATGATCCAAAACACTGGAATTCACTACAGAATATATCATTGGGTTCTTTTTGGAATCCATATGTAGGGTTTATTAGAATAATGATATAATGATAAAAATAAGTTTTCATTGAATTGTCTGCATTTGATCTATAATTACAATAGACCCTCAAATGAGTCATTTTTCTTTCGTGGGGGACCCGTCCAAAGTTGACAATTTTGACCATCTTGCAAGGGCGGGTTTGATATCACTTTCACCATTGGACCATTTATTTTTAACTCACAAATGGGGATTCTTTCGAAAGGGCTCAAGTTCAAAGTGGGTTAAACACCTTTGATATGTTCTCATATATATGGCCAAACTTCAACAGACCTGCAATGGATAACACCCTAATGATTCTGCCTGACGAGGAATATCATAAACGCCCAGTAAACACCACACCTAAATAATACGTAGCTTTTTAGTTTAACTAAGTTTGGTTACTACCAAATTGGTCTGAATTACGATTTTTTGCATGGTATGTGCAGGTTAAGATGTTAAGGTTTAGTTATTTTCAAGATACGTAGATTTCAGAAATACATTTTTTCTACCTTTTTCTACATTTTTTCCCATGTTTTCCTCCTGCCAAAATCCTACCGTAAAAAAAAGAAAAAGAAGATATAATGCTCCTTGTATCAAAAGTAATTTGGTTTGGGCTGGGATTGAACACAGGATCCCTGGATTTGATAACCATTGTCCTACTGACTGAGCTAACCAAGCTATCAATTCCCTTAGACTCAAGAGTATAACATAATTCTCTTGACTGTAGGTATAAGGTAATGGATATGATCAATATGACTGAATTTTTACAGACATTTCTTCATCAGAATTGGTAGTACAGTGGTAGCAAGTAGGAATCAGATATGAAAGGTCTTGAGTTCAAGGCTTCACCTTGAATGGATCTTTCACTAACGTTTTTCAAGTGTTTTCTTTCTTCTTCCCCCCCCCCTATTTTTGGTAGGAAGAAATGTAGAAAAACGTATTTCTGATATACATATCTAGAACGTAACTAAACCTTAATGTTTTAACATTTACATACCAAGCAAATCTACATAGTTGGCACCAAAAAGCTACTTAGATATACCAGTGTGCAACATCTAGCAACGAATGTGTGTTTACTTGGCAGCGGGAACAAAATGTGAATTTTATCAATTATGTTAATTATGATGGTATATTACTGGAATCAGCAGTGGCTGGCGAGTCACTCAGAAGGGCCAAATTAATGTATTCTGATAAAACGATCTTATTGCATTAAACCACTACTTTCGCCTTAAAGGTGTATATATTTAGAGGTTAAATAAGGGTTATTGATGCACGAGTTGGTTTTAGTCACAGAGACAATGAACGAGGGCCGTCCGACAAGAAAGGTAGTACTTTGTCTATACACCAGACGGCGGGACTGCAGCGCGACAGGGGAGGTTGACACTAAGGCGGAGACACGCAGCCTGCTGTCCACTATGGCAAAGGATACGAGTCAACTCACTGTCATGGTTTGTTTCGGTTTAGTGTCAACTACTGTTCATTCTAGCCATGGTTAATTGCACGAGTTTTATCCTTAAATTTGAATGCAAAAATGTGCAGATGACCCATAACCATGGTATAAGTTATTGTTAACATAAACGCTGCTGGATATGTAAACGATATATCAATAAGCTAGGAGGCCTAGTGGGAAATGAGTATTAGCCTTCAAACTTTGGGGAAGGATGCATTAAGGGCTGCGTCCACTGCGACAGATGGACCATTCGTCTCCCTTCATCCGTGTTTTGCTCCATAGAAAACAATGATAAAATCGACAGATGAAACCAACGGATGGTCCATCCGTCGGCAGTGGATGCACCCCTTTAGCTATCAAAAATAGAGATGTGCAATCAGGGATGTACGTATAGCCACTAACCCCATATTGCACAACCCCCTAACAGTGATCACCAATGATAATTCACTACGTCATCCCCATCTCTAAACAACAATCGCTACATCTACACAAATAGGACATTGTCACTGCCTCAAAGGATATAATTAAGATACAGAGCGGATCTAATCCCTTAGGGAAGACAATGGATTAGCAGTTCATAAAAAAAAAACACACTGATATACTGGGTTCACACTTCTACTATAGACACAGTTAAAAGAGGGTAGTTCCCAGGGGTCTAATGATTGTTCTGGATTTAAGATTATAAATATTATTACTATTGGGTGGATTTTCATGAGTTTGACCATGCAGTGAATAGCTGCAAGTCGCAATCATTCAGTGCTTCCATGGGAATAAACAGATGTCTATTTTGCATTGAATTGTATGGATTAGCCGCCCAACTGCTCCACATATCCACAGCTTTCTCAGATCTTTTTTTCAACCTTACACCATCTTAAACTTTGGTCCAATTAACATATTTTTAGATAGATTTCCATGTGCCTTTCATGGAGCAAGTCGTTCCAGGTCATGCCTTCAGATATATATTCTACGTTTCAAGGCCAGAATCATAGCTTTTTGAATGTATATATTCTGATTCATGTGGAGATTACTATTGTACCCATTGTTGGTAATGCTTTATATTCTGTCTGTTACATATTTATATTAAAACAATTCGACCCCTAGTCTAAACAGTTCCTAGGCTGCTACACTGTTAGTAGTAGCCAGGGTCATTTTACAGCATATTCTGCTGGGAACTTTGCTTCCCGTACATGTACCTTTTGCTGTAAATCTACAGGAGCTCAGTCACTGTAATATTACAGCACAATCCACATTAATCACACAGTAACAACCACTGTGATCCTGCAGCAAGATCATTTAGATCTACAGAAACATATGATGTAAATTAACAGGAATATGTTGTAAAATTACAGAAAAATGTCTTGTGAAATAACAGTAATATTTTCTGTAAATGAACAACAGGTTCTGCTGTAAATTAACAGCAAAATATATTGTACACTTACAGAAACTTTTGCTGGCAACTGGTTCCAGCAACAATTGCTGTAAATTTACAGAAACTAGAAGTGTAGAATTACAGCAAGTGGTTCTGGTAATCTACAATAAATGTATTGAATATATAGGTAGTCTACAAAGGACACTGCTATATATGCTATCATTGAGGTCAGTCCAAGGGGTCATAATATCATTCATGTGCACTCCATGCATGCATTGATACTATAAACCATGCATGCCCAATGAAGACAAAAATGTCTCCAATCCCAATCAAGTGGCATTATTGAGGGTGAGAGAAGTAGAGAACCATCTCTCCCAAACCATTTCATGGTCAACCAGTTTTAGCACTGAATTGACCTAAAGGCAGGTAGGGCTATGTTAGCTACAACCTGCTAGTCGAGACACTTGTATTTCATATTTAGACTCATTTATGATGTCATCTATGCATACCATTTGTTGTTCCCGCTTTCTCATCAAATAACCTTGTACACTATCATTTGTGCACAATGATAGATTTAACCTATTGAGGTCATTATCATATTGCAATTCTCTGGGGACAATATTGGATTGAGATGTGCACTGCATGAATAAACATACTGATAAGATGGTTATACTACTGCCCTCTAGTGGGAGAAACCTTTAGGTAAACCTGTTGTAGGGTCAAATACCTGCTATAATTGTGTACTCACCATAGCAGGGTCACTGGCTGGCCTAGGGCATAGTCAATGCAGAGTAATTAGACAGGATTACTTACGGTACACATGTATTTACTGATACAAACCTGTGCCTCCACAATAAGATTCACTGTTTTTGAGAATACTGTACTTTCTGCTGTGGACCTACCAAAAATGTCTTGGTTAAAAAACACAAACTACTAACAATGATACAGCTAACAAAAACTACCATGCTAACCATTTCTCAAACGCTACGGTCCTACCCCTACCCCTCCGATTTCAACAACCCCTACGATCAAGTCCAATCATATATATTGATTGACCCTGGGTGATTATGTATTACCTACGATTGCCTATACAGGTGCATGCTTTTTCCCTCTATAATTATCTGCACCACTCGTAGTGATTGACCCAGTGTAACCTAGAATTGCCTTCCGATCCAGGCCAGGTTGGTACGATTTGGGATTTGGATTTATCAATGCTGTAGAATACTCAAGAGAAGGCAATAGATTGATACAAAAACACATCACTACTCGGGGTTCATAGAATGGAGAACTTTGCAAACTCTATAAAAAACAACCTCTAACTGCCTCCTCTTACTTCCTTCTTCTTTACCAATGCCTCATTCTGTGTTCAGACCGCGTCTAGCAGCCCAAATTTAGGACATTTTAGGATTCATTCTTCTTAGTAGATTTGAACAATTTCCTTTACGCCACAATGCGTCAGACATTCCGGCAACTGGAATTTCAGAGCCAATCAAGAAAGAAAAAGGCATGAAATAAGAAATGATCATCTTCCCTTAACCATGTTACTTTAGGAAGGCACTTCTCACGATGTAACGACTAGACCCCTGTCAAATCGTAGTGGGATCTTCTCCTATAATGCCATTATGGCTTTGCCCTACCAAACTCTATGTAATTACTGTGTTCAGTGCTGATCGTACAGGGCAGTTGTAGTGCAATACCTACGATCACCTACTTTAATTTAAAGCGTTTCAAAATTGTAGTGGTTGTTTTCAGTCGTACCATCTTGAGAAATGCATTCCAGATATACCATGCTTTGCCTGGACCAATTGAGGTCTTAACATATCTTTCATGTTATGATTAATTCCCATTTAAATATGAGATTTTGAACGTTTGGTTCAGGGTTTTTATGGAGGGAATGACCCTTCTCACAATTAAGTATAGGGATTCCAGTCTTCCACTGAAAACAATGCATCAATTCTGCATCCTCTCCTGCAGTCTAGATATATTTGATTGATATTGCCTACACTTTAGATGTTCCTCTCTGCCTTTCCAGTTTTTGCCCAGCAAAACGCTAGCTCTAGACCTACGTGGAATGATCGAGACTTTTTGCTCTAATCCGATGAACCTTCATGTATTGAGATGTGAGATTCATGGTCGGCCGCAGCTTCAGAGGCCACCCTCACTTGATTAGTTTCAAGTCTAGAGATGAAAGGGCCTCTAGAGATTTTCGCATGGTTAACCACTAAAGGACAAATTCCACGGAACCTTGTGAAGGCCATCACAGTAGGACATCTAGGGCTTCAGTGTGGACCCACTTGGAAATATCAATGTTCATTTTTATATAGTTAAGCATATATTCAACGTGGAATATCAAATACTGATAAACAATGATTGATTGGTTTTAAATGTCAAATAATCAAAATATCGTATGAAGATCATTTCCCTCCAACTTCTATTTGACTGATGAATTTGACTGACTGCTTTCAATTTCACACACTATAGCCACTGAAATTCAAACTTGTCTCTGATGGAATTTAGGCATTATGCCAAACCATGTCCTTAATTATGACGCTACATTACCAAATACAAATTTCGGCCTCAGATGTGGAAGGAGGCACTGTACTGTGAGGAAGCTATCACTTATAATTAGATGAAGTAAAGGCCACGGATCCTCAGAAAACTCTTTTAAATTTGTACATGGACCTTTGAATCTCTTAATGAGTGTTGTCTCCTTTGTGAAGAATGAATTTTATTCTAACATCTAATCAAAGATTTTATATGAAAGCTTGAGTTGGCTTGGCTGAATGCTTATAGAGAGTGAACAGTCATTTGTATTTGGCATAATCTAGTGAAGATTAAGCAAATTTGATTGAATCTGAGAGCAAAATAAGAATGAGTCATATAATTTGTAGAAAAACTCTTACATAGAAAGTTGTGTAAGTGGCAGATAAATGAACTAGTTATTTGAGATAATTTAGATTCATACTATCCCCTTCTTTGTTCTTTGACACTTTTCTGTCACAATTTAGGTTGCATTGTATATGGCATTGTTACCCTAGATGTGGATAAAACCTAACTGCGTTCAGTTGAGGAGGTTCAATTTTTATTCAGAAAAGATCTATACGCTTTTAGCTATATGAGCAAGTTCCGTTCCAAAGGTCTCTATGTCAATCAGGGGCGTAGGAAAAGGGGGGCCAGGGGGGCCTGCGCCCCCCCCCCCAATCATAAGGGAGGTGGGGCCTGAGTATGTCTGGGCCCCCCAAAATTTGCTAAGAATTTATAATGAATTGAACAAGAAGCTAAAACTTTGCATCTCAAATTAGACTGATATAGTAATCAGATCGAAATTTCATGAAAAATTACTTTTCTATACAAATATCATAAAGGTATGTATAGGTGCTATTACGCTTGAGCCGACAATTCAAGGTGTCCGAGGTTGGGGCCCTGCTTGGCCCCCCAAATGAAGATTTGCTTTCTATGCCTCTGGTGAGAACTGAGAACTGTCATATCGAAAGCCTTCTTTATTATAACAATCATTAACCCAACAGTAAGACTATAACCACTATTTAGTAGTTTCATTACCATTTTGTCCGTAACATGCCCATGCTCTGGCCATCACAGGAAGCTAGCCCTACTGCTACTGCCAAACCCGCCAGGTCTGGAGAACACAAAAGAAAACTACTAGTTTGAAGAACATCAAAATTCTTACAACTAGTACTGGAGGTTATTTCCAAACAGGCTACGATTGCATTCTCCTGGTCGTACTAGTATTCCCATATGTAAAGCAATGACATTTCGCTGTTGTAGTGATATTTGCGATTGTGGTGCCTTAAGAAATAGCCTGCAGTTAATCCTGTTCGCTTGTGAGTTTGTTCATGATTGTAAAAGAACAAATCTTGGTATGGTGAAACCTGAATTTGGAGACATCATACAGTGCCTAAATGGTTAAGGGTGGTAATAAGCCTACCAAGAAAAAATACATGCAAAGTGGGGAAACAAGGCTGAATCACAACATGGAGATGTTAAACCCGGGTTAGTACCACCTGCTAACGTGATCTGCATACTGCCAAGGTAAAGGGCATCAGTGGCTCAGTTATATACAGAACCCAAAGGAACGTTCAACAATTATGTCAGTGTTTCTTTTTTTGCCTTTTTCAGGACCCACCCCTTTGTCACTGTTTTTGTATGGAACATGTATAGATAGCTTTGACACTGGAACCCAAAGTCACCCCCCCCCCACCCCATAAGCAGTGGCGTAATTGATGAACGACCCCCTATCTGATAGGAAATTTCTTTGAATTTTGATTTCTTTACTATTATTGTTGTTGAAATGAGGTGTGTTAAAAGAACTTCAAAACCAGTGGTTGGCATAGATGTGGGGCACGGGGTGTGCACCCCCTCCTTTAATTATAGCCGGTAGTTAAATGTTTTTTTAGACGACGAGCAGCGGGCGGAGCCCGCAACCGAGTCCTACGGACTCAGTTGCGGGCGCCCGCGGCGCGTCGGCTATGATGTTTTCATTTCAAGCAGGTGATGAGGGCTCACAACACAGTTTTAATAATTCTGATGTAACTTGAATTAAGTTTGTCATGTCGTAATTAAAACTTCACTAGGTAAATGCGGCAAATAATATTATTGCTGTAGGAGTATAGTGACATGTGTAAATATTACCATGGTACTAAATATTGAATTTTAAAGTTGAAATCCCGGCAATGTTTCATTGTCATACCTTCGCTGGTGTTGAAACAAACCAAAACAAACCCAGAACTAGCGTACACCACTCTCATTCCTTATTCGTACGGACGGTAACTACGGAACGTAGCAATTCTCCAAGGTAACGTGTCACGTGCACACGCACCACGCCATATTGTCCAGGGGACAAATTTGTCTGCCTCAGCACGGTGCCTATCGTTCAATGTCCAAATTCTTAAAATTTATAGCACTTATAGAATCTTCTTTCACACAGTATAATAAAAATTGAAAATAAAATGACACAGTGTGCATAGATAAGACAGTTTGATAGTATAGTGCCCGTAATATACTTTGAAATGTTGCGCAGGGCTCCAGTGTAGCACTTGTATTATGGTACATAACAGGGAGCGCAGTGCGCAGAGCACCACTTTGTCCCCGGCATCCGGTGTGCGGACGTCGGACCGTTGCCGTAGTTACAGGACTTTTCGTCTCAATGAATGCATGGAAAAAAAAATCTTGGCACTCATACATTAGCCTGGGCCTACAAAACTACGATTCTTATTTTTATTATTAAACAGATGTGTACGGGCATTTGATTCCTTTTGAAGTTTCAAATGCAATGCACCGGACACAGGATCGGATCTTGGCTGGTCCCATGGTTACATGATGTCACATGACATTTACATGACATCACAGGTTTTGAATCTCGCCCTCTTTTGCCGTTTCTGCTGCCCAAGAGTCCACCATTCCTGTGTCTCTCCTGTCATTTCATCAATTTCTTCACTCTCATCTCCCCCATTCCCAACTAGACTTCATCACTGCAAGTTAGGTAAATCATACATTTTATATCAAGCATCTTTAAATTGAGATTCGTATTTTTCATGTCATTTTGACGCAATCCCCACCCAGAAATTCGAAATATTAGGCCCAGGAGAAATTATTTACTTTTAGGTTTGTTCACGTAATGATAAGTCTATGGGGACTGTACCGGTAGAAGCACTGTATGGAAATGATTGATACGGCCAGACATCAAAATGCTTTATTTTTTTTTTGACATCTTAGGCTTCAACCCCCTAAAAATCCTTAAGAGGCTAAAAACTAGAATAGTTAAACTAATATTTGGCGCAATCCCCACCCAGAAATTCGAAATATTAAGCCCAGGAGAAATTATTTAGTTTTAGCTTTGTTCACGTAATGATAAGTCTATGGGGACAGCTATAAGGCGCACCTACAGAATAATTTTTGTATTGGGGGGTTAGGCCTAATTTTCAGCACTGAGACTAATACACATTAAACTTGTGATATTTTACTTCGTTCCCATCATATTCCCATTAAAAAGTATTCAGGATTTATTTAATGACAGCTCATTTACTTGTGGTCGACATGGGCCTATTTTAGCATTGAAAGTATATGGAAATGACTGATACGGCCAGACATCAAAATGCTTTATTTTTTTTTTGACATTTTAGGCTTCAACCCCCTAAAAATCCTTAAGAGGCTAAAAACTAGAATAGTTAAACTAATATTTGGCGCAATCCCCACCCAGAAATTCGAAATATTAAGCCCAGGAGAAATTATTTAGTTTTAGCTTTGTTCACGTAATGATAAGTCTATGGGGACAGCTATAAGGCGCACCTACAGAATAATTTTTGTATTGGGGGGTTAGGCCTAATTTTCAGCACTGAGACTAATACACATTAAACTTGTGATATTTTACTTCGTTCCCATCATATTCCCATTAAAAAGTATTCAGGATTTATTTAATGACAGCTCATTTACTTGTGGTCGACATGGGCCTATTTTAGCATTGAAAGTATATGGAAATGACTGATACGGCCAGACATCAAAATGCTTTATTTTTTTTTGACATCTTAGGCTTCAACCCCCTAAAAATCCTTAAGAGGCTAAAGACTAGAATAGTTAAACTAATATTTGGCGCAATCCCCACCCAGAAATTCGAAATATTAAGCCCAGGAGAAATTATTTAGTTTTAGCTTTGTTCACGTAATGATAAGTCTATGGGGACAGCTATAAGGCGCACCTACAGAATAATTTTTGTATTGGGGGGTTAGGCCTAATTTTCAGCACTGAGACTAATACACATAAAACTTGTGATATTTTACTTCGTTCCCATCATATTCCCATTAAAAAGTATTCAGGATTTATTTAATGACAGCTCATTTACTTGTGGTCGACATGGGCCTATTTTAGCATTGAAAGTATATGGAAATGACTGATATGGCCAGACATCAAAATGCTTTATTTTTTTTTTGACATTTTAGGCTTCAACCCCCTAAAAATCCTTAAGAGGCTAAAAACTAGAATAGTTAAACTAATATTTGGCGCAATCCCCACCCAGAAATTCGAAATATTAAGCCCAGGAGAAATTATTTAGTTTTAGCTTTGTTCACGTAATGATAAGTCTATGGGGACAGCTATAAGGCGCACCTACAGAATAATTTTTGTATTGGGGGGTTAGGCCTAATTTTCAGCACTGAGACTAATACACATTAAACTTGTGATATTTTACTTCGTTCCCATCATATTCCCATTAAAAAGTATTCAGGATTTATTTAATGACAGCTCATTTAGTTTTGGTCGACATGGGCCTATTTTAGCATTGAAAGTATATGGAAATGACTGATACGGCCAGACATCAAAATGCTTTATTTTTTTTTTGACATCTTAGGCTTCAACCCCCTAAAAATCCTTAAGAGGCTAAAAACTAGAATAGTTAAACTAATATTTGGCGCAATCCCCACCCAGAAATTCGAAATATTAAGCCCAGGAGAAATTATTTAGTTTTAGCTTTGTTCACGTAATGATAAGTCTATGGGGACAGCTATAAGGCGCACCTACAGAATAATTTTTGTATTGGGGGGTTAGGCCTAATTTTCAGCACTGAGGTTAATACACATTAAACTTGGGATATTTTACTTTGTTCCCATCATATTCCCATTAAAAAATATGCAGTGGTTAATATGTTATAGCCGTTTTAGTTTTGGTCGACATGGGCCTATTTTAGCATTGAAAGTATATGGAAATGACTGATTCGGCCAGACACCAAGATGCTTTATTTTCGTTTTACCCATTTAGGCTCCACCCCCCTAAAAATCCTTAAGAGGCTAAAAACTCGAATAATTAAACTAATATTTGGCGCAAACCCCACCCAGAAATTCGAAATATTAAGCCCAGGAGAAATTATTTAGTTTTGACTTTGTTCACGTAATGATAAGTCTATGGGGACTGTACCGGTAGAAGCACTGAATGGAAGACTTAATATACAATTTTTTTTAAGCCAGTTAGGCCTATTTCTCAGCACTGAGGTTAATACACATTAAACTTGGGATATTTTACTTTGTTCCCATCATATTCCCATTAAAAAATATGCAGTGGTTAATATGTTATAGCCGTTTTAGTTTTGGTCGACATGGGCCTATTTTAGCATTGAAACTATATGGAAATGACTGATTCGGCCGACACCAAGATGCTTTATTTTCGTTTTACCCATTTAGGCTCCACCCCCCTAAAAATCCTTAAGAGGCTAAAAACTCGAATAATTAAACTAATATTTGGCGCAAACCCCACCCAGAAATTCGAAATATTAAGCCCAGGAGAAATTATTTAGTTTAGACTTTGTTCAGCTTGTGTCACGCTGAATAATTGGCAAATTCTCAGACTGTCAATTCATTTTGACAGTTGAGTTGAAGTTGCGGCAGACCGTAGACATAACTCTTCCATTCAGTGCTTCTACCCTGCGGGTGTCGTGCGATACGGCACCTGATCGGCGCGTGCGATAACCCCCTGACATTCCTCCAACTCGTGAACCTTTGCTTATGTATTTTGAAATTGGTCAGCACTGAGGATTATCACACTCGGCTTCGCCTCGTGTGATAACCCTCAGTACTGACCAATTCTCGTGCACCTTTGTCTATGTATCTTAACCCAGAGATAGCCTAAAACGATTCTATACATGTATCTGGGTTCAATGCACTTTGATTTTAAAGAATTACCGGTATCTTAACGCAGAGATAGCCTAAAACGATTCTATACATGTATCTGGGTTCAATGCACTTTGATTTTAAAGAATTACCGGTATCTTAACCCAGAGAAAGCCTAAAACGATTCTATACATGTATCTGGGTTCAATGCACTTTGATTTTAAAGAATTACCGGTATCTTAACCCAGAGATAGCCTTAAACGATTCTATACATGTATCTGGGTTCAATGCACTTTTATTTTAAAGAATTACCGGTATCTTAACCCAGAGATAGTCTAAAATGATTCTATACATGTATCTGGGTTCAATGCACTTTGATATTCAATAATTACCGGTATCTTAACCCAGAGATAGCCTAAAACGATTCTATACATGTATCTGGGTTAAATGCACTTTGATTTTAAAGAATTACCGGTATCTTAACCCAGAGATAGCCTAAAACGATTCTATACATGTATCTGGGTTCAATGCACTTTTATTTTAAAGAATTACCGGTATCTTAACCCAGAGATAGTCTAAAATGATTCTATACATGTATCTGGGTTCAATGCACTTTGATATTCAATAATTACCGGTATCTTAACCCAGAGATAGCCTAAAACGATTCTATACATGTATCTGGGTTCAATGCACTTTTATTTTAAAGAATTACCGGTATCTTAACCCAGAGATAGCCTAAAACGATTCTATACATGTATCTGGGTTCAATGCACTTTGATTTTAAAGAATTACCGGTATCTTAACCCAGAGAAAGCCTAAAACGATTCTATACATGTATCTGGGTTCAATGCACTTTGATATTCAATAATTACCGGTATCTTAACCCAGAGATAGCCTAAAACGATTCTATACATGTATCTGGGTTAAATGCACTTTGATTTTAAATAATTACCGGTATCTTAACCCAGAGATAGCCTAAAACGATTCTATACATGTATCTGGGTTCAATGCACTTTGATTTTAAAGAATTACCGGTATCTTAACCCAGAGAAAGCCTAAAACGATTCTATACATGTGTAATGTAGTTCTCGCCATGAATATGACCTCAGCTGTCGAAATGGCGTTAAACATCTATTACTCACTCACTCTCGATATGTCAGTAACTGCTCATAATTTGTCAGAAATTAGTCAATATATGTCAGTAATTTCTCACTTTGTCTGCAATTAGTCAATATATGTCAGTACTTACTCAATATTTGTCATCAGTTAGTCAATGTATGTCAGTACTTAGATATCATGTCAAGATTCAAAGCAATTAATCAATATATGTGAGTACTTAGTCACTCTATATCAGCAATTATCAATACATGTCATTATTTTTACATGTTTAGTAAGATTCTGGACTCCCATAGACTAAAGCACTGTAAAGCATATTGTGATTATTTACGATATATGGGTTCGTATTTGCCAAAAAGTTATTTGACATTTCGACTGTATTACCCCTCCTTCCGGCCTCCTCACTCGGCGCAGGAATCTATATCCAGCATTTGAATTTTTTTCCCCACATACCTGATGTTTGCAGACCTCGTTAGCATAGATTTCAATGGAGCCTGGTGGAGTTATTCACAGGAAAACATTGTTAGATATCCTATATGAACATGCCATGCCAAATTCCTCCATTTTCTTCAAAATAAATAAGAATCCATTGATTTTCCACATCGATACGATTCGGGACCCGCCCAGTCCGGCCATTCCTTGCTCGACGCGTGGCTGACCTAGTTTTTACATCCGGGCACCTACCCGCTCTGTCAACAAGAAGCAATGGCCGTGGCCGGGCCGTGTGCGTTGGATCGTTATGGAAAATCAATGGATTCTTATTTATTTATAAGAAAATGCATACAAAATGTAGGCAAACACCAACTAGAGATAGTATATTTTGCTGATTTTTGTGTCAGGGACTACTTTTTCTGCGGAGTAGTCCTAACCTGAAGTAAATAACCAAGATGGCGGGACCTGCCCCAAAAGTTCAATTAAACAGTGAGTTTTTGTTTGATTTCATCGCTTCCCTGTGCCTAAACATGTAAAAATAAATATAGGAATGACAAATTTTGTGTATTGAATGTTTGTATTGACATCTCGATGTCAATACAAACATTCGATACACAAAATTTGTCATTCCTATATACGTATTTACTCACAATCTGTCAGCAATTAGTCAATATATAACAGAGAAATAGCCATTGATTCAATTGTGCATCTTTCCTTCACTGGTATTTGTCAAAATATGTCAGTATCTATGGACTATTTGTCAGCAATTAGTTATTAAATGTTAGTAATTATTCACTATTTGTAAGCAATTAGCCAATACATGTAGTAATTACTTACATTTATCAGTATTTAGTCAATATATGTTTGTAATTACTCACTAGTTGTCAGCAATTAGTCAATATATGTTAGTAATTACTCATTATTTGTCAGCAAAAAGTCAATATATGTCAGTAATTACTCATTATTTTCGGCAATTAGTTTAAATATGTCAGTGCCTAGTCATTATTTGTTAGCAATTAGTCAAAATATATCAGTAATTAGTCACTATTTGTCAGCAAATAGTCATAATATGTCAGTAATTGTCACTGTTTTTCAGCACTTAGTTAAAACATGTCAGTACTTAGTCACTATTTGTCAGCATTTAGCCAAAATGTATCACTACTTAGTCACTATTTGTCAGTAACTAGTCAAAATATGTCAGTAGCTCCATACTATCACTGACCACTTGTCAATATATGTCAGCAATTAGTCTATTTGTCACTCAGATGTTAGCACTGACCGCTTGGTCATTTGACATAGAATTGAGAATACCATTGTCCCATAATAGTACTGAATAATTTCACATTGAGGGGCATCTCCTTAGGACTGAGTCCTTCACCTGTGACATTTTGTATCTGGGTTCAATGCACTTTTATTTTAAAGAATTACCGGTATCTTAACCCAGAGATAGCCTGAAACGATTCTATACATGTACCTGGGTTCAATACACTTTGATTTTAAAGAATTACCGGTATCTTAACCCGGAGAAAGCCTAAAACGATTCTATACATTTATGTCATGGCAGATACGACCGTTACTATAGAACAGTACTGGATATGCCGTATTCAATGGGGGGATGGAATACAATGTGGCCGTATTCAATGGGTGTCTGCCATCTTGGATTCTGAACAGATTTGAGCTGTGTTTCTCTATTCTAAAGCAAATTAACCCCGTAGGGCCATGACATAAATGCAAATGTCAACTTCCATGGAATATTTTTGCATCGTATTCCCCTCGGTGAGTCTGCCGTATTCAACGAGGCCTTATGGTCGTTGACATTTGCTTATGTATCTGGTATCAATACACTTTGATTTCAAAGAATTACCGGTATCTTCACCCAGAGATAGCCTAAAAGTATTCTATACATGTATCTGGTATCAATACACTTTGATATTCAATAATTACCGGTATTTTAACCCAGAGATAGCCTAAAACGATTCTATTCATGTATCTGGGTTCAATACACTTTGATTTTAAAGAATTACCGGTATCTTAACCCAGAGATAGCCTAAAAAGAATTGTATACATGTATCTGGTATCAATACATAAGCAAATGTCCACGACCATGGGATATTTTTACATCGTATTCCCTGAGGTGGGACTGGCGTATCCCACGAAGCCATTATATTGTATTGACTATTTATTGTGTACTGTTCTTGCTATTCACATCTAATTGACACCTCTGAATATGTATGTATTGACCCTCACCTTACTGAATTCAGCATTCATTCTTAGGCTTTAAGAATTATTGAAAGTTGTGAAGTTTATAATTGTTATAATATTTAGTGAAAATATGGTATTATCAAAGCCCTGTCACTGCACATCATGGCCCAGGTTATCCCAGGTATTCAGGGTACCTATGGCAAATACATCTGTGCCAGCACTCTGTGTCCCCAATTATAAGCACTCAGATGGTAGAGTTGTTTTGCCTATTATAGGTGACGGCAACTGTTTCTTTCGTTGCATTTCAATGTATCTTTTCAAAACCGAGGGATATCACATTAACATCAGAAGATCTGTGGTTGATTTCATGCGCAAACACCGAGGATTATTTGCTCCATTTGTTGAGAACATAGACTATGATGTATACCTGACACTCATGTCTGAAACCAGTGGGGAGCGCTACTCCTGGGGTACTCACAGAGAGGTACTGGCAGTAGCCACTATGATCAATGCCCCTGTGTATGTTCACTGCCTATATGGCAGTACCATGCAATGGCTGGTTTACAAGCCTCTAGCCTCACTCACTGCTCAGATGATACCATATCTTACAATAAAACTTCAAAACAACCACTATGAGACAGTTTACCCAGAACGCTTTGAGTGTTTCTGTACCATGCCTCCTCCACTTCTAGGGCTCAGTAACCTAATGAACAAATACAATGCACCCATTTGGATTGATGATTCAGATTTCCCTACATTAAGCCAAAGTTCATTGCCACAAGCACCATTCAAAATTGTCCAAAACCGAAAAAAAAACTAAGAAAATTCCATCACAGACAAGAGAAAGCATCAGTAATCTGTCTGCTCCATTCTCTGACATTAAATTGGATAGTGGCAGGGTCCAAGTTCATATACCTACCTGCTCACCTCTTCAGTCGCAAGGTTCCCAGCACTTTGTCAGTGAGAAAAGTCCCTGTGCTTGGCAGCAAAACTCATCACTTTCTGCCACTTCAAAGTCACAATCTAACACCAAAGAGAGTTTGAAAAGAAGGGTTGTCCAAAGTCCAGTGGTCACTGCTAAGAAGGGTAAAAGTAACACACCACCCTGCTCACCAATTGTGTTCTCGGGGGTGCCAATATTTTGTAGTGAAGTCAATGCTTCTAAACCTGAGACAAAGGCCACCAAAAATTGCAACTCTATTCCCTCTGAAACAGGTCAGCGTGCAAGTGTAAACAACAAAAGGAAGGTCATCAACAGTCCTCTGTCAAGCATGAAAAAAGGTAGAAATCTGAGCACCCCACCTCCTTCACCAAGTGTATTGCCAGGTTCTCCCCAATTTCTTGATGAAGAAAATTTCCCTAGACTCCATCAGTACAATGCCTCCTCAGAAAAGAGTAACCATACAAACAACATACAATAACAAAAGGGTCCTCTTCTAAGCACCATAATTGCCACCCCACCTTCCTCGCCAAGTGTATTGCCAGGTTCTCCCCTATTTCTTGATGACCAGAATTTCCCTACACTCCATCAGATCACTGCCTCATCAGAAAAGAGTAACCATACACATAACATACAATCACCACAAAAGGCTCCCCTGTTGAGCACCATAATTGGCCAAAATTGTAACACCTCACCATGTAAAATAAATGTGATGCCAGGGTCACAAGAATGCAATGACCAACACCAGAATGTCTCACAGAACAGTGAAAACATAGAGCATGATCACTCTTATGTCGGCTTGGGTGCAAAAGGCAAGGTGAAAAAAGATCCCATTAAAGAGGCCTACAACAAATTTCATGAAAAAATCTTCATTGCCCCAGACATTGTGTGCTTCTCATGTAAAAAATTATTTTATCCATCAGAAACACTGAAGGTTGAAGATCTTGAGACTAACACCACAATTCGTACTATGCTTGCACCACTCATCACTTCTGAAGCCACAGTTACACTGTGTTCTCCATGCCGAAAAGCGCTAAATTCCCATAAACTCCAACCTCAATGTATCCTCAATAACATGGAACTACCTTCTATACCAAAGGAGTTGGCGATTCTGAATCGCATTGAACAGAGTTTGATTAGCCAAATCCATACTCACATGAAATTAGTTATGCTACCTTATGGTCAATCAGCCATCAATGGTCAAATAATTAATTTCCCCTTCAGTCTTGATGAAATGCTGAATCAAAAACCTGATTTCGACACACACACAATAATTGTACAAGATAAACCCAATTCTGAGATTCCCCGAGAATATGTTGCAAACATGAAAAGGGTTAAAGATGCACTTATGTATTTACAGCAGAATAATCCTCACTATAAACATATAGACCTAAATAGGTTTCAGAGTGGTTCTCTTCCACCTACAATAGTACTCAACTCTAAAGTAGATAAAGATACTACAGAAGATGACAATACAGAGCCAGTTCTTATTGAGACAAGTGTTACAAACGACATGCCATTTATTCCAAAAGTAGATTTCCAAAATCATGTAGGCAGCTCTTCATCCTTGCCAAAGATTTATTTGAAGAAAAACAACAGACCGCCCCTGAACACGTATGCCAAGTATGCCATTGAAGAATTAGCCCATGCATGGCTATTCCCCACTGGTATAAATGGTCTGCACACTCCTAGAAAATACCCCATAACACACCTGAAGTATTTCCAGGCACGGCTCCTCTCAAGTGATCTGCGCTTCTCTAGAAGTATTCCATATCTGTTCTGGGCAACAAACATGCATGAAAAAGAAAAGTTGTCTGACAACATTTCTGTAGCAATGAAAATTCGCCCATCATCATCAACAAATAGAGCCACACCCCTCACAGCAGGTCAGGTTAGAGCTGACATCCGCTCAAATCCAGATCTACCACAGAATTACTATGGGTACATGCGAAATATTAGAGGCACACCTGCTTATTGGAACACAGCCAAGCTAGATCTTTTAGCAATGATCAGGACCTATGGTCCTCCTACTTTCTTTATCACATTTTCAGCCAATGATATGCACTGGGATGATCTAATCACAGTCATTTGTCAGCTAAACCACTTACCTTGCACACCTGAAGATATATCACTTATGCCAAAAGATTACAGAATCAAATTGATGAACAATAATCCAATAATTACCGCACGGCACTTCAACCATAGGTATACCAATTTTGTTTCAAAGGTCATTATGTCACCTGCTAAACCAATAGGTGAAGTCTATAAGCGATTTGACCGTATTGAATTCCAACTAAGAGGCTCACCTCATGTACATTCTTTATGGTGGATAAAAGGTGCACCATCATTAGAAACAGATGATTTTTCTACCACTGCACCAGCATTTATTGATCAATATATTTCAACAAAAGTTCCTTCAAAAGAAGAAAACCTTAAGTTACATAAAACGGTCAGAGCTTTACAAACCCATAAACACACCCATACCTGTAAAAGATTATCTAAAGATGGTCAGGAAAAGTGTAGGTTTGGCTTTCCTCAGCCAGTTTCAGAATCAACCGTTATGAAAACAAAAGTTGAAATATTAACTAGCCCAAAGAGTTACACAATTAAACGTGAAAAGGGTAATGAATTCATCAATCCATACAATAAAGACCTTCTTGAACATTGGAATGCTAATATGGATATCCAATTCATTGGAAGTCCCCATGGTGCTGCAAAATATGTGTGCTCATACATGTGTAAGCGAGAGGCAGATAAAGTCCGAACAGCTTTGACTGAACTACAGAGGAAATTACCAGAAGACTGTACTCATAGGTCCAAATTAATGAAAATTGGTAATGTATTTCTCACAAATAGACAGCTTAGTGCTCAAGAGGCTGCTTATAAGATGTGCAATCTACCATTGCGGTCTTCCAATGCAACAGTTATTTACCTTGATTGTAGGCCACGGGCATTGCAAAACCGTCTTCTCCAACCTAGTTATGTCATGGCCAACACACATGATCAGAGCACAGATATTTTTGTCAAAAATGTGCATGACAGATACGTGAACAGACCTTTGCTATTAGAAGACACAAACTACTATGATTTTGTTGCAAATTACTCATCCTATCAACTTTCTACAAAAGATAATACACAATATCTTAAGCTTCTCAATAACCTTGGCTATATCAGGAAGAGAAGAGAACCTGCTGTAATCAGAACTAACACCTTTTCCCCAGAACGTGACGGTGATTTGTATTACATGTCACACCTAATTCTGTACACTCCATGGAGGGACCAGACCCAACTCACAGATGGTTTTGTAGATGCCAAAGCAGCATATAGATCAAAAAATCCTGAAAAACCCAAAGACTTTAGCGAAGATCTTGAGAAAGCTATATGCCAAATTCAAAATTACAATGATGTTGTTGTTAATGACTACATTGCTCCTGTTGTTGCCCCAAATGTTGAAGCTCTGGACAATGATCTCCCTGAGCCTGCAGACCATCCTCTGTATGCAGGGTTAGATGAGTTGGCAGATGGTGACAACATGACACTGCTTGACAAAGACCAAATTGTTACAGATATTGAATTGGGGAACATGGAGTTGAAAGATTCCCTGTTTCTGCAATGCAAGCACATGTCTGATGGGGACTTTACAAATTTAGTTGACAGTTTAAATACTGAACAGAGATTAGCATACGACTTTGTACACAATCACTACAACAAAAAATCCTCAACAAATGCCAACAACAGTCCATTCCATTTATTCATAAGTGGTCCAGGGGGGAGTGGAAAAAGCTTTTTGATTTCAGCCATACAGGAACTTATTTGCAGAATCACACTACTCCCAAACCCATCAATAGTCACTGCCCCAACAGGTGTAGCTGCTTTCAATATCAATGGAACAACAATTCACAGAGCACTTAACCTACCAGTAGAAAATGAAAAAACAAAAAAGACAAAAACACCCTATGTGCCCCTGAAAGGGGAAATGCTTCACAATTTCAGAATTCAATGGAAGGACATTTCCACTTTAATAATTGATGAAATCAGTATGGTCTCATATCAAACCTTTGAACACATACATTTACGTTTAAGTGAAATAAAGAATGTAACAGATCCTTCAGTATACTTTGGTGGCATCAATGTCATTGCAGTTGGGGATCTTTATCAGCTCCCTCCAGTCAAAGGTTCCACAATCTATTCTCCAAACATTAAGACAGCATTTGGCAAACATCTTTGGTTAGATCACTTCAAACTTATTGAGTTGGAACAGGTTGAAAGACAAAAAGGTGACCAGCAGTTTATTGATTTATTATCCCGAGTGCGCTTGGGCTTTCCTTCAGATCCAGATGTTGATTTACTTTTACAGAGAACAGTATCTGTACCTCCTGTTCTTGATACCAGTAGTGAGGTGCTATTCTTATTCCCTAGACTTAATCAGTGTGAGGAACACAATGAATCTATGCTGACAGCACTTGGAGAAACATCCACAATTCATATTTTTAATGCAGTAAATGTGTTACTTGAGTCATATACCAAAGGCAAATATCACAAATATTCTAACACTGTTGACCCCTCATTGCTCCCCAACGATGATAGAGATTGTGCTGGACTAATGAAGTCCTTCAAGTTTGCTATCGGTGCTGTGGTCATGTTACGTAGGAATATAGATACAAGTTCTGGATTAGTCAATGGGGCAAGGGGAATTATAACTGATATAGAATGGGAACAGAAAAATCCTAAATCTATCTTTATTAAATTTTTTGATAAAAGAATAAATGAGTTGAATGAAAGTAAAAGGCTAGATGGCTCAATCCCTATTGTGCCTGTATCTGCCAACTTCTTTGGTAAAAAGGGCACAACCATTCAGCGTACTCAATATCCCTTAATGTTGTGTTGGGCTGCCAGTATTCATAAGGTTCAGGGACTCACACTACCTTCTGTTTATATAGATATAGGTGAGAAAACTTTTTCTGATGGAATGGCTTATGTTGCTTTAAGTAGGGTCAAGTCTTTTGGTGGACTTCATATCTTGGGTTTTCACAGGTCATCCTTGGTGAGAAAATCTCAATTTGTTAACATTGAAATGAAACGTCTCAGGGCTCAAATGAAAGTCACAGTGGAAGAATAGTTTCTTTCTTTTGAAACAATAAATTTCAACCTTTAATTGAATTGATTGGTTTGGTAACTAATTAAATTCTATTACAGTTTCTTATTTTCTATTGCAGACAATGCTATCACTTCAGGAACTTGCAGTTATGTCTCTGGCAAGTCTAGAGTTGGTGCCAGTGCACGTTTTATTTGTATTGTTATCTTTCGTGCCCCCTGAAAATCTTGACCCCATTTCTGTTTGCTCCTTCATGCTCGAAGCCGATTTTAACTTAGACATCCCATTTGAGTTTGGTGCTATCAGACCCATAGCCTATGGGGTGGGCTACCAGTTCATTTACAATGACCTGCAAATTATTTTGTGGGGTGATGCTGATCTAAATAGTAGGAACATCACTGTCTACTCAATTGATATTTATTTCCCAACTGCAAACCCTGGGCCTGATTTTGATTTCCAGCTATTAGGAATCCTCCCAGCCTCATTGACATTGGAACGACACATTTCTTCATTTCAGTTGAGTTTTGGGGTTGTTCATTTGATTAGAACATCATCTGGGTCCTCTGTTACATTTTCAGAAGGTTTAGAGATGGTCAGCACTATGCTGCATGATACACTGCATGAGCCAGATGACTTTTAGTATTCCTCATAGGCTATTCAGTTTTCCCCTCTTGATTTAACTTTTATTTCATCTTCATTCATTCCTAGTCAATGTTCCTGCCAATGGACATAGAGCCTAATACTTTCTAGAGACATAATCCAGACATGCAAGGTGATAATATCTTAACTCTTTACGTATACATTCTAGGTTGAGCACTATGATTCCTCCACTCAAGGCACTTGCACTGAGGGTGGTAACAGAGCGACAGGATGCAGTCGATCCCATTTATGAGGCTGTAGTGGTAGACAAAACATTTAGTTGTTCATTAACCCAAAGGTTGGAAGTTGTTATCATTCCCCCAATAACCATTCAGTTGCCCCCATCAGTTAAAATATATTCAACAGCATTTGGCATTGGCACTTTCTTTTCACTTTTGCCTAAAACAGTGTTCATTTGTCAGGGGTCAACCCATCAGTTCCACCAGCATGCTGTGCAGTTTGACACTGCTCTGTGTGGTGCATCAACCTACACTTTGGAAATCTATTTTGACAGGACAGTTTCAACATTAGCAGATATCCTATCTGCTGCTGAAGTAGTTGGTATTGAATCATCACATTCCATCTATCATACAATAGAGTACACTAATAGTTTCATTCCACCTCTCATAGTACACAAACGAAAAAACATACAAACAGGGAAAGTAGAGCTTTTACTACATCAGTATTCCTTGGCAGAATCATGTCATGGTGCTCTGTTCTGTGATGAAGTTTGCTAATTGATTCCATACCTCTTGTATCATTTCTCGAATTTCAATGAATGCCATGTCAAAAAGGAATTATTTTCCTATAATATTACAGAAACATGCCACGTACCAAAAAGTTCAAGTCATCATCTTCCAAGTCACCTCAAGATATCCCTTTGACATTGTTATTTTTCAAAGTTATCCAGATATTCCACCGTTTAGCTCTCATCAGTTCACTTGATTTAACACAGTCAAGAATATGGTATGATTTTCTTGACCCAGTTTTCTGTTCGCAAACTGACAAGGAATTACTTCGGTCCACCCCTCTAACTGAATTGAAATCTGTTTTGACTTCTGTTCTTCATTCACACTTGTCTTCCATCCGTTCCATTATTTTAACTTCAGGTTCAAATATTTCTTTCCTCGATGCTGCTCATCAAGCTGTGCGTCGAGGAAATAAACAATTACGATCATTACAACCCTCCACCATCACAGAATTCAACACTTGGTTCCATACTTTGCTGCCCTCACCTCCTGTTGCCCCTCCTTCTTCACTTTCACTTCCAGTACACACTATCAAAGGTTCTCAATGTGTTCTGTCAAATTTCTGGATCTGTTCTAACCCAATTCTTTTCAGAGGACAATTCTTTCCTTCAGTTGAGCATGCATACCAAGCTGCGAAGGCCACACACTTTAAAGACTCTAATGCTTACAAGTGTGTGGTTGGATCTAATACTGCTTCGCAGGCCAAAGCTGCTGTTCGTCATCTTCGTTTGATCCACAACCCATCCTGGCATTCACTTAAGTTAGAGTTAATGAAAGAACTTCTGCATATTAAGTTTCAATGTGTTCCAGAATTCAGTACCCTTCTTTTAGGTCTCAAAGGTTACATTCTCAAGCATCCAGTACCTAATGATTTCTGGGGAACAGGACCAAACGGTGATGGCAAAGATCATTTTTCCTCTTTACTTACATCTCTGCGTGATTCATGTTGAGTTACAGATCCCAACATGTACCTGGCACAATATCCCACTAGCTAATATCATTTATGGTTGATGAACCAGGGATCTATGCACCATCTTATATTCTGCCATTTCTTTATTACTATTTCAGATCAAGATGTGTTCCCGTTTGGTTCTTGGTGACTCCATTGTTTCTTTTCTTATTAAACTGAAAGACACTGATATTATTGCCTTTAGAGGTGCAACTCTTGCTGATTTGCTTTCTATCATTTGCAACAACCCTGGCGCATTCTCTTCTTACACTGTTATTTATTTGCATGTTGGCACCAAAAATATTCAGTTAAATTCTCCACTTGAAATTATTGCTCTCTTCCAGAAGCTCATTGCTAACATCCTTCATTTAAACCCTGGTGTTACACTTATTGTTTCCTCCATTCTTCCACGTTTGACTGATTTCCATTCTTCATTCCAAAAGGTAGTTGAGGTCAACACTTTACTTTCTCATTATTGTAAAGATTTGCATTCAGTATTCTTCGTTCCATCTTATAAGTTGGTGATGAAGAATGGTGAGATTCAGTCTGATCTGTTCCATGATGGGTTACATTTGAACAACACAGGTGTTCTACGTTTGCGTAGTTATGTTTGTGACCGCTTCGCAGTATTTGGGTTTGTACCTTTGGTTACTACATATGGAAAAACAATTGCTATCAAGCGTTCTCAGTTCCATTCTTTTCGGTTCTAGATATCTGCTTGCATGCCTACATCTCATTTCCACTCCAGTATTTAGTGTAAAATTGTGGTGGTTCATGATCAAATCTAAAGCAAATGTGCCCATACAACATGTAACAAATACAGTTCAAGCATACAAGATAGAAGCCAAGGTAAAAACAAAGCACAAGATTTCATACACTTTGCATTTATGAGAGCGTTGGGTGAGAACCGGGTCACCATGCCTGTCCCCCCTCTCATTCTATCAGTGCAATATGTGTGAGATTTGCTCTGTAAATCTCAAACACAAACATATTTAATCTCTGCATTTATCTGTATTTATTCATAGAGGGATTTTCATGCTGGTTGCTGACTTATAACTATGACTGCAAATATGATCTTCTATGTTTTTAGTTCCAGGATATTCATGTTATTACTTGAGGGTGGCTGTGCAGTTTAAACATGGGGCCTTTGCCCGGCATGTTGGCTGTTGCCACCCTCATGTTTCACTCCCCCTCTTACCATCATGCAGTACAACCTGTATATGCTTACATTTTATGAGAGTGTTACTACATCAGTTTAAACCTGGGGCGTTTGCCTGGCATGTCGACTGTAGATGTTCTCACAGTTCACAACCCCTCCCTCCCATTCATCATATCATACTCATCCGTTTCTGTTTTCTCAGTATATATGGTGGATGTCTTGGGTAGCAAAAATGTGTTCTATAAAGGGCATTCTGATATTACCTGCATTTCTCACAATTGGCAATGTTGATAGATTCTGTTACTGATAATTTTCCTTTGTAGATCTATGAAATATATATTTTTGGTATATATAGAAGGGAGGGGGGTACAACCATTACTGAAAATAGAGTAAGTAGGCTGAAAGTGAGAAATACAAGTAATATCAGTGCATTGTTGTTGTGTTCAAGCTGTGTTGTTGCGAGTTACCTAGCTAAGAGCAGTTCCTGTTCATAAAATAAAATGTTTGAAAACCCTTGAAAAAAAATATATATAGAAAAAAAATGAAAACCTTATCATGCTACTAGATTATCTACTATCTATTAATTTATACTGTAAGGTTGATATGGTCCCCTCTGCAGTAGTTTCATGTTGAGAAGAAAAAGGAAAATGTAAAAAAAAATATAAGAAAAAAAGAAATTATTATCATGACCCATTATCTATTACCTTTTAATGTACTCTGTTTAGTTCTGTATTAGAGATCGGGGCTGCCATTCATAGACATACCCGTATTACCTTTCTTACTTCAATAATCTAAAAGCATGAATTGCAAGAGATTAAGGATTTTATATGATCATTTTTTCTACACTAGAGTGATTAAATCTTACATAAAAGTTAGTCATTTCTCACTGTTTTAATAAGCTCAGCTAGACTCGTGATATTAATCAAAAGTGAAATTGAAGAACCTTTATAAAAGAATTATATTGGCAGTACATGATCAAAGTTGAAATAGGAAGAAATTTAGTATGTTAAACATGATCTGAAGAATATCAATATATTTTAGATGTTAAAAAATCAAAAATATAAATATGTGAACATCAATTTATATATACTTCTAGACACCATTAATTGTAATTTATTGTAGATCAAATCTTAGTATAGCTTTATATTCAGAACCTGATCCCATGCAAGTTCACCAACATGACTTTACTCTGATTGGAATTAGGTACAATCTAAATGTATATAGAGAGTGTTTGCTGTGAGGAAAAAAAAGAAATGAGTAAGTACATAAGGGTAATTGTAAGCTGCATATAATATCCTTATCTAGACTACATTATCTTAATTTAGGTTTAATTTATTAAAGTGATATTACAATAACAACTTTTTTTTCTTATTACTGATCCTTTCTGAAGGAAACCCCTTTCATTTCCAGTTTAGAAAAGTACATCATTTTGAGGCACCACTTAGTACTGTTCATTTTAGTGTATTAATGGGACTATTTATTGCATGCCCTGGTCTCTTTTTTTGTCATATGGTGGAGAAGGTGCAACTAGAAGGGGCGGTTGGAGGTCGCTTTTTTTTTTACATATGAAACAAGGACTACTTTCCTAGTTTTAATACACTACTTTTCATTTTGTTGTGTGCAATAGATAGCCTGGGTAAGCAAGGTTGTCATAGAATGACATTGTAATATCTTTGAGTAATCCAGTTCTGTTTATCTATTACATTCACTAACATATCTGCAATTCAGTGTTTGATAGGGATTTGCATTTATTACCATAATTTGTTTTTCTCACATGTTATGACTTTATACCTGAAGATTGGTCCTGACATAATGGTTATGATTCATGAATGATTGACTGCTTCATTATTCATTACCCGTGAGGTAGTTGATGAAGCAAAGTTTCATGTTATGAACCAATCAGGAAGATACATGTGTTTCCTTGAAGATTCTGATTCTATTACATTATAAACATTTTCCTGTAAACTGTGCTTCAAAATACTTGATTTTATATACTTAAATAATCTAAATATGAAATAGATCATGTATACAAAGATACCTATACATGTCAATGTTAACTAATATTTCTACCTTTCTCTTTTCCCTAGGCCACAAACCTATCCTGAGGGTGCAGCCATATAAGAGAGACGATTTATGGTAAGTATCATATTCTAATTGATAACAATTATGTGTGCACCAAGGATATGAATGGATAAATGATCCTCAACTGGTCAAAAGCAGAACTAAATTATCTCTGAAGTGTAACAGGTTCTAATCCTAGACTGATAGCTATACAAGTAAAAACTACATAGAATACGTCTGTGCGACTTTTGTTGCTGGTAAATCTGATACATTCCTTTTTATTCACAGCTTGTGACGTAATACCCTACCTAAGTGAAGTGATTTGGACAACAAAGCTACACACTACTGGGGCTAAATATGTTAGGAACCAGGCAAAAAGGCTCAGCAGCTCGCTGAACTGGTGAGTTAAACTTTTGTTTCAAGTACCCATAATTATCTGCGATGCTTTTGTAACCTGATGAAATATTACCACTCATGACTGTATGTAGTATATATTGACATATGTAAAACATTCTAAAAGAAAAATAGATGAAAGGGAGATAAAAATTGACATTTTTCTTTATGATTCTTTTGTCATTCTTATTCAGATAGGAGGTGATCCTGTGAAGTGGGCAAATGGTGCAGAGATCATGTCATACTTCAGAACAAGAAGAAACAACATATCTGAACGTCATATACTAACCTGCCCGTGGATGCCACATACTATCACTGCTATGTAAAGGACTTGTGAGCTTTCAGCCACTATAGTATTATCGTTAATATGAAAAACTTCTAGAAACAATCAACTGTAAGCATGATCAAGCATCATGGGAACCCACCATAGCCTTTATGCAAATGTATATTTGGCATTCATTTTCAATCACCACTTATGATTACATATTAATGTATTCATTATCTGAATAAATTTGAAGAACAATAAATTTTACAATAAAACAGTATTTGTTTTCCATATTTGCATATATCTTAAGATCATGAAACATAAGATCTAGATTAGGGCCAGGCAAGGTAACAAGAAAGAAGTGTTTTTCAGGACACATGTTGTAAAATTCTTAGGAGGATAGGAGGGGTGTGAAATGTTTACTGGCTTTTAAGTTTCTTATAATTTGGCCTCCAAACCTAAATGACAAATAAAAAAATAGTTAAAATTATAGTTTTTGAAATTGAACAAACATTGAGAGCTTTGCTTGGCCTGGAAGATATCTTCATGACCTACTTGTATGAAAAAAAATGCATTCAACTGGATGCTATGTGCACCCTAGGATGCAAGAAATGCGGTTGATACCGCGTAAAAAAGACGACGAGTCGTCTTTTTTACGCGGTATCAACCGCATTTCTTGTTATTAATCTCTTCTTAGCCTCAAATTTTGAGCTACATTTAATAAAGAGGCTTAACAAAGGGCTTGCGTCCCCCTTTTCAAAATCTTAGATGCACCACTGGTATAATATGGTTTAGGCTATTTCCCTGCACTGGGAGTAGCGCAGAATCCCAGCAAATTATCGTGATCTGTCGCCATGATTGGTCATCAATGGTGACTCCTTTTTGAGTGATAACTCATTGCGTCGTCTTTTGCCACTGTGTGTTAGACTCATGTGGCATAGCAATTGCTATTCCTGGTGATCTTGTGCTATAACGACGTCGTGTTCCATCTAGCGACATGTGTGAGCCACTTCACACAGGTTGACAAGGACTCACGACAATTTGCTGGGATGGTTCATGGCAAGGAGTTAATGGCAAGGAGAAAAGGTGACCTTCTGTGATAGTGTTAATTGATGACATTGTGAAATAGCTTCTAGCACATTCTAGCCAAATAAAAACATTGATTGCTTCACCTCACATAGTTCTATACTAGTCAAAAATGCCAGCGTGCAACGAATCACTGTATGATCAGTCTATACGAAAACCGTTCCCCTAGCAGGCTTGCAGATTTTAACATTCTGCAGGCCTGGATTGATCTTGCCAGGACCGAACACCTCAAGAGGATTATTGTCCCAAGCTTACAGTGAGACATTCGGTCCTGCAGTCTGGCGATGTCCACAGGCCCGGCAGCAACTTTGCTGGCAAAAGCCTGTGCCCTGCGAGTTTTTGAACATAACATTTAAAGCAGAAGCCAAAGTACCTCTATTAACCTTACACATTAACATTCATTTTGCAGCTGATGTTCAAAGCTGCCAGTATTGCAACCCTCCTCCCACCCACCTCAGAAAAGAATAATAAAAATTTAAAAAAGGAAAAACCCATCTTACCTCTTGTGAACCCACCACTCATCATTCTTGTTCATGTATATGACGGTTGTCAGGGTGGAGGGGGCTGTATTGTATGACAGTGACAAATGAGAAGCTCATAAAGAATTAAACTGTACACAGAGGTATGAAAAAGTAATTAGAAAACTGATAATTACAAGAAAAAAATTAAAGAGAAACGACAGGGGTGGTACATGTAACTGAAGCAACATAAAAAAGATGCGATATAGTTTCAGTCAGTTTAGTACTACAAGACAATCACAAATACATACAAAATATTAGTTAGCTGTTAGTCCCTAATCAAATTTTCAGGAAATGTTTGATTGAATGTTAGAATGAACCTCATTCAGGACAAAGGAGCTACCACTGATTAGTAAACTGTAGGATCTGCACTAAGGCCTCAAAGAGTTCATGTAAGATCCCACTCTTTCTAATGAAATTTTCCTTCTACCTGAACTATTTTTATAGATCGTCTTCATTCACTAATAATTAATCACAAACTGCAAGCATCATTTCAATTCCAGCATCTAATCCTAAAAGGAACTGATGCAGTTGCTATTGTTTCCCTACCCTTTCTATAAAAATCCAGTAGGTTCCTCTTATGGCATGGTGATGTCAACATCAGTGTCAGTGTAGTAGTCTATAAGTATTTAATGGACTCCAAATCTTGATAATGATTTCACAGGAAATGTTTGATTGAATGTTAGAATGAACCTCATTCAGGACAAAGGAGCTACCACTCATTAGTAAACTGTCTAGGATCTGCACTTAGGTCTCAAAGAATTCATGTAAGCTCCCCCTCTTTCATTTTGACCAATTATAAGCTTGCTGTAGTTCCCATTCAGCACATTGCTGCCTTAGACCAGAGACTGAAACATGTAAATTTGGGGATACATTGCTATTTAAGTACTTATTGTGATGAACCTGATTTTTCGAGGGTCATTTTTGCAAAATCAGTTTTCAGTGGGGGTTGTGATAACTTTTACAACTTTATAAGGGGGTCTACAAAAAGGCTTGTCAGTTCGCAAAAATCACCGAACTCCCCACCAGGCAATATGACTTTGTCTTAATATGATTTATGCTTCAAACTTGGCTCATAGAATAAACATTGCCTTCAAAGTCTCAACTTACATGTATCATGACGTCATACCTGGCGTTCTCCTAGACCTGACGTCACAATGACGTCACAGATACTAGCTTTAGTATAAACCATAGCTTGGTGATGTCCCAAGGGTGTCGCACTGCGCTTGGGTGCCTCCAACTACCCGAAGTGTCGCCATGATGTCTGGCGGCTGATCATGTGACATCCGCAGCCGCATTTATTCATCACAGGAAGGCTTCTATATGTAAATAAGGTGGGTTGGCATTCACCACATATGGCAGTCAGCCGCGACCATGGTTACTAGGGTATTATGGGATGTTGGAACCCCCTGCTGGCCATGAGGGGAACCATGATCCCTGAGCTGACATATTTATTATGCAATTGGTCACCAGGAATCAGCCATCTTTGTTTACATTGTGATTTATATATAGCAACCAGTAGTGATGTAACTAAGGGGGAAAGCCATGTCTGTTATGACTTATATTCTATAGCAACAAATAAGGCCAAAAAAAAGTTGTTTGTTTCAGGTAACATGTTGAAATTCTTTTTTTTTTTAACTTTTTCAAAGACTCATAACGACGACTCAGGGATGGCTCAATCGACTGCAAATTGGGCCAATAACCTATATTTTCTTCAAAAATGGAGAAAAAAAAATAGGGTCGGCCCTGCTTGGCAAGTTAGGGTCAGGTGACCTGAAACAAACAATTTTCTTTTTGTCCTAACTAAATTCCTTCATAGAAACAAACCACTATAACTTCAGGGTTTTCTATCACCTAGATGCAACAATGACCATTAATGTCTATATTATGATGCATCGTTGGAAGGAATACAAAGACCTGTTTTTTTTTTCTTTTTTACAAATAACCGGTTGTGTGAGCCAAGAGCAACTGCTCTTACACTGTTACAGTTTTTAACAAGTGTAACACTATCTAACCTTACCTGTTTACGTGGGTGTCTTGAAATATGCTTTTGGTTCAATCAATTTAGTTGTATGAGGTTACTACACCCATATGGGTCAGTAGGCCATTTCTTAAGGTTATACTCCACCTGGCTCTGCACCCTTTTGTTCCTACTGTAGGTTTATTTCCATATTCTACAGTTTGGGGGCCAACAGGAGGTTTTATGAATTAGGTCAGATGTAGCAGGAGGTTTTGTGAATTGGGTCAGGTCTGGGAGGAGGTTTTGTGAAATAGGCCAAGTGTAGCAGGAGGTTTTATAAATAAGGTGATTTCTGAACAGCAGATGTAATTCTTGGGAAAATTCTGTCCCATATGGGATTCGTACCCATGCAGCAGACAGAGCTGGGATCCTGAGTCTCATGTGCTAACCATTAAACCATGAGTCCTCAGCTGATACTGTGGGTGTTCGAACATCTACTGAAGGGCAGTATGCTACTTCTATGACTGAGTAATCAATTATAGATAAACAGGGTGATTTCACTTTGAAAGTTTGACTGGTCAATCTAGTGTAGTGGTTAAGGCCTGGGACTATAAATCTAGACCACACGGGTTCAAACCCCTTTGTGTGATTTTGTTTTATTCTCAGTTGACCACTTGTATATGTAAGTTAAAAACACTTTCCCCATGCAGTCTTGAACCCACATTCTGTGGTTCAAAGTCAGACATGCTAACCATTTTACTACTGAGACTGCTGGTGATTGTAGACTGGAAAACCATATATTTATCATAGCTTTGTATCACAGCCAGTGTAGAAGATTCAAATCCTCTTCTAGGCCTCTACAGTTTATGTCAAAATATGTTACATTTTACTGTTACATAAACTTCAGTGGATGGAGTATAAGTCAGAAAACCTCCTTAGAGCTGGAGGTTTTATAGCAAAACCTCCAGCTCTGCAGAGGTTTTCCATTACAACTACAACTGCATACAGCCACTACGTTTTCAGAACTTAGAAATTAGGGAGGTTTAGCAAACACGACGTACGTCACCTATTCCTGATTTAACGCAGACGTAGCAATGCTGTAGGTATGCTGCACGTCCGCGTTATAGTGCTCACGCAGTGGTTGCTAAACCTCACTAATAGTGCCAATGATTGTAGGTAATGCCCTATGACTGCTCCATACGATCAGCACTTATGTAGCAATCACATGTAACTCAGTCGTAGTGCTGCAGGAACTACATGCACTGACGACAAAAAGAGCATCAGCCTGAGTTTCACCTAGTCTCTGGCGCTGCCTGAGTATCATGAGAGCTTCTGCTAGAGGCTCTCCTCTGACATGCCATACTCATGCTGAGCCTGCTCAGGCATGGTGCCATACTCAGTCCGAATCTATCTGAATACTCCAGCAAAGCACGGGTCTAGCCCCTACACAGTTGTCTGAGATGATATCATATCCTAGCACCAACCACATCATGTGCCTCATTAGCTCAGTTGATATGGCACTGAACTTTGCATATGAAGGTGGCAAGTTCAAGTATTTCGGTAGGTCAATCTTATTGCTACAATGTGAGCATGAATATGTATTCATAATGGGTTTGTGAGAAGATTGTTCCCTACTAAGCCCCCCCTTTCACCCATTCTTGCACATACTCAATATCCTTTCTATTATCCTCTAGTCCTTGTAACCATGATATCTAAGAATATAGTTTTATCTATATATATATATATATATATAGGAATATAATGGGAATTAATCACTAAAACATTTAGAGTATGATCATATCTTTGCAGTAAATGCAAAAGTGTCATTTGTTCTCAGGAATATTTCTAATGTTTTGAGGCTTGGAAAAAAATAGAATACCAGCTTTCAACACACAGAAGGAGCAGATCATATGCATATGCAAATGAGAAGATCTTGAGTTCTATTCTAGCCCAGGGATGCTCTTCAAAAGCTGCAAGTTCTCAAGCAGAATTTTTTTGTTATGCAAAGAATTTAGTTTCTTGCTATTTTCTGACTTGGCAGATGTTGAAGATTCTGTCAGTTTTCAAGCAAGCATCTATTTCAATTAGTTACAAAGTTAGGTCCTAGAAAAATACACTGAATAGATGTGATGTTTCCTATTAAACTGAAAAAACTTAAAAAAAAAGTTTCTCAGAACCACTGAAATTGAACCTGAGACCCCTCACGTGCAAAGCGAGAATCCTACCACTGTGCCACCACTACAACCATAGCACAAGGTTGCAATAGGCATATAAGTAGGACTGTGCCATACTTACTGAGGACATTGTGGACATTTGTCCTTACTATGGGCATTTTTCCTTACTATGGTCACTCCAGTCTGTGCTTCCTTTCTGTGCCACACCTGCCCTGCTAGCACAAATAGGAGCACAAAGGAGTCACAATAAGGAGGTACCCGGTTCAAATCCCACCAAGGAGCAATAGGGAGGTTTAGCAACCACGATGTACATCTGATGTAGCTCAATTAACGCAGACGTACCAGTACTGTAGGTATGCTGTATGCCAATGTTTTATTGCCTACGCAGTGGGCGCTAAACCTCCTTATTAAGGACACTGAAACCAGGAATGCCCAAACTATTCATCGATTAATTAGACTACCTTAGGAAGTTGAATGTTGGACCATCTGAAATCCTTGTGTGTATTAAATTATTGGGCTTTTGTCATATGGTGATCTTAATTTCTATATTTCTTTATAGTGTATAACAAACCACTCATGTGTTGGGCTTAATACACCCTACAGCTGAGTAGTTTGATAAGGGCTACAAATGCAGGGCTACATAACCATTACAATTTAGACTGTCTGTATGCCCTATGTAAGCCCTAGGATGGAGTGCTGATTAGTCACTCATTAAGTGGGGTTGTGCCCACTGGGTGGTGTTGCTGGACTCACTCTGAAGGTAGAATCCAGCAAAGTGTGATCCTATGTATTGGGATACTCTGGCAGTGCATGACACCATTGGTAAGAAAGACTCCTGCAATGTTGGAGCCTGTTCAGGTAGGATCTAGCATTGCCTGACCCTCTTAATAGAGATACTCAGGCAACGTCCCATTCTCTTCTATTATGCCTGGGGCTAACATCAGGCTCACTGTGAGTATCAAAGTTTTCTCTATGTGGTTATTACTAGTATTAGGCTGTATTGTCACTAAAGTAAGGGTTACCACTACGATTTTAAAGTGAGCAGTCGTAGTCTGTTAAGAAATGACCTTCTGATCATGGGGGTGCTCACATAACATAGAATGGCAAAGCCTCTGTCGCAAGTCTTAATCATTCAGTAGCTGATAAGGATAAGTAATATAGGCATGAGCATTGGTGACCAGTATTGAACTGTTTAATTCATGAAGAAGAATTTGTATACAGGAAGAATATTTCCATTTAAACAAGTCCAGGCATATGGCTCGGTGTGAAGGAAGGTCAGGCACTTTTTCCCCTTTTGGTTTAACAAACCTAATAATCCATACACTGTCCACGTCTTAGATAACTCTGATCTTAAGAAATTCCAGTTTTTGAGTGGCATTCTCCAAACTTTTGTTGACATAATGTCATAATTGATGTAGTATTACATAGGAAGCTTGAAAATGACAATGAAAATGTACCGAAGTAGACAGCAAGGTCAGGTTGAATAAAACATCTCCCAGATCATGGCATCCATATCGTGACTAGGGAAGTGGTCTGAAGAACGCCTTTATTCAATTATGCAGCCATATGCCAATATCAATAAAATGGGGTTTCTGAACTCTGTGAGCTAAGTCTTTATTTTGGTACACATTTTCTTCATTCATAATGCATAATTTTCATGAAGGTATGAGGTCTGGAATCTATCTAGGCATTTTAATCTTTATTAGTTCATGACATTTGCTCTCTGACGGTGGGCTTGCAATGTCTTTCGTAAAGAAGTGTCTCACTTTACAAAGGTCTGGGTATTTCAGTCTTAAACTTACATATGTGTGTTTTTTTTTCTTACAGAGGATTAAAAGATGATTTCAGAAATCCAACCCCACCAGAGGGACAATAAAAGGTTTTGTACACTCCAATCTGGCTCTAACAACCAGCCTATAAATACAAAGAACTGCAAAATGTTAATGGTGGCATGAATCAACACAAAAGAGGGCACACACTTGTGAATCAAACAAAACAATGTCCCTCCCATACTTGAGGCTGGGAAGAAAGGGAAAGATATGGAAGACTGATAGGGAAGTAGTAAGAGCAAAGTATAAATATAGAAAAGAAGAAAAGCGAGGGAAATTGGGATAGCAAGAGAATAGGGAGAGATTTTTCAGGGAGAGCAGAGAGACAAAGGGAGAGTAGAAAGAGGGAGAGGGAGAGGAAGAGACACAACAGAGTAGAGATCTATAAAGAGATGGAAGACTGTGAGGAGGGAGAAGAAAAAGGAGAAAACAAAATAAAAAGAGACAGTACAGAATATTTGTTGCAAAGAGTGGATCACTCTCAACCGATGCATCTTTACATGCATGGAACCGCAGAGATGGTGAGGTGAGAGGAATAGAGAGACAGATGAACTTACAAGAAGAAAAAAAAGATGGAGATTAGGAGAGGAATGAAATCGGGAGTAATTGTTCAGGGAGAGCAGAGGGACAAAGACAGAGGACAGGGAGAGAGAGAGAGAGAGAGAGAGAGAGAGAGAGAGAGAGAGAGAGAAGGGGGTGAGAAGATGAGATAAAACAGAGGAGAGATAAAGGGATGGAAGAGGGTAAGGAGGGAGAAGGAACAAGGAGAAAATACTGAATTACATCAAGACAGTGTAAAATCTTTGTTGCAAAGAGTTGCTCACTTGAAACCGATGCATCTTTACATGCATGTACACACAGAGACAGGTGTGTCTACCCGCGCAGCGGTTATTATCTTAGCTGCGCAGCGCCTAACACCCCGCTCTGGCAGCATACCAAGCATCATCACAGTGGGGCTGAGGGACCCACTGCTTCCCTAGTTCTACCCACATAGCATACAAAGTACCCACAGGGAGCCTGCTGCATGCTACACACATAATGAACCCTTTAAGGACTGATATGCGGGTATTTCACCAAAGGCGATTGGCTCGATTTCAATCAGATTTTTATTGGATGTGAGAAAATTATTGGATAAAATTGCATAATAGTTTATAGTGGATTCTTGATGATTTTCCCCACAATTCTTGAAGTGGGTGGAAATGTATCAGAAAGGTGACCGATTTGCTCCAGAATAAAATTGGGAATAAATCGGCTTTGGTAGAATACCCACTATAGCTGTTTTAATGCATCATGACCATTGGTCATCACGTTGCATGAATGCAACCCTGGTGAGTAACTGGTGAGTTACTCACCAGGGCTGCAGTCATACATTATGATGACCCTATGGGGCTGATTCACTCTTCAAATGTCGTCATGATGCCCCTATGAAGTGCAGACTCATCAGCACTTCATTTGGGCATGATACTGACCAGGGGGCATGATGCAATAGCGCCCCTTAAAGGGTTAAGGGTGCCATGATGCCTTAGGGCTCACTTAGTGCGATGATGCAGCAATGCAGTGCTTCAAAACAACATTTTGATGTCTGAAGGCCTTAAGTTCATTTGCTAATTAGCAGGATAAACAGTGTTGTAATGGTGGATCGTGCCAACCAGAAATGCATCATTGGTGAGTTATGCATCATTAGTGGATTGGTACACTGCATCGACAGATAGGCCATTAACCCCCTGGAGCTTTGTATTCTTTATGAGGGTTTATGACTGCACGTGTGGTCAGAGGGATGTTGCAGATTTTACCACAACTAAATTTCATGTTTATTTTCAACGTGGAGAGGCAAATGAAGGAGAAGAGTAGAGCCTTGCACCTCCTAAACAATTGCAGAGCACATCAAGTTGGTGGCCAGGGTAGTTTTTCTCTTATTTTGAAGAAATCTCTTTTTATAATCGTTTTAGAGAAAATATTTAATAAAGAAAATATTCAACTTGGAAGGAAACCCCATTTCTTAAATTCTTTTCAGCGTATTTCAATATCCCAGCAAATTGTCGTTATCTGTCGCCATGATTGGTCATCAATGGTGACTCCTTTCTGAGTGATAACTCACTGCGTCATCTTTCGCCACTGTGTGTCAGTCTCACATGGCATGGCAATTTATCACAACAGTCACCAACATGATCTCACTCACTGCGTGAGTATGTGCCACCCCTTGTCATCCCTCACAAAGCATGGTGACTTATCACCACCATCGCCAACATGGATCTAACTCACTGCGTGAGTATGTGCCACTGCCTGTCAACTCTCACTCAGAATGGCGGCTTATCACAAGCATCGCCAACATGGATCTGACTCACTGTGTGATTATGTACCACTCCTGTGCCACTGGCATCAACTCTCACACAAAATGGCGACTTATCACTACCATTGCCAACATTGGTCTCACTCAACGCGTGAACTTGTGTCACTCCATGTCAATGCTTTCTAAGGATTGCATCATCTGTCACTCACTCTCACTAAGAATGGCAACTTATCACCACCATTGCCAGCCTTTGTCTCACTCAATGCGTGAATTTGTGTCACTCCAAGTCAATGCTCTCTGAGGATTGCATCATCTGTCAGTCACTCTCACTCACAGTGGCAACTTATCACCACCATTGCCAAAGTTGTTGAGACAGCACCACTGTTCAACATGTAGCCTATCTAGGAAGTGTGGGCATGAAGTATAAGTCCCATATGTATCAAATGTGCTTTGTTTCACACTGATTTCCATATAATACTTCAGAGTTGAATCAAACAAGATTATATAGAGAGAATATCATTTGAATTTAGATAGAGGTATCTCTAAAATGAAAGCAACTATCCATAAACACCTTTTCTCTGGTTACAGGAAAAATACATAGGGAAATATCAACATGAACACCTTGTCTGTGGTTAGAGGGAAGATACATATAGCAATACCTTCTCTGGCAAAACATACTTTGATCTGGCAGATGTGAGGCTGCATGATTACCAATGTCGATGATTATGAGCTTTTCATCTAACAAGGTGAGTGATCACCAGCGTCGCCATCACTGGTGAGTCTGAGTGATCACCACTCTTGCCATCCATGGTGAACCTGCGCTATGACGTGGTGCGCGTTTCATCTAGCGAGGTGAGTGATCAACCGCCTTGCCATCCCTGGTGAGTGTGAGTCATCACGATCCTCGCCAACCGTGGTGAACATGCGCCATGGCATGGTGTGCGTTTCATCTAGCGAGGTGAGTGATCACTCGTGTCGCCATCCCTGGTGAGTGTGGGTGATCAAGATCCTCACCATCTGTGGTGAACCTGTGCTATCACGAGATACGCATTTTATCTAGCAAGGTGACTGATCACAATCCTTGCCATCCGTGGTGAATGTGCATTATGACGTGGTGTGCGTCTCATCTAGCGAAGTGAGTGATCACTCATGTCGCCATCCCTGGTGAGGATGAGTGATCACTCATGTCGCCATCCCTGGTGAGGATAAGTGATCACGATCCTCGCCATCCCTGGTGAACATGTGCTATGACGAGGTGCGTGTTTCATCTAGCGAGGTGAGTGATCACCCACGTCGCCATCCCTGGTGAGTCTGAGTGATCACCATCCTCGCCATCTGAGGTGAGGCCATGTGATCACCACCATTGCTATTCCTGGTGATCTTGTGCTATAGCGACGTCGTGTTCCATCTAGCGACATGTGTGAGCCACAGGTTGACAAGGAGTCACGACAATTTGCTGGGATATTTTGAAGAAAATAAACATGTAGAGAATATAGAAAGAAAATCTGTTTCATTCTTTGGATTTTCTTTAGAATATTATAATCTTTATTAGATTCTCAGAGAGTGAATTCTATGTTGTTTCTATGCTGACACGTACATTCTGATGAACACACCTGGGAAACACCCTATGAAGTCATAATGTCAGGAGGGGATCCCTTCAATCATTGGCTCTCAGGGATCATGTGACAAAAATTAAATATTCATGTAATGATTTTCTTTGTATTTTCTTTTTCAAATCAGAAAGGCTATATTTCTCCTTATAATTTCATTTTTCACCTTTAATGATTATAGAGGTAAAATTTGCTTAACGATTTCAAAAGATTATCCATAGACCAACCATCCATAGAAGAGGGTCACATGACCCTATCTGCATATCCTTAAAAAGAATTTGGAAAGATTTTCAAAAAATACGAAAATATAAAGAGAATATGAAGAAAATCTTACACATGACTTGAGTCTTTCTAAAACAAAACACTACCAAATTCATTGTTGTGAATTCTTTTATGTTTAAAGCCTTTGTAAAGTCATATTCTTTGATAATCTGAAGAAGAATATATTTAAAAACGTATATGGACATTTCCAGATTCCTTATCCCCACCTCAAGAGGCAGCCCTAACCTGACTCTGAGCAACAGATTTTGAACAAACAAAAATAAGAAAAAAATTTCTTTTCACTAAAAGAAATTAAAAAGATTTTGTAAAGATTACAAAGAGCAATACTTCAAATATTTAATTTGGGCCATTTTACATGGTTTTGCAAAGAATAGAAATTTGCAAAGAAAATAGAAAGAGAAATTGTTTTAAATAGAAAGAGAAATGGTTTTTAAAACGATTTTTAAAAGATTAGACTTAATATATTCTTTTTAAAAAGAGAAGAAAACACCCAGAACACATGTGTCTACGGGATTCAGGGCTTTATCCATTTATCCAGTTAGTTTGTTCTTTGATAGGGGCCAGTGGTGACAAGACTAAACTACATCAAAAGTTAAATTACCCTTTTCAAATATCTATGCCAGAAGTTTTTATTATGTCTTTACCTCAAATAAGATGCCGTTCATACCAGTGAAAGGTGGACTATAATGCACATAGTCCATGGGCCCAGAAGATTGTTACTGCTCGTTGTGTGCAGTAGATCTAGCAATAGTTCATCGATTGCTACATTCGGCTAGAAACAAAATCACTTTGCTAAGCATTTCGGTTTTACCACAACAATGATCTGGATTGTATGAGACATGTCACATCATCATAAACTAGGGCCCTCTGGTGGGAGAAATGGTATGATCAAAATGATTACTTTCTTTCATCAATGAGGAATGATGACCTAAAGTCATCTGCATTGATTACAAGCCTAGGTTTTCTGTGCATTTATACCACGGTCTGCACAAATATCTATGCCAGAAGTTTTTATTATGTCTTTACCTCAAATAAGATGCCGTTCATACCAGTGAAAGGTGGACTATAATGCACATAGTCCATGGGCCCAGAAGATTGTTACTGCTCGTTGTGTGCAGTAGATCTAGCAATAGTTCATCGATTGCTACATTTGGCTAGAAACAAAATCACTTTGCTAAGCATTTCGGTTGTCTTGCTTTGCCTCAGATGTAGACCAGCATCAGAAATATGATAGGAAATATATTGGCAGTAGTTTTGATATTCAACATCTGGAAGCTGCATCATTCAAAAGGTTGATATGTCACTTTCAACCTGCCCTCATAGGAATGAAAATAATCACTATTATATTATATTCTCTAGACATGTTAGGCTGGGCAAAATGTCTAGCAAAGTGATTTTGGTTCCCAAGACATATAGAAATCGAAAAAGCATAGTTAATTTCACTGTGCAAACACTCTGGAGGCTTATTTGGGCCCAGGGACTAAAGTAGAAACAAGCCGTTGTTTGATCACTTTGATTTTGACAAGGTAGCCTACATGGGAATGGGAGCTATACTATAGCACTGGAGGCCACAGTTCATGGCTCGTGATCAGATCACGTTGACATTGCAGAGGGAGAGGCGGAAAGGAAGTGTTTGATGGGTTTGCTGCTGGGACACAGGAGAGCAGCACAAAGACAGCTCCATAACTATTGTGGACATTGTGATGGTTGAGGTTAGGGAGGCAGGTTAAGGAAAGGGCTTGATGTGAGTGATAGGTTAAGGGAGAGAAAATGGTAGAAGGGTAGGACGTAGCAGAGAGTGAGGAGAGAGTGATCGACTTGGAGCTAAATAGAAATAGATACGGAGGAGGGAGAGCTGATAGGTTGAAGGAATGAAGGAGGGAGAGAGGAGGGAACAGGAAAAGAGAGAGGGTGGGTGTTGACTGAGGTTTAGGGGGAGAGGAAGAAAGGGAATGTACGCGTGTAAGCATAATTATCACACATTGCACACTGAAAACCTATGACTGCAGAAACTAATCAGTAGTGATCACTTTAGGGTGCTCAATTTGATGCAGACCAGGGAGAGTACCCCTTTCATCATATGTGATTAGTTCAGGTCATCAATATGATTACTTCAGGTCATCAATACTGATTAGTTTTTCACATGCTGAGATAATAATGACCTGGAAAAGCAATTTGATTGAAGTACAATGTTGCTCAAAATAAGAAATAAAAGAATAGTTTTGGAATTCCCCCAACCCTACCCCATCAACCTAACCCCCATTCATTCATTAGAGTAGGTCTTCTCATTGAAGATATGGGATTCATAGTTATATAAGTTGGAGCAGTTGATGCCTATCTTCATACTTCTTGATAGGACCATTGACAAAGAATAGGTGTTTATGCTCTGAATATGCCTACTTTATACTTTCATTCTCATTTTACAATATGTCCCCTTTTCAACACAATTTTACATAACTTCCCCACTTTAAACATCCATGTTGATACATTTATGGCAATTATTTATATCAGTTTTACCACAACAATGATCTGGATTGTATGAGACATGTCACATCATCATAAACTAGGGCCCTCTGGTGGGAGAAATGGTATGATCAAAATGATTACTTTCTTTCATCAATGAGGAATGATGACCTAAAGTCATCTGCATTGATTACTTTTCAACAAGCCTAGGTTTTCTGTGCATTTATACCACGGTCTGCACCTTTAGATGCATTAGAATGCATCAGAATGCATTCTGCATTCACTGACATACACTCCTGTCACATATAAGAAAGGTATAGAAAAAGAACACTGTTTATATTCAAGTGTCCACTTCAGTGCCTCTATCCTGTAATAAAAGCACTCAGGTTATCCAGTTTGGGCACTCAAAATTGTTCTGAAATGTGATAACCGTGGTACAAGGAGAAATGGAGGGAGAAAGGAGCTAGGGGGCGTGGGGAATCTGAATAAGGATCGAGGAATTCTCAAGGTCAGCCAAAGCAGTATGAAAAGGCCAATTGTTCCTTTCCAACACACCATTGCCAAGGCAATAATTCAGAGGTCCATAGAAAATGTTGAAAGGAATTCACTTCCCATCCATAGGAATTCATGGCTATAAGGGAGCACACTCACTGGTTGTAAACTTCATCCCTTTAAGTCACATCCACAGAATGTCAGAGGGGTCTGTTGCACAATTTGTACTATTGGTATTCAAAAACATTCTAATAGAAACACTTATAGCTATTTTCTAACATTTTTTTCTATCAAGCTCATCATTGCTAGTGTTCTATATGTGGCAATTCAAAGAATTCTCTTTATTCCAGAATTCTATGATGGTCACTATGTTTAGTGGTACATAGGACTGCACGGCTAGAAATGCCAAGATAATGAGATAGTGAGGCATGTCTGATACAATAGTTAGGAAAGAACAAATATCTTAATTTCATTATATATGCCAATTAAGACTAATGACCTTAAAAGTAAGGCCATTCAAGAGCAATTGCTAACAACATATTTTCCTGCCCTCGGATGTCATGTCTGTCGCTGCTGGTTCTCACAGTCCCCGCGTATTGTTGTTATAATTACCTTCCCTAGCAGCGTGCTGCCGGCTCCAGATAGCGGACTCCGCAGTGCGCTCGTCAAACAACATTGATGTTACGACAAAGTTCTTCAGGGCCTTTAGCTAACAGCTGAAGTATGGATAAGTCGGAGTCTCAGCTCCTCTCTACTCATTAAGTCAGTGCACTCAGTTGGAAATGTAACCCTTTCAATGCAAGCTGATTTCATATGATTGCTTGCTTGCTTGATATATTTTGATTTGGACTTCTTGTTATAATTCAAAAAATCCCTGATTTGTTTGGTTGATTGCAGTATTGCAGGCAGGGAGTGCTGTTCTATAAACAGTATAGCTTAGGAATAGCATGCCAGTGGAGGGCAGTTTCAATTGTACTTTGACCTTATATTTAAAACTGAGGACGAAGGGGATTGCCTTTGTGCCTCCCTATCAGAAAAGCAATAAAGTATAAACCTACCAATATCATATCCTGAATGAAATTTTAATGGAACCCAAACATATAAGGCAAAATATTTTTCTGTGTCTAGATTGAGAAATTGTAGAAGCAACAACATCGGAAGGTGACCCAATCTGCAGAGGGTTATTCTCAATGTCTACTACAACACTACTGAGGGAATGTCACAGAGAAAAACTCACTCACACAATTTCTGTTCATCACCCAACTTAAAGTTGTCTCTGATTCAGAAGGAGCTCATAATTGACACCAATTACACAGACCTCTTTGGAGTGGGAGGTTTTTGCTTTTCTTCTTCTTCTGGACCACCTTGTACGCTTGCTATGCCTTCTTTATAATTGTCATTCTGCAGCACCCAGTAAGCCTCCTCCCTCATTATGTGATTCTGAACCAAGCTACAAACGTTTCTACTCCTTCATTTTTGAAACACCCTATAAAATTTCCTTCCCGTCACTTTCAAAACTACCTCTGCAAGCTTTTGTGGCATTTTTTTCTTTCATAAACACAACATAGGATACATGGTCTCTCAAAAGAGAAGTGTTGTTTAGTAGGGCAATTATCCATTCGTCCTACAAGAATCACTCAAAATCAATTTAGGGAAATATTCCAGCATCTTCAGGTCTTAGCAGGATAAGGATATTCAGTTAAATCACCCATCTGCAGCGTCTGACTTACCTCTGACCTCTCTTTGATCTGAACGATGTCTCAGATAAGTTCATCCCCCTGATATCCGTGACCGCCATCTTAGAGGAAGTGGCATTGCGCATGCTGAGGATTCCCCTACACTGACCCTAATCTACAACATCATTTAATCCTTTAAGGAAAGAATAGTGCATATAGATGCCATTAGATGGCATGATACTTGAAGGCAGCATAAGTGCTTAACTCAGGGTGGGGAGGGGAATGCATGCATGTCAACTGGCCGATACAATCCTGCAATGATGGTGAGTTACTCGCAGGCTCAGCATGTTTGCATCATATTGACAACGAAAGGTAGAGCTTTGAAGTCGAGCTGTTGATGGCTACTCATTCAGAGGGTGATCATTTGATTCAGGATCAGTGCTTAGATCATGGAAAGTATTCCGATCAGTAGATTTGGAAGGGGTTGAGTTACTGGACTGAATTCAAATTTGGTGTCTAAAAATTGGGTTAGGTGTTTACCGCAATAACTGTTGCTTCTCATCCATCCATGTACGTGGCATTTGATAATAATTTTTAGAATCTAATGAAAATTGCGTATTGCCATGACATTTGACACCACACTAGTTCTTTCCATAATGATCAAGGGGAATTGTACGGTCAAATTTGACAAAATGTATATCGTTTCACCTTATGATGAAAAGGCATTAATGAAGTAGCTAGGATTCTCAATTGTTGTTTATGATGTACTCTTTATAAGGTACAGCCTAAATAATTAAGACATGTTGGACTACAAAGCCTAATCTTGGATAACCCCAGGAATATGGCCACTTCATGGTACCCATGTAAATCCTAAACCACATCTCTTCTCAGCAACCATCAAACCTACCCACTGCCCACTATCTACCTTTCTCCTTCCCCCTGGAGGCTCTGATTATCAGTGTGGAATGCAGATCAGCTTGGTTCAGGATCAAACACAAGGGGGTTAGCTATAATCCACAGGGGTCTCTGGGCAGTGTTTAATCTGCCGTGTCATGGTCAGCGGGATCCTGCCCTGCCTTTGTGCTCTCCTGTGGCACTGCTGCCAGGCCTGCTTTCTCAGTCCTTCATGCCTTATATAGTTCTCATGTTTCCATGCAATGACTGTTTTGCTCATTTTTTCCCTTTCTTTTGTGTACTTTTATTTACTCTGTTTGCCTTTCTGCTACTTTTCTCTCTCTTTGATTTCCTCTTTCTGTTTTTTTTTTTTGCATATTGATCTGCCTGATGGTGTCTGTCTGTCTATTTAATTCTCCGTTTCTCTCTGTGTTTCTCTCTGACTGTGTCTGTCTGTTTGTCTCTGTCTGTCTCTGTCTGTCTCTCTCTTATCTCTCTGCCGCTCTGTGACTCCCCCCATCTTTCCCCTCTTCTCCACTAACTTTCTATATCCTTACCCTGTCCCCTCTCACCCTAACCTCCTTTTCATCACAATCCCTCTTTCTCCTGCAGTAACATATTTCGATGCTTTCACCTCTCACAATCAGGCCCCAGCCACAGGCTTCATCGATTAAATATTCCCAATTACCTCCCTCAGGGTCCCCTTACTCATTGCATCATTTGTGCCTGGGCTGGCCTGCGTTACCCCGGTCGTCTCGCTATAATGACACCACGACCGCTCTCACAAAGACAAATTGCCAACCGATTCATCTTGTTATCACAAATCGCTTCCCAAGCGGTCGCAGATCACCATGAATAGGGGCCCTAGTCAGAATGTGACTTTTATGCTAATCATCCATACTCCCTGAAAGTCTGTAGGGTGGTGCTCTAATAGTCATGCTTTACAACCAATGTGTAAAGTCCTGGCTGTATTGAAGAGATTTATTTTGTGATTTTTCCTGGAAGTCAAACTTTTCTATTGTTTGATAATGTGCGTCAATTTACTGGGAAGTTGTTGCAAAATATATAACAGTCTGCTTATTTTGCTTTTTCTATAACACCCAAACCAAAAATGGTTTTTATGTTACTGTTTTTTTTGTATGTATATTTTAAAGTCTATCTGTGATAGTTTGCCAGAATCTGACATAAAAATTACAGGAGATTTCACGATGGCAGTGTTAAAAAATTGCGGCAAAGAGGAATCCATAAAGATGATAACCTATCCTCATGGATTTTAGCACCCTACCCTACACAGAACACAGGATCCTTTCTGTGGTAACAAAGGCGTCCAAACTATGATATCTCATTGATATTGCTGCACACAACCCTCAGACCCCACATCACTGATAGGGACACATATTTACATATCACAGAGGGGGTAATCTGGATAGGATTAGGCAGCTGTAGGGCAATCACCAAACATAATACCTACCATCACATACAACCAAAAACTAACTGTGTACACTTGCTTCAGATAATATGGAAAATGGGCAGTCTGGCTGAGATGCCACCATCCCTTAAAGGATTGCAAATTCATCATTATTGCATCATGACCATTGGTGCATCAAGTTATCCCTCTGGGATCGTATCAGGCCTGTGGGGTCGGCATGATGCACTTCAATCTCTAAAGGGCTGTACAGCGGAATTGAGAGTGATGTGTATCTGACGTTGTCTGCCAGTGTTGTATTTCAGGATTGTAACCCCCAAGGGCCAAATAGTGCTTTGATGTACATGTATTATTAAAGTCCAGAAGGTACTAGGGTAACTGGCAGTTACCCCATTCAACTTGATATCCTATAATGTGGTATAGAACTAAAGAGGGAGATTACACAGTATTTCTACTGATTTGGTTAATACTAAGTTGTTTAGATGTGGTGTATAATGTTCACAATCATCTGAACTAATGGCTGTAGCCTGGTATTGTCTATAACAGTAGTATGGCGAGGATTTAGATTTGTCAGTACTAGGGTAACTAAGTTTGATAGTAGGTACTAGGATAACTTCATTAGGAGTTACCCTAGTACCAAACTTTTTATGTAATTAAAATAATGTAGTAGCTCCAGGTCTTTTCTCCGTAAGTATCCATGCCCTAGTTATGATTCTGTAATGCTATTATGAAGTAGAATAGTGTATTGAAGGCATGGAATGAGGAAACGTTTCCACACTTGTTTGCATATGACCATTCAAGTTGAATAGGGTAATTTTGAAATTATTCGAGACTTACCTGTAAGTTGAGGTATAATTAAGATTCGATCATTAAGGCTCAAATAAGTCTAAATCCGGACAGTTTGGCACCAGGGGGTGCAGGTTAGTCCAGACCTTGGACAGCCCAGGGAGAAGGACACCGCCATGACCTAGTTCCCGGCGTCGATCCGGGCGCAAGGGGAGGCAGTACAGAATCCCAAATAACTAAAAAACTGCTGAACATCCAAGGTTCCGGGGGGAACCAAGGCTGCAGAATACATTCATAACGGTTCCCTGAAGCAGGGAATGCTAAATATCAAGAAGAACCGTACTTACCAGGCTAAAACAGTGGTGAACTGTAGGAACTGACTGTTGTTGTTGCCGCGTTTTCCTGAACTGACTGCACATGCGTGACTCCACCTCTCGTAGGTTTCCGGAAACGCTTAGGTTTCCGAGGGATAACTGCCAGTCACCCTAGTACCTTCTGCACTGTGATTATGTGCCTTAAATGACTTAGCACTGATTATTGTTACTGACCGGGAAACCCTCCCGGCGCTTTTTCTATAAAGGTTATTCAGGTTCCTGCTCGAGGCAGAGATCACACCATGTCGCCATCCTTTGACACAACAAGTGTTTTTGACCCAAACCTTCTTTAGATAATATCATTTACCAGAATGGGATTTCTGACCCTCTTTCCCCATAATGCAGACACAGGTGAAATCTCCATTGACCCTTTAAAGACATCATAACATCAATTATCATCATTAGAGTGTTTTGGTGAATTTATAATTTGCCAGCACTGGTGGTGCATCACAACAATTCTTCAGGAGGGGATTGCAGAATCATGACTCTGGCAATGCATAAACTCAATAGCACTATTTCACCATTCCACCACATAACTCTGGTCTCTCTTTTTGCTGTAGGAGGTAGAGATGAGATATCAGCGACCATTTGTCAAAAGTGTTGGTGTTGATTTCTAGCCGTTTGTACAAGTAAACCACTGAGGTACAAACCAACCTTTATTTGCTGTGGAATATTTGCCACATTGGCAGGAATGGACCATATATACTGTCTCCATAGTACGAAGACCGGACCCTTAGACTGTAGCCCCATCATTGGACATGTGGTTAACTAAATAAAGACGTATTAGAATTCCTGACCACACCTCCTCCCCCTAATATCCTGACTCCTTTCCCAGACACGCCATTCCCTACCCCTCCCATGCAGCCTCACTTCCTCACCTACTCCTCCCTTAGACTATACTTAAGCCTCCACTAGCTGCTCAGGATGGTCATTCATAAGTCAAACTATTATCAGGTATAAACTTTATATAAGGTATGTTAGGAAGGGGCAGTTGTCAGCTGGATGGACATGTAATAGTAGGGGCTGTATCAAAATGGTGGGGGCCATTACATCTAATAAGCTGTACTAGGATGGGAGAGATGGCAGATAGTTGAGTATGGCTTATAAGCTGCATTAACCCTTTAAACCCCTGTACTGCATATATGCAGTACTATTGCACTGTATCTGGATATCACAGGGATAGAAAGGGTTAAGATTGAGGGAGGTTCCATCTACTGGGCAGGTATAATAAATTGTATTAGGATGGGGGAGAGGCCAGCCATTGGAGCGTGTATTATAAGCTGTATCAGGATAGGAGACAGGCCAGCTTGTGCGGCACCAAGCATTATAAGCTATATTAGGATGGTAGGGAGGCCAGCTAGTGGGGAATGTATTATTTTAAAAAGTATCAGGGTTGTGGGCAGGCCAGCTAGTGAGGCACCAAGCATTAAAAGTCGTTCAGTGATGACCCTCCACACCACACCAAATCAGATTTCACGGCTTGCTTGCAGGCCATTCCCTCCTTCACCCAATCACTTATGGTCGTCAGCCTGCCCTCATGGTC